>QNGE01000896.1:146112-206463 GCA_008508345.1 Paragonimus westermani
GGCACAAGGTCATCTGGACCAGCAGCCTTATTACGCTTGAGAGCCGCAATGCAATTGCGGAACTCAGTCTCAGTGGGTGGTTTCAAGTCTACCGACCATGGCACTACATCACAAGATTGTGGCGGCAACGCGGTAGAAGCAGGAGGCCAGTTAACTTGACCCTCAAAGTGTTCTGTCCACCGCTCTAACTTTCTGGACATATTATAGATGAATGTTCCATCTGTCTCACTGACGGTCGCCTGTGACCAGTGGCACGGATAAACAGTTTACCAGTGTTTCCTGAAGCAAAAGCAGTCTCCATCTCCTTAACTCTTCCCAATAACCTAGCCTCACGATCAGCATTCAGGCTACGTTTCAGTTTCCTACGGACATCTCTTCTACACTTGTTATATGAACTGTCAGGAGGGATGTTCCGCCTGGCTTCTAACAACTCCAGGGATTTCTCCGAGATCCAATGTTTGTTCATCCCAGGTAAGTGTGAATAAAATACTGGACTAAGACATCTATTTTCGGTAGACCAGTCGCATATCATCACCTTTGTTACACACTGGTCACGTGATGTAATAAGTTTCATTCCTCAGCCTTCTACGACTTTTGGCGTCATTGGGATAATTACAGCATTCTGTAACATTCATATGTTCTGAATTGAGTCGTAAAAGCGAAAAAATCTGATTCTCACTATCTGCACCATTTTGACTAATAACCGGCCATAGCTCAAATGAGTAAGCTTTGGTGAGCCGCTGAATGCGTAGATTGAATTGGTCGAAACAATGGACCGCAAAGAAATTTGAGGAGGATAGAAAGACTGTGCAAGCAAGCATCAATGGTATGGAGATTAAACACAGTAGAACGGCAGGACAAATTTGGCTTGGAAATAATGAACGCTCAGTTACTCATTTGCACAACTTAATTCTGACCACGTGAGGGGTACAAAATAGGGCGTTGTCAATAATTTGACGGTCTGGCGCGGATCTGTAAATGAGACTTTTGAGTCGTGCGATCAGTCCACACTAAAGTTAACACGGCAGTAGGATCGTGCAATGGACTCACGCAAATTTGAGGCCTAGACCCATTGTCACAATTGTACACGATTCAATTCCTTCTTGGAGGGACTTGCGGCCCTGTTTTACATCTGGGGCATTGTGGTGGGACTCATACATCCAGCAAAGTCGATCATATCACTCAAAGTAAACACACCTCGGGACAAAATCATACCGTCACCACAACTTAAAGCGAAATCTTTCCGAAGTAAAATCCGACAACCATTTTTCACAACAAACGAACAAGCGTTGAAATAGTTCACGATAAATTTTGTCAACGTAGCTTTGATGCAGAATGAATAATGTATAAACGTATGAAAACCAGCGACGGTGAAATTTAAAAGACAATCGCCCGTGTCGAAGGTATGCAGTATGACTTGATTTCGTTATTTCACTTAAGCACCTCCATACATCTACAAAATATATTTTTGATTATAATGCGTTGGAATTATAACTACTCTGTGCTCGTTTTGATGGCTACCACCAATTCGGCAATCGACATGTACACAACAGTCTCTGTCAAGTTGACAAGTTAAAAAACCTTCTCCAGATTTCGGACTGGATTAAAATCAAGATTACACGTCTGCAGTCCGCTAGCTCAATCGATCGAATGAATAGCCATGTTCCATTAAACACACTTCATGAAGAGGGACTCTGTCCTACCAAGTTAAAGAAAATGTTTCAGCTTCTCGACTGACCATAATGATAATAGTAACAAGAACAATACTACCAACTGGAACACAACAGTAAGAAGACAGACACTGGTAGATTCTAGCATTTCGTATTGCCTCTTCAGTACCAAATACCAATAACCAGGACCATATATATATAACACTAATGGGATGGGGGGGATGAAGAAATAAAATTACAAATGGGGTGGAGAACGATAGGAGAGTATTATGAGGTCAATGGGAGTCAAAGTCTTACATATAGTTGTTTTTGTACACATAATGTTGGCTTGAGACGACCGATCGTGACCGCCTCAGTGAAACGCAGGAAACGCGGGTTAGCGTGGCGCATTATAGTCCTGAATGTTGATTCGGGATTAATTCGGTGACGAGCGACCATCACCCTACCTCATTAGTGTCATATATATGATCCTTGTTACCGTTATTTGGTACTGAAATGCTAGCATCTACCAATATCCGTCTAACGGCTAATTTCAAATTTATGAAGGGAACCAACTTTTTCAAATATTGTTATTGCCGATCAGAGAATAACAGTGCTTCTCATGTGCGTATCAAGCGTTTATTATTCGTGCGTTTACTAATGCACACTTCTTTCCGAGGATTGTTACACTAGGAAGCCAGTGAAGCAAGCGGAATGTCACTGACTGTTCCAATAAACATAGTCTCAGTATAGAGTAAGTAAGCCCGTATCCTCTGCTGATCAACGCAATTATTTTATCCATGTTTAACTATGGCATTTGACGTCTGTTGTCCAGTTCACGTGAAGGAATGGATTTGAGTGTAAGTATTGGTTTGCAGCCTTAAGCATGTCATGTTACTCTGGAGATCAACTGCAATCATCATGGTTTGTCTCACAGTGAGAACGCTACATACTCGGATCTCGGAGCACCTCCTCGAATTGTTTCTGAGTGCCAAAAATGGAACTGCAAACAACGCAACTACAAAACATCTACGGGAATCTGGCCATCGAGTAGACCTTGTTAAGACATTCCGTGTTACCTGTCAGACAATGAACAAACACACTTTAACTTGCTATATACCGTAAGAAACCAACGTTATGCTTTCAGAAATAGATGGTAGCGAACCTAACGCTCGATAACACGTTACACAGATTGAATGCTCTTCCCATTCGTATTTCTATATTCCTGTATCCACTTTGTATCTACAACCGTATCTACTATCAGCAGTTTTTATCACATGATCGAGTGATGAATAACCACTTTCAAAATTTTGTTCATGGGTCCAAGTGTTTGCTCAACAATTCGTGATTGAAAGTGAAAAGAGCAAACGGAATGCTGCTTAAACATTCATCTCACACGAGGTTGATTACGCTGTTCAGGTTTAGTCAAAAACCGACTTGTTTCAAATTACCCTGAAAAAGCTGCTTGTTGTCTGCCTTTGTCACACTTATACAATGTCCTTTAGTCCTCTTGAATAGAGAGCAGCATAACTCCGGAGTTTGAGTAATCGTTCTTACATGTAGCTGACTTTGTTGAAACACTAAACTCATCTTTTCAAATCGGTCCTGTTTCCCGTGCACTAAGTGTAGTCACATAGGACTTGGTCATATAACAATGCGCTCACTTAAAACCAGGGATTAGGCAACCAAAATGTTGACTAGGTAATGAAGCGCATCCTGTTCTCAAGGCAACTAACGTCTAAATGTCTGGGTAAATTTGTATAAACGCTCCAATTTGAAATGTGGGAGTGGTCACCCGACTTTCCATATTTTATCCGTAACCCATTTTCTACGAGGCATATTTAAATAAGATTCAGTCTATTGACTTTTGTCAAGAATCGTTTGTTCACAGAAAAGAATCACTGCTGTAGGCGTAGTTAGAAAAGATGCTGTGGTAACCTAATTTTGCCGATGTGTGCAGGTAGGTCTGTGGCTTGAGGAAAACCTATTGGTACTGAACGTATTGATATCAAATTCATGTCCGATATCACCTAGTATTGACTTACTCGCAGAAGAAGGTAAGTCAATAAGAGTACATAGTTGTTATGCATAGGTTCTAGTAAGACTGAAGATACAGTTGCAAATGTGTACAAATGTGATTCACTAAAGACTACCACCTAGGTCAATGACATCGGTCGATTGGTCCATCCAAAAAGTGAACGGGTGCGGCTCAGACTGCCTGATGCTGTTGTTCAACTGAACAGCGCATTTTCTCAAAGGTGCACTAACCGCCTGAGTAACCGTGATGTAAAAATCCCAGTAATACAGTGTTGTCATGATCGTGGAATAAAATATGTGCACTCACACTCAGTTCAGTAAAGGTAAGGTTGTGTTGTGCACTTTTGAGCCAGATGAGTTCAGATAAATGACGCGTTGTTCAAAGGATGCAGTCAACTATACTACGTTGGTTATCCTATCGGAATGGAATGCTTCAACGTTTCGCATTTTTCAACAAAAACCACCTGGTCACAACTCACCGCAATCGAACGGCGGATGTGCCCAAGCAAACTACGGATGAAACCTACAAGTGGAAGTGTTTTTTCGGAGAGGTACACTCCGACAAAATTGCGCCAAAGGCCGAATATGATCTTAAGGTACTTGTCGTGGATCACCACATGTAAAAATATGGTTCATCCAGTGGACTATTGCCATGGATGATTGGATCGGAGGCGCCATTATTCAAACACTCGGTGAAATAACTCAACACAGTGGTGAGATATGTCCAAAGATCATAGCCGATGGATTATGAGCAATACAGACGGCCGGACGAGCCATCACTCAACGAAATCCGACTAATGGGCGAGAAATGGCAGACTAACAACCCACGACAGAACGCGTCAGCTGCTCATACAAAACCAGGCAGAGGTGCACACGACGTGCAAGTGGGAGCCGCCGCTACGTTGCAGACTTGAATTTCTGTTCACAAACGCGGGTGAACGCATGGCATGAGAACCTGCGAGTTGGGCAGTAAAGATTGTGCTTTATTGAACAAATCTTCGATACAACATAAGTTCAGTAGTTTCCTATCAGGCAACCACCATTGCCGCAAGATTGGGCCTCAAACGTTTACTTCCAACATTCAATATCTAATGATGAGAGAGCTTCCCCGTACGCCAACACGGTTGTGTCTTTTCAAAAGCCTGTTACAGCTCGTACCTCAAGTAATTCGTACACATCAGTAGGTGCAAGGAAAGCATTGCAGCGATGGTTCACCATTTGACAATAGGTGCACGGAAGTCCGGGCGAAAAACCGAGAGGACAGATTATTGGCATGTTTTGTGCGAATTGTAGAAGATTTTAGGCATCCAAGGTCTACAGAGAGGATCTGTGTAACATGTTATCTTGGTACTGCATACACTGACAATAAGAAAAATACCAAGAGGCTTTCAAAAATAGATATACGTGCCAAAAAAAAGTTGTCATCGCAACTTTGAAAGGTCTCAGAAGCTGAAGGATTTGAGAAGATCCGATAGCATTCTCTTATCAAAGCCCGACAATAGTAGAAGAACCGTCTTGATGGACAGATCAACCCACCTGGAGAAAATGACTGATATCTTGAGTGATTCGTCCAAATTTAGCAACATGCTGAACTAAAAACATAGGACGAGTGCAATGAAGAAAAAAATGTCTAGAAATGTACGAAATCTGAAACAACAGGGTGTGATGGACCCTCTGACATTCGAGTGAATTCGGACAACTGGAACCATAATACTCAGACTATATGGTTTATCAAAGGTTCGCAAGGAAGACTGACTAATACGTCCGATTCTTTATATGTGTGATTCTCTATATTCGATAGTGTAGCGGCCAACAGAGCTGCTAGAACCCATGCGAAAGGACATCGGAATGCATTCGCTGAAAGTTCGACGATTCTACCAGGTCGTTGAATGTGGAAAACACCTCAATGGAACATTTTACGTCGGCTGCACGACCAGGCGCCTTTTACAGAGTATACGTGAGCATCACCCTATACGGTTGACTAAGAATGAGATGGAGCTCATTTCCAGTGTAATTCTGATGCACCTCGCTGACTCAGGGCACCAAGTCTCACCGGAAGTATTCTTCCAGCTTACATACTGATTGCCTAGTGGTTAATCCACAGGATTCCAACTTAATATTCTGATTGCCGTGGAGACAATCAGAATTCGGTTGCGTAGTCCAAAATTGTGCCTTCAGAAAAAAATCATCCCTGTCCTGCGGTTGCCGTGGCTCCCGTTACCCAAGTGATACCTCCGGAAGTCGGTCTGGTCACCTAATTGTCCTCCCATTCACAACTGTGTAACGTAGTTACTTGACTCATTGCTCTTGATTTTTCTCGTTTGACAATCGCGATGATATAAACTGTTATACATTTGACCGGATGATGAATATCCGAAAACAGACTGTTCGCCGAGGCACATTTTACTTTCGAAAGGTTCACGACATGTACACAAAGCAACATTGTACAATCCAATTGAGAAACGGATACATTTGGAAACGAACACCTTCAAATTGATAATCAATTTTGCCCGCCTTCAGATTCCTTCGGAAGAATAGGCTTGAGTCGGTAACTCTGCGTTGCTAGCCGAAGTTGTTAGCCACTCGATCACCAGTTCTGTGAACATTAATTGCCGTATGGAATTAATCCGAGCAATGTGCACGGTTTTCACATCCTGCAGACACAGCAAACAATCAATTCAAAGCAAAACGCACTTATCAACACTGTGAGAGCCGTGCACCAAAGTAGCCAGTTTACTGTGTCACGTCAAGTGTTCGGAATTAGTGAGTACATCAGAGGCTGAATGTGTTTCGCCTTGTATTTCAAGTTTAATCAATTTAGGATTTTGTTTTACACAATCTGAAAGATCACATCGCCACGTGTTCAGCAAAAGAATATGTGACAATAAAGCTGGAACCGCAAGATAACGAATTCAGTGATGCACAGCCAAGACCACAAAAAGGTTCACAAAGTTATTTACTCCAAACGATCTCTAGAGAAATTGCTGCGTTGTTTTACAGAATTGAAAAAAAGAGCGGGATACGTGTGAGGATTAGAGAATGACCTTTAACATATCAAACTTCGTGCACGATTACAAATCAAATTTACCACTAGCGCAGATACAATATGTGTATGATGCCTTTGTATTGGGTCAGAAAATTTACGAGCCAGATAAGGGGTTTGAAGTTATAGCTGTCATGGAAAGATGCTACTTTACTGACGGAGATAAACTGCATTCACAGTTAACTTACATAAACTTGTTATACTACGTGTGGATTACCAGTTTTAAACAAAGGGAGATAGCGTGTAAAAACCCTCATCAAATATGACAATAACCAGTGATGGATTAATTGATCGTTGGAGGCTACGTTAGAATAAATTACCAATCTGATCAATTTTGGTGTGTAGTCAGGTATCACAAAGACACAAGAATCAGAATTGAGATATCAAAATTGTTAAAACTCTAACTTTGGAGAGAGAATATTTGGTTGGATCACTTTCAATCTAAATAGACGGATCCTAAAAAACACAGAAAGTATTTCTGTGTGACGGTCCAGTACAGCTTAGTTTATGAACCACCAACGAGACGTAGGCTCACCTTCTCAAGCAATTCCGGATGAATGGACAAACTTGACACAGCGGCCAGAAACCAACAATCTCCTGAAGACAGAATGAACAAGACCGAAATAAGGATGAGGAACAAAAAAAACGCAAACTATTGACGGATAGATGGGAGGTAGAGACAATGAGTAGTGTTCCGGTTGTCTGATCGTCTCGAGGAGAAATCTAGTAACTGTGTCCTGCTAGACCGGATACGAATAAGGTGAGTTACAGATTTCATCAAGTACAGATCAGTTGTGTACACAAAGTAATTACTGGTTATACTAGTACATAATTGCTGAACTTTTACGCCGGTGCATGAGCTGAATAACCATTGGCCCGTGATGATTAAAGAAATTAACTATTGCTATCTGCTAACAATTGCACTGTTTTACACGAATTTTGATGGATACGGGTCAACTTCCCAGTTGAGCAGTCAAAAGATGCTTTGTGAAGGATGGTTTCTTTCTATTCAGAATGCCATACTGCTTGATCACCAGTGACTTTTGCAGGGACTTGTTCATTAACCCACAACAGCCTGATCAGAAGGCTAATGCCCCCAACCACTGCAACAGTGATGTGGAATAACCTACAGGGAAACTCATTCAAGACTATTTGCTTACACTCATCAAGTTTGTTTATACATTTCCTGCTGGTCATCTCTGTCTCACTGGTCAATCTACGCATACAGTATTCACGCAAAAATTAAAAGCATCACTCCAAAACTGAGCTAATGAAAAGTGGTTACAAGTGTTCTCGAAAATACAGAATTATTCGGGGTTAGTTAATAACTTCTGCTTAATTTTCCTTCCATTTGCCATCATACATCGCTTTTCCATGGGACGATTTACAAGTGTTTCAATTAGCTAACAGACTATAACCCCATCCATCTACTTATGATAGTGTCATCGTTAGGTGGCTTCATGAGTAGTACTAGTTTCAGGAAATCTTAATAGTCGAGATGTTACTTTTGTTCTGAAGATTCCACTAGGCCAAATCACAAGCTTTTGTAATTCGATAACAAAGACTAGTCAGAAGCAAAACAGTCTTGATGGGTTCGGATCTGATTTTGTTGAAAAATTAAAATTGTCTTTGCAAAGGTGAATCTTTGGCAGTGGTCAACTCCTGCACAGTAGTCGCCGATCGTACCGTCATTCTAACATGTCTCCGGCTAGCTGTCCTGCAGCAATTACACTGCAGTTTATACACGCACCAGTGGAACGAATGTAATCGATTCCGGAGATGCATATTAGACGGACATAAACTGTCCAATAGGGAACTTGACGAGAATCTTATGAGCTGCTGACGACCAGTACCCATCAAGGTCTATTCCAGGACATTCGGTTTCCGTTTCACACGAGAACTGCCCCAACTATCTTTCAGAGGGTATACTGGGTGTGATCACGTACCTGGACAAATTAATCATTGTGAGTCAATGAAAAGAGCTCCAGTTCTGTTGTAGATTAAGTAGTACGTGTTTAACGATCAAAATCTACCGGAAACACGGCCGGTTTCGTAGTTGTTGACACTCCTCAGGTGTGCATACCTGGTGAACTATGACCACAGATTCCATGATGGGAAAGACAAATGGTGAAGGTTGCGGATACTAACTCATTTGTGAGTCAGCTGAGCTATTTATCTCAGGCTGAATGAAGTCCGTAAATCAGTGCCCATGTTGGCTGGAAATGTGCAGAAACTCAGTCTACCGTAAGATGGCATTATGATTCTATAAGGTATGGTAAGACACACGCTACTTATCTTACCATGTTTTCTAAGACTATAATGCTATCTAGGAGCTTGTGGCAGACTGAGCTTTCGTTCGTATCCACTTAGTACTCTTATCATGGGCACTGATCTGCGAACCACATTAGGTCTGAGATAAACGGCACGGTTAACTCGCAAATAGACTAGTATCTACAAAAACTCCGGTCCCTATTTTTGTGGTTCTTCAGTGCACTCGGAAGCAAAAGTTTGGTTGCGAGCGGACTAATGCCCGTTCTCTTTGGGGTCACTCAAGCATCCAGAGTTTCTTTTTGATTCCAATAGTTGTTATCCGGATCTCGGGAAAGCAACAGCTATTTAGTAGACACTTCCACCCAAAGATATCGCAAAAATGCTGCCGTTCCCCACCTCACCAACTACTACGGTGCGTCCGTGCTAACTCAGTAACTTTCAGGTTTGTTGAAACACTCGCTGCAAAAGGATGCTTCCGGTGTTTGTCTGTTGAAGACGGGAAAATTTTCTCCAAGCTGAAGACAATACTCAGTTTCGTTTCTCTACCGACACACGAGAACTCTAAGATCCCAATCGTGGTCGAGGCGGACATCCCCAATAACGATTTGGCAAAGTTACTTTGCATGCCATCTTTGACAGTATCGGAAAGACCACTGCCCATGTGACCCAGACGCCCACTTCAGGGGAGAACTATGGTCAGATTGAAAAGAAAGCTCTGACAGTATTTTTGTGGTAGGAAACTTTCACAAGCTTTTGATAGGCAGTTTCACATATCAACCGGCCATCAGATTTTGCTAACTCATTCTTCTTTTCCTCATTTTCAGCTTTAGACCGTCCCCATGGGTATTATGGATCGGACTACCGTTTTTCCTAACAGTGATCCAACGAGTGTTACACTAATAAACGGGTATTGATGCAAGAAAGAGAAGAAATAATGTAGCAAGATGAAAGACAGGTAAATGGCTTTGTGGATACAGACATGCCACTGATTGCGACTCACTGTTAACAGAGATTGCCCGCAAAAACCGGTTTGGATGGTAGTGAGCCCCCCAATCAGGTAAACGGTACCTACATACCTGCTGACTAACTTTGGATCGAAAAAGTATATACTTGTGTGTTCCGCCAACCCATTACAGTGATGAGTGAAAATCCTTCTGGGCCATGATTTCATCGTCCACTACCTCCACAAAGACGACTTCTGTCAGACTGGCGGTCAATCGCGTCTCACAGGCAACCACCACGTAGCCAAAGAGGGTATTGTCGTCCTTGATTTGGTCACTGAGGACGATGTGTGCCGCCAGAGTTCAGACTTTTCTCGAAGTCCCTGTAACCTCAGTCGACTTCCGACGCACCAACCCGCCAGATCCACTACTCAACCAGGCCATCAATTTGGTCCAAACGAAATGGCTCAAGGTTCTTTTCGTGGATGAACTTAATCAGCTTTACCGTCTTGTAACTCTGATAACGGTCGACTCCTGCATAATATTAGCTGATCATTTCATCATTCCAAAATCTTTCCGGCTAACCGTCCTATGGCTATTACATTCTAGTTGGTCACGGCCAGTGCAACGTGGACTGTCGTACACGAACTGATCGAACATGGAGGGCCAAAATGAAGACTCACTGAAACCGTACCTGAAGCGTCAAAAGATTGCTAGGCCGCCGACCCGAAAGCATCCCATACCGTCGCAAAAATCAAAGGATCATGCTTCAGCCTGCATCTTGGCTTCATTGAGCCTATCGAAGAGGTTTCTTATCTCGATCTGGACAACGTCTTCTCGATGTGACCATAGACCGTGGAGCTTTCAACGGCAACGTCCGCGACTCACTGCACCTCACCTTCCGTCAGAACGGGCTTCCGAACCTGTTAGTAACCGACAACGGATGCAGTTCGTCATGGTGTAGGTTGGGGATTTTTGCTGTCATACTAACGTCCAGCGATATGTCGTACGAACTCTAACGGCCAGATAGAGGGGTTTGCGGATATGTTCAAACGAGGGCTTCTGAGGGTTCGCGGAGGTGGCAGCGCAAGTGACATACTTTTGACTCTCCTCTCCGTGCGCAGGATGATACTGGATCCTGCGACACCCGACGGCAAATTGTGCACAGTCCACCACCTACTGAACCCCACGGAGAAGTTACTGATGCAACCTTCGTAAGCATCGTCTTGTTGTTGACGCAACGCATCACCAAAAGACATTCAGCAGGCGATCCAGCTTAATATATATTGTTGGATATGTTCTCCATACAGGATGTAACAAGGTCCATTCAGTTGCGCTTGTCTTAAAGATTATCTCCCTTCCCCGAAGCGATAAACAATAAACCCATTGCACCTCAAAGATTAGGTCAAGCATAATTACTGGAAGAAATTAAAGTGGAAAGTGTTAGATAATGTCTCACTGCATCAAAGCAAGACAATCCAACAAAGTATAGCGCAGTCCTTCAATTATGATTTTTTGCACTAGTATTGCAAAGAATCGGTTTTATCGCCTCATTCTCAGGTTACTATTGGCCTATAAGAAACCCATTTGTGAAAAATCTGAGCATCGGTTGGATTCGAACTGGCGACAGAAACAGCATGCAAAAACGTGGCAGGCGCTCTACAAGCTGAGCTACGAAGCCACACCGGATGCCAGGAAATTTCATACTTGGACTCGGTTACCCACCATTGCAACTGCTTTATGTTGAATCCATGAAGCTCTGCTCTGCAGGGTCCCCGGTGTGACTTCTAGGTTAAATTGGCAGAGCGTCTCCCGTGTTTGGATATGGTATTGCTGCCGCTGGTTCAAATCCACCCGATGCTCAGTGTTTTTACAATCTGATCGCTTCCAGATTAAGTATTCTGTCAAACCAGGTATTTCCGCTGATGATTATTACTATGCCAATATCTAGGATTCGGCTGAAGGTCATACTTTGTCTATAACTACTAAGATCCAATGGCTATGTCTCGTTTCCAGTTTGGATTCCAATACACAAGTGTCCCAGAGGCCGCATTTTCCCCGATGAGTTTGTTGGGTTCGGGTCATACCGTTTCACGTGCATTCGTATACAAATTTCACGGCGTTTGTCATAGTTCCATTTCAGCTGATCACAATATCATAACGGTTTCCGTGACTGATATTAATGTGAGAAAGGGTGGTGGTATGTAAGTGTTGAACGAGTGCAAAGTGCACAATTGTCTGCGATCAATACATCAGCTCACGTGACAAAATCGGCTTGTGCTTCGGGCATAATCTGGTGATTGCCTGTCTGGCTCAATTCGAACCTTGTGACCAGTCGAGAGAGAGAGAGAGACGGATTCAGCGTAAATCACTACTTTTCTTCGAGTGTCGTTTTTAGTCGCCTTCCCAACTGGCAGCAGCATACATGAATGAATAACGGGATTTAGTGGCAAGTCAAGCCAGCACCACAAAGAATTCCAGCCACCATCCCTTTTATGAGTCATTAATCGTAACAAACAATGACAAACTATCAATTTGACAGAACTGGAGGTATGAGAGCTAAATGTTTATTCACCGTTGTGAGCAACAGGTGAGTTGGTCAGACTACAGCAATAGGGTGTAAGAACGGGACCATTAAAGTGTATGAAATGGAATTGGTACATCGTCTACCCGTGGAAAGGGCACGTGTCAAGTGTGTGTGAGCCCAAGAAAGATAATGGGAGAAAGATGTTACACACCAAACGATTGATGTCCGTGGCACCGGCAGAATCATGTACAGGACACGTTTGAGCATACTTCATGTAGACAAAATTCTGCGTGGTTGTTGCTCAACAACATACAATATCTCCAAGACCGCTGCTGGACCGCCGTCACCGATTGGAAGCCTTCTAGAATCGTTAGTGAGTTAGTGCTATTTGTTAGTTCGAACGCGTACGAGGTCCAGACTGGGGTTTGTAGAACGCTACGGAATTCACAAGTGGAGCCGAAATAAAGCTGTGTGCGGGTGACAAAGAGCGCTGTCATACTACTGTGTATCTTTCACTCTGAACCGCTCCCCTAGGTCGGCCGTCAGTTAGACTGGTGCCCGATTACTCTAATGCACTACGCACTAACCTTCCCTGTTTGGACATTCTGATGTGATAGGAACGTAGTAGCAGCAGACAACGGTGAAACGGCCTGTGATGGGTAACAGATTACAAAAGGAGCGTTATGAGGCAGGATATTAATGCTCTTAAAGCTTTTAGTCATGCTGTTGTTTGATTGTGCCAAGGCTTTTCTCTGAACAAACTTTATTCCACTCACAATTGGGCATTTCTGATAGCTTGTTAACCCATTAGTGTCAAATTTCAGCAAGCGATAATCGTTTTCAGTCAGTTCTCGTCATTTTTAGCGAGCGTCAAGTTACTGATAGGCTCACATGGACGATAGCCCATTGCTTTCGTTTGCACTATTGGCTGACTGACTGAAGCTAGCACTTTGAACATAACACGTCAATGCTTTCGTAAGGGATGTAGAAGCAGATATGTCAACATTACGCTCTCTCACAGTCAGCCTGTCCAGTTCTGGAGAATGACAACAGCAGTTGGCTGTGCGTTGCAACAGCTCAAACAGTTTGGCTGTGCGCGTTGGGGTGCAAACGAAGCCCAACATTCATGGCAGAAGCCTTACTATCAGAGAGTTACTGGCTAAACTGGTCAAAAACGGCCAAGAACGGTGAACATAAACTAAAAATTGGTGAGGATTGACAGGAAAACACTACCTAAAAAGGTTGAAACGCAACGAAACCAGTACGTGTATGTTCACAGTGAACACAGAAATGCATAAATCATCCAGTATGATTATCTTCATTGTTTGATTGTTTGCTTGCGTTTACTACTTCATTACCACTTTCTATCCCATTGGACCATGCGACAGTATTTTACAACAATATTTCACAAATGTGTCGTTCAGCGTTTTCTGTTCTTGGTTTCGTTTTATACGTCTGCCTCCACTACGAGGTCCTCATCATGATAATGAATTGTCAGCGCTCCCGGTTTAGCCAATTGTTTAGTTTAGTCATATTTACAGTTCAGTTCGTGGTAAGTTCTTCTTGATCGGGACGGCGATTACGAGAAGTTGAAACATTGTTCACCCTTAGCGATGCTTACTAGCAACTCCCATGTTAATAAGCAACTGAAAGGCTACCCAAGAGCTTAGATTGGTAAACAAGAAACTTGGTTTAGATTCAGAAGTTGTGAGCGCAAATGAGAATCAGTCCGGTTGTACAGAGCTTGAAGGTAACTGGGAATCAGACAGTGACATTGATGCAAGGTTGAATTATTGACACCGCTTTCAGTGGAAACCTGCGAAAGAAGAGATTGGTAACACGGCCCGGTCATTTGTTGACTCTTCCTGGATGAATTACATACCTTTGTAGTACGTGAAATGTTAGCCCATTTAGCAATAATCGACTATCTTCAGACTTGTTTGTTAGTGACCGGACAAACAAAAAACAGCTTGTTTACTCATCTCAACTCAGTCAGTTACATGCACAAACGAGAACCACAACCTCCACCGACATGCACATCTCAAAGTACTGGTATAACGACAAAACTCGGGTATTGGCCATAAAACTACGTGATTTATAAATGGTCTGATTTCAAATGAAAATCCTGTTTTGACTGGCACGGTTATCGTTTGAACGGATCCGATCTACAGAGAGAGAGATTGACATAGATTACACAGAAAAAAAGTTGAACTAAGAGTCAAAGTTGTTATGCACTAAGGCAGGGGATCTTCAACCGTTTCACTAGGGAAGCCACAATGTATCTACTAGACATTTCAGCGGGTTACATTTCGACAGTTTCGTATAATAAGTATGATAGGATTGAGCATAAAAAGAAATAACTACAACCTTCATTTTTTTCTCTCTCACAAATGAAGAGTAGCAGTATACCTGTTGAATCTTGTCAAACAGGAAAAAGTAGCCGAGCGAACATGGCTAGGCGTTTACATGTGGTGTACCGGTTGTGCCTAATGCGAGAACAATGGCACAGTGGTCAAAACAATTGTCTGATGGGAACTTGAGCTAGGGTTGAAATCAAGGTTGTGGCAAGGATATGCACTGTTGGTGAGCCTCAATCAAAATGAAACTCTAGCTTAATTCTTCCTCTCGAAAGAGGTCAGTAGGGATGTCTAGTTGAATGAGAGAGCTGCGAGCAACGGTGAATGGTATTCGACATATATCGACCGAATCACCGCTAATTACCATCAACCAAATTAAGAAATTCCATATTCATTTCCTGGAATGTAAAACAATGACTATACGATAAGTCAACCAAACGTTGACGTAAACGGCGGGGGCGGTGGGCATGGCCAGAAGTGTCAGACAGTTAGAGATCGAAGGAGCAGAAATAACCGAATAAAAAAGGGTACTCACAATATGATTGGTGAGTAAGTTAGCTGTTTCGTGTTGAAACGAATGTGGTGAGTGAATGAGAGTTCATGTGCTGGACACGCTGGCCTAGCAGCAGATGACCAAATCAATCAAATATAAGTCGGATGAATTTTCCACTTTTCTTGATAAATCGTTGGCAACCTCAACCTCAAAACTAAACACTTTCCAAGGCTGTTTTGTGAAACATTTAACTGAGTTGATTGAAAAATTATTTCTTATACAATATGTACTTCATGTCCACGCGTGCCGTGGGTTCGAGACATCTGCACTAGACCATCAGTCCTGTCAGTATCGTTTGGGACGGCGTAATTCAAGGGACTGTTTGTCTAGGTTATGCGGTGGGCTACCAAAAACGATTACCTCGGAAATGGTGATCGAGTGGATTACTGGTTTAGTTACCAACGGGAAGAGTTTCCGGTTCACCACTCCTTAATGGTACTTTCGTCTAATGAGTTTGGGAAAAAAACTATTGTAGTGAGGATAGACGGTCGCACCATACTACTCACACCACTGTTCAGTAGCCGCTTGGATCGAAATGATCGCGGGATAAATACGGGAGACATATGGGAAGGATCGTTGAAAGGCAGAATGACATTTAATGACTTTCGCCACATGATGGAACTGAGACATGGTGTCCAAAACGACTGGAGCATCCTCAGAAGAGTGCGGTGTGCAAATGAGGGTTTTTTTCCTAGTCCCGTTGAGACGCTTAAGTGGTGTATTGGTTTCTCCAATAAAACAACCTCCGTGTCATCTGCCTTCTGGATTCACAACACTATCTCACATTAAGGTAATACATTCCAAGAACAGATAATGCTATTAGGATAGTACGAAATCAAACATTGCGGATGTTACACACATTCTCAGTGCCAAGATGCACCCGTGGACATTATGACTCTGGCTGCTGTTGATTCGGACAGCAGCTCATGAGATAACAGGGTAACTCGAAATGGTAACATTCTCTACGTACGTTTTGTTGGTCTCCTAATCAACCGAATCAAGTGATCTCAGTGCTTTGTTAGTTTATAGTACAACCAGGGGGAAGCTGAAGAGTACTGTCATTTCAGAATCGATCAGATTTCTGATAACCAGGGATCAGAACATCGGATCGACATGAATGTGACATGTTCTAGCAACTGACTACTGACGGCTAGTAGGATATACAACAACCGTAGGCAGGTAACGAAACAATGGGAACGCGATCGTAACATCATTTTAAAATGCAACATGTCAACATTATGATGAGCAAGTGTACATTTTGCTGAGCGCAGGAAATCGGGAGCGAAAATTCTATTGGACTAGCCAGTTCACGAGGAGAGGAGCAAATGTTCTATAGAGTCGCCTACATCACATAAAAGATGTTAAGTAGTACAAAAAACACTATCGCATCATGATAATGATAGAGCATAAGTTACATGGCATACTGAACGAGACAAGATAATATTTTTGATCACAAGTGAGCAAGAACAGGGTTTGCGGTCGAAGTAATGTAAAAGAAGACCAAAATACTGAATTGCAGAGGGTTATAAAATCAGCGTAACCGCACTTGTGTCCGCACCCATCCATTAGAAGGTGAACATAGATACCTAATAAATTTTTTGAATAGATAAGTAAAGATACCAGACCGAAATTAAAAAGATGAACAGTTACGAGTTCTATGTGCATTCCATTGTCTTGATTTGGCACTTTATATGAATATCTACCAGTAAACTGATCCAACAGATTCGATCGTTTCCCCCACTTGCAATTTCCAATCCCGATCACCATCATTCCGCGTCGCTATCGATCCCATACAGTTCTGTTCTGCCATGTGAACGCGAGCGCTTCGGTGCGGAGGAGATGCGGCTGAACGACTCACTGTTATTCTGCCGGGGCAGTCTGGTGCGCGCCTGTTCCTCCAGCCCACGTGATCCACCCTGGCACATGCACGAGTCACTGGGACGTGCAACGAACGCCGTGGCGATTAGCCTCTGCACCCGGTTTCTACGTGGCGACCTGAGTGGCCGCCCAAGGTACATTCACGCCCACGTGGCTACGGCAGACTGGTAACCAAAACCAAAATTTAGGGCTCCTTTGGCTAGTACCGTCATATCAGCCCCTCAGATGACAACCGAGAAAGTACGCCGACCGGAGAGTCAGATCTATGCATTGACTGAACTGTACACACGGACTTTTTAACCATCTCTCTAGGTCTGAATAACGGGTACGTTACAGAAATCCATAGTTCGCGTGACTTCTCCGCTGCGTGTCACCAAATGACATTCCAAGGATTTCAAAATTATCAGGCTCATGAGGGCTTGAAGCTTTCACTGAATCAAGAAACGATTTTGCTTCTACGGATAGTCATTCAATGGACGACTTGTGGAGTGCATATTCAGCGTTCAGTTGATCCGGGGTGCAATGTCTTGGAATGGCTTCAAACAAAATGGATGACATTTCTGTTTTGATTCCAAAATCGGTCAAAGCCAAGGAAGAGAACTGATCCGTTTGTGAACTCGAGGAGTGCATTTGAAGTTTTCATTGTAAATACTAGAAAATAACACGAAAGTAATATTTCACCTGCGGTCGATTAACAACTGACGCCTTCGGAAAGCTGAACAAACGGTAAGCTAGACGAGTACAAAGTAAAGTTTCGGATGCCACCTGAAAATGTACTACTTGCTGTCGCTATCCACATCACGTCAACAGTACTACAAGCTGAAAAGATGATATCACTCAGGTGGATGAAACAATAGACAGTCTCAAACGACATTCCCGCAAGAACGATACTAGCCAAAGCTTGTGACAACACTTTACACTTTAAGGGTGTAAAGTGTATAGCATACAGACCAGGAGTACCATATAATCAGTTCAGCATGATCTACATATTCTTTGCAGAAAAACCAAGTGGCGCAATTCAACCTGTGTAAGCAATAACAGTCAGCCTGCTGTTTGGCGAAAAAGCTATACTCTGAGATCCCTGTACCCACCAAGTGCTCCTTCCAGGATATCGTCTATCACGTAGTTGTAAAGAATGAGGGATCTGAAACTCTCTCGAAGTGGAGAACGCTCAAGACTGCTGCCCATAAATAGACACTCTGAACTCAGGTTGGGCATACAGCAATCTGAACGCGCTTCACTGAGACTCTCTAGCGATGAAGAATGTTCCATAGGGCATTTCGGGCAACCTTGTCAAAACCAGCCCTTAGGCTCAGAGACATAACAAAATTCGATTGCGAATAGTGTTTGTCGCAAGGTGAAGATAGGATCAATGCAGTGTCGACCAGGCCGGAAGCCTGTGTTCCTCTCTTATCTAATCCTCTCTTTGTTTCAGAAGTTGTCACATTATGAGACTCATGACCATCCTGCATGTGTTGAAGTCAATGTTCACAACTTTGTGACCATCTCATGATGTTTTGCACTTCTTTTGAAAATGGAAATGGCTTTTGTTTAGCACCAATCATGAGACATCTCTTTGATTCCGGTCGGTGGTGGTGCGTGCAAACAACCAGCTCTCAACACTATTCTGAAAACAGTTGAAGACAGAATGTCTAAACCCGGAGCTTTACTACGTTTAAGCAATTCAAACTTTATAGATCCTTGGTGTCTGAGGAGTGAATTGTCGGAAATGTCATTACCAATCACACAACCTACATCATCCACATTTGAATGAGGTGGATCAGGCCAGCTGAAATGTTTTGCCAAGCGCTCAGCTCATCTGTCAAACAGATGCGACCGGTTGTAAACCTGTGAACCCGATTTTTCACGTAACTACCTACACCTTATCAACAGTCAATAACAACTCCAAATCAAGGAAGACAACACCTGTCTATTCTGTGGCAACAGTGTCTTTTCCAGTTATTTGGCTCACTCTATTAAGCAAACTTCACGGTCTTCAAATGGGCCGTTCGTAAGTTTGCTTTGCAGTCCTTGAAGGTAACAGTCGTACTCGACGTCAGGGAATGAGTGGACGTTTGTTCAGAAGCTCTGCTGGATTAACAGAAATTGATTTCCACCGTATCCGCGGTAATCGTTTCGAATAGATTGCTTCGTAAGAGGTCCAAATAACAGAATTTCTGCCCCAGTGATCGCTTTGATCAATCTACTGTTGTGACCCGAACAGTTCAATTTTCAGTGCTGCCTGGTAGACGTTTTGTATAACTCTGTCGTTCACTTCCCAACTGAACACTGTTTACGAGCAGATTTCTTTTAAACAAACGAAAAAACAAAGTGGACGTGAACAACAACACTAGCTGAGCCACGGAGATACCGCCAGAACGAATGATGTTCTTTAATGGAGTGGTGTCACTGAAAGCTGGCGGTTATACTGTCATTTTATGTGCATTGTTGAGTTACAGAGGGTGGTTTCCACATGAAGCATTGCAGCCGTTTGCACTGAAATGTGCAACTTGATATGGAGAGTTCATGAAATTTGTATAGTTGTATTGGCTAATCATCATTGTCAGTATGTTGTATTAGAACACACCATCTAAAGGCACCTCCTTCAAAGTAAGAAGACCAAGTTGTGTGTTCACATCTCACCAGCAAGCAAAGCGATGTTCGACTGTTTGCTTTGTCTCAGAGAAGCAGTGTAGAAGTTTTGACAAAATCAATCGGCACCGGTCTACATTCGTATAGAGGGGACCCATGAGGAGAAGACCGTTTTAATTTCAGCTTATGACAGGTAAAAGTGTGATGTCGACGATGTAGATAACATGTTTCAAATATGCAACAAGCTGTAAGTTTCCATACGATAGACAATTGTGGTTTGAGAAGATCGATTTGATGTGGTCGGTTGAATGCTTGGGTATAGTGCAGTGAAAACTGCGAGTAGAATTAACGTCAACGTTCTCATTGTCCCTCGTAAAAGGACTGAGGGGACGATAATAGGTGGTCATCGAAATGGTTACGACAATAAACCGAATAACTTCCGCCCAAGATTCATTGGGTGCTGACTTTTTTCAGAAGGACGATCGCTCAACGACCTACGAATTATTGATTAGTTGGTGGTTTGACCAACTTCAAGTTGATCACCACATCGCAATCTTCGCATTCAGATAGATTTTCCATTCAACCTGTTAGGAAACGAAACACCAGACTCGAGTTTTCCTCTTATCTGAGCTATTCAGTAGTGCATATTCTTGCCACGGCCGGGATTGGAACCTACGGGTGATTTTGCTCACGCTTGCGCTCACCTGACCAAGCTGAGACAGATACACAGGCCTATGGTGTTACTGGTGTCAATGTGTGCGATCACTCATCTGGCCAACAGAACTTTGTTCAGTGGTGGTGTACACTGATCAGTAACTGTCGGCTGCGGAGACGACCAGGTTGATCGTCTGCAATGTTCGTTTTTGGTTCGCCCGGCAGTATATCGTCAGTTAGATTTTCAATGTACAACAGCGTAATATGAGTCAACATGGAATACGGAAAGAGAAGACATACCGTAACCAGAACAGACTCTCATCCCACGCATACAAGAGAAACTTCAACGGAATCTGATGCTTGCAGTCGATGAAAAAGATACACGCCGTACAACATCAGCGCTGTGAAACCCTATTGTAAATGTCACTACTCTGGCGTGAACAAGTCGCACTCCAACTCAGTCGTTTTGCACCTTGTACACTGTGATTTATACGAGTAAATAATAACCAGGTAGGTAACCGTTTATACGTCGCATGGAATTTGGTCCATCAAGATAGACAACTTGTTTGTAGTAATACCTTCACTCGTTTTTGAAAAAACTATTTTTGTGCAAAAATGTGTGATGACATGCGTTGCAGTGTTTCTTATGATTTTTCAAGTAGCTACAGCAGTAACTGTCGCTCTCTCGCTAATCACACACGCATCAGTAGTGGCGGAAGACTGGCCCACGTAGCATTCAGTGAAAATAATGCCGAGAAATTTTTGTGCGCAGATTCATGTGACAATACAAGCATGGCAAACTGATCATTTTATCTTCACGTGTACTGTTCATATAGCAGGAAAGGTTTTAATTCGTACACTTTGACTTCACAGTTAGGTGGCTATTTCTGTCTACAGGACGGAAGAGCCATAGTTGATTTTTTTTGACAGATGATAGATTCCACTTGAAATTCGAGAATAACACTTCAGAGCATTCCACTCATGAATCTCGAGGGTCACTTAACACAACAGTTTTGGTAATCGTGCGCCAAGACATCTTAGGCAAAACTGAAATGTCTATACCCAGCTCCATGTTGTTGATGGAACCTATTTAGTTCTGGACCTTAGGGCAACGACTGTTGGTCAAATGGAGTCTAGTGGTATGCAGGCTACCTAATTCATGAAAGCCTGAGTTGGTGATCGTACATAAGGAATTGTTGTGTTGGGCACTGTTTGATAATGCATCAAAAATGACTCCAGCAACTGTACAGTCGATCCTGACATCGGGGCAGTTTGAGGAATATGCTTAGACGTATCCACAAAGAGTTCCATCTGACCATTATACTGGGACTATTAAGGCAATGATCGGACGTGGTGGATGCCGTTCAACACACGAAATTGTGTTACAAACTGAGGAAGTAAATCACGTTGCGTCATCACTGGTCAGGTCCTTGGATGTCAAAAATTGACGAAACAATCCCGAATTCGCTGGACGGTTGATCCTGTGGCAGTGACTGGCACCGTCCATTTGACACAGGCGTCAACAGCAACAAAGACAGAACGCAGAGCGGTCCAGCAAAATTCAGGTGTACCATGGAACAACTGTAATGGGATTGGATTGCAACGGTTTCCAGTGTGAAGATTCAGCCAATCAGTGTTCACGCACAAACTGCTGCAAACGGAACTATGGTCGACTGCCGTCAACCAATCAAAAGCGGTGATCAGCTGCGCCGGATTCAAGCGACTGAGTCGCTCGACCCAAGGTCGTGGAACATAGCAACGAACTGCCCAATCAAAACGCAAGAACAGCAACAATCGTATGTACTCTTGTTCCACTGTAATGAAGTGCTGTTTTTTCCCCGAAAAATTGAGATTGCTTAGTGTCGCCTAGACTGTTGCTGCAGTTTTCTCCATTCGACAGCCCACCAGGCGACACTAAGTTGCTGAGGTTGGTTTGGATTAGTGCTGCATCTTTAGTAGCAGTTTGGATATGGAGACGGAAGTGTGATAGAATTGTATTTATTGCTCCAGTTGCTCGTCTATACTGGACCAGTAGACAGCTGCGAACCAATGTTTTTGTTTGATTAATAATGGCGAATCAATTCGTTCTGAGATTGTGGCTCGTTCTCGGAAGAGAATACAAATACTGGAAGTCGAAAGTCAGGAATATTTTCGAAAGAACTGCGCCAGACTCTCTTGTAGTCCTACGAGTGGCCAACGTTTTTGGTTACATGTAATGACCAATTGTTACTTCTGGCCTTGTTGTGATGTCTCACCAACCATTTCACCATTGACCAGAAGTGTATAAATGATCTCCGAGACCACGTACTTAAGCTCACGTTCAAAGGAAACTGAGGCAATTACAGTCCATTACGGATCTGAGATCAGTTGGTCAATAGCGTAAAAGAGATTAACTGTTCGTGCAGCGCTCGTCCTAAACATACAGCTAATGTCGAAGTGGTATTCAGGTGGTGGCTTCCTCCTGCGTTGATGGCAATGGGCTGTCTACGTTGAAATACCATTTTTGTTCCAAAGACAACGAGCAGTGACCTGCGTTCAACAGGATTGATGGATTAGCTATCAAACACCGTGTTACAGAAACGCCTCATGACGGAGATTGTGGCAATAGTTTTCTTCTCGACTTGGTCATAGTTCTCTGGTGAAGATATGGAGTGGACAGCATGAGTGATCACTTCGTGAGAATCATCGAGGTAGAAAAGTCAGATGCTGACTCTAACTCTACAGCTTCGGACATTCTATGCGACCACAATGTGGAAACAGGAGTCGAAATGGATGAACAAGTTTTTGAACGTCCGCTTTAATTTTTCAACCTCAAATGAGTACCGCTATTCGGTTGACGGCACCAGCAGATATCCTTCGGCAACAACCTGCTCAGTGGTGTCGAACGAGGCACATGACGGCCAAAGATGTGCTTCACTGACAGCAGTGATTCAAGGTTACACGTCAAGCCGATATATCGAATGGTGATGGTATGCCGACGGTAACTGTCCGTATTGGGAAGTCAGCCACTATGTACGATGATAAATTGTAGGAGTCTGTTTTGACTGGTTTGGGAAATTGCTATTCTGATAAACTTGGGAACCATAGTGTGATAAAAATCTACTCGATTCGCCGTTTATCTAAACCCCGACACAACGGAAGATCTGACAAACGGCCAATCCAAATATCGTGTTAAAGATACAACATCAGGATTGGACGAACGGTCTCAGTGTTGTGTCTTCCGTTATTCGCCACTTTGTTTGTTCTGTATTCCACCAATTAACACACAGTTTATGACTTTACGTGTGCTAATACGACAATGACAGACTGTGATCCCTTTAGTACTGTTGTCCATCCATAAAGTCGGCGTCCCAACCCATGAATAACAACTACCAGTACCAGGTCTTCTCCTTATTACTTGCGTTGGAGGTTTCAATTCAAGTACGATTTCTAGAGTCATTCAAAGACCCTAATTCCGAGTACCACACACAGTCGGCTGTACATCCAACAGCCTAGTGGAAACAGTGAGTTACCTCTGCTTTATTGGTACTGATCAAAACGATTTCAACCACACAGGTGGCTGCACCCGAAACACGGATCAGAACCTCATTTGTGGTCCGTTGGGTGAAAGCCGCAACAATCATTGTATCAACCAGAAGATACTGGCACTGGAACAGATCGCAATGACCGTTGCTGGTGGTTCATTTTTACCAGTAAGTCATTGGACCAGAGAGGGAGAGCAAAGACTAGTGGACACTCAGGGTTGACCTAAGAGTTGTGGAAAGGTCTGCACGAATTTTCACAGCTCTATTGGTTTTCTTCATGACGACGATCGGTGAAACACAGAGGGATAGTTGGTTGACTGATGATAGCATACTTGTGTATACGATCCAGTTTACTGTCCACGAGAGATGGAGAAATGCCATGCATTGGACGTTCTAACCGGAAATGTGATTTTGCGTAAACGAACAAGCCAGTTAAACACTGGTCGCATGACTGAGCAACAGTCGGCCATCATCAGGTGATCTGATAGATTTCGCCAGAATACCCATTTCGTTAGTTCACTCCAAACCCGAACAAATTCCGCTGTCAATGATCTGTTTGTTAGCAGATGCCTGTGAACTGCGCGGTGACCTCGCAGGACAGTAGTCCGGATAACCTCAGGTTACCACCAGTTATGGGCATTGCAGGTGTTTGACCTTACCGCATGCAGGCATGCCTTATTCTATCCCGCCGCCACTTATAACAGGCAGATCCACTAAACTCGAATGAGAATAACTGATACGGGTAAGCCTGAATGAAAATTAGAGCCCGTTCGATTTGCCCCGTGCTTCGAATTACGAGAATATTGGGCGAAGAGCTCTTTTCGCTTCAGGTGACATATCACCGGAAGCTCACTCCAAGTCGAGGCGGAGTGATGACGGATTTTTGTTGCGTTCATTTTTGTTCATGTTAACGGATTTGTTCTGTTTGCATACAGTCCGATTTAAATTAAATCGTAACAATCGGGTAGGTGAGGAGTTCAACGATTCTACGGGCTGGTCTTTCTTCACCCACCTTTCCGGTAAGCTTTCTCATCGGCTCAGCAATGAGTGCGTTATCTGTACTCGATCCGAAGTCAATAATTTTGATGAACAAACTACCGGACAGTAGCGTGAGGGTTTAGATAGAAGATAGTACCAGAAAGACTGATGTAGACGCTGTTGCAAACTGTTTAACGAGTGCAGCACGCCTTCCACAAGCTTGCTCAAATTAGCGCTTTGTTGTGAGTCTGCAGTCGTCTTGAATGACCTTGATAAGTCACGTAGAATGGTACGGGTCCTTGACCGATTGATCAAGGGCCCGTAGAATCCAGTTGGCGAATCAGATGCTTGCGTCCAGACTGCCTGAAGAACACCCATGACATTTTGTGTCTTCGTCTGAACGGCGTTGCGTGCAAAATGGTAGTATTGAACACTGATACCTGGTTCACTGGAGTGCTTATATGACAAACGAGCAATCTTGTTGGCCAAATCCAGGTTAACTAAAAGCCCACTGATCCTTTCAGATGAGATATCCAGATAATCGATAGTAGGACGAGACAACTCCAAGTTAAGACCAGCCTGAATGGCACTACTATGGCCTTCTATTTCTGATCAGGAAAGATGTTCAGGTATCACCGAACAATGATAAGCTTCCAGCCGGGTCAAAAGTCCAATGTATTCTGACTCTGGGAACACAACTATATTATTTTCAGCCCAACAAATTTGTTGTCGGAATGATTTCACCAGCGATAAGATCAAAATTACACTTGCACCCAGACAGAGGAAGAAAGTATCAGAACATTCTGTTCTCAGATGGATAGTGGGTAACAATGCCTCAGTTCGGCCACCGCTGGGAGAACTCAAAATCACGTACAAATTTATCCTCCATCTGGTACAAGGGATGCAACAAAGGATGAATAAGCGTACGGTTTTGCTCATAAACTTCCAAGCCGATTGTACTTAATTTCGAGGCTAATCACCGCCGCACACTGACACTATCGTTTATCGCAGAGTATCGGCCAATCCTTCTCATAGCGTGCCAAAGTCTGTGAATCATCGAATTTTTCCGCAACTTTACCCACAAGAACAGAGTTTTCGCTGAAATATGTTCCGTGCTTTAGTTCATTTTGCGAGAATAGCGTGAACCACATGAACCAAATATAGCACAGCGAAAGCTCGGTGCGAGTGAAGAAATTGGTTAAAAGAGTCTGTAATTTATCTCCGATTCTGGGACCCATGGGCATGCACTGATACACGGCGGAGAGCCGTATAGGTTATGAACTGTTGACCTCATCCGAGTAACTCCAGGATGGGCACGATAAAAACGTTGTGATACACTTTGTGAAGCTGCTAACCTAAAAAGCATTCGGTGAAATCGTCAGTGAAAATTTTCGGTAGTAAAATTGTTTTAACCTTACAATGGCGAAACTACCGGGCAAACCAACTTGTACGGACCGTAATAAAACTATCATTGATTGCCGTCACGATCACCATTTCAACAGTTTTAATGAGGTTACAGACTAAGTCATAAAAATTCAATAATATAAGAATGATCTGATATTGAAGAAATGACTACGTCTTCATCTAGCATTGTGTTCGTTCTTTCTCTTATAGAAAGAGAAAAGCACAACTCTGCTCAAATTTTGATTTTCACGTGAAGCAAATTTCCAAACTGCAACCCTGTAACGACGGAAACTAATTGTTTCACTGAAAATGGCCGTATAACGTAAACCGTCGTCAGTGCTATAATGTGTGTAATTTTTACCTACATATACCACATGAAGATCTCGTCTTCCTAGATGGACACAATTCATTTTTCGACTCATTCGGGAGTGTGAAAAATGTGCTGAAAATTTTTGTGCCATCAAGAAATCTGTACACCACAGAAACCTCCTTCAATGTGGTACTTCGATTTCTAGGTGTGGATAGTGCTGGATTAGAAACCTATCGGGGGCCAAAGTACAATTGAAACTCAGGAAGACGGATTCGTGAGAAAAAGATAACAGCCCGACTTGGTCCTGGGTGCCGTGAACCCAAATCTGGGACACAACATGAACACTCATAAACAGCCAACCATTGTAGACTTCTTAGACCTGAACGCTGCCTTCGACTCGGTTGCTTGCAACACTTTTATGGAGTTGTCTGTCTCTCGAAAACCATACGGAAATGCTTGAATCTATCAAGATCACCACGCATCTATCCTACCAAGAGAGCGGTGGTTTATGGGCAAACGTCTCGGATGCACAGTACACTGATCGATGTACCCCATGGATGTTCGACTTCTCTCTTTCAGTTCAACTTTGCCATAAACGACATTTTGGAAAGTACGCTAGAGAAATTGAATGATTAATGTGAAGCACTCTCTTGATCCTTACCTGACAAAGATGGGTCATCCAGATGACACCGTCCGGCTGAGTCTCTCTGCCAATAACACAAATCGTGCCGAATATGATGAATGATGAAGCTGGTCTGGATGAAATGGGTCTCACACCACGACAATGAAGAGTGCTACTTCAAGACTGAGACGCTCCCATTCCATGGTCTTCATTCCAAAAAGCCATTTCATCTACCAAGATAACGCCCACTCATCAACATGTGATAATGCTGGCGAAATATCAGTGAGAATGGCGGAGGAACAAGTTGCCATTTTTCAACCGTCACCACGTGTTGCTTTGGAGAGACATTTGGTTGATACCAAGAGAAATGATGCATAATGCTCGGGTGCGATCCATTTTGCTCCACGGCTCGGAGACGTGATCCGTTCGTGTTGAAAATGTCGATAGGCTGGCCGTGTCTGATGGCCTTTTTAAGTGTCGGTTAGCCCCCGCCAACCTTGAGGATCTCGCAAGTAATGCGGTCGTTTATGGCATGTGTTTTGGACAACTCAGAGTACGTGATCAGTTGACCAAATTGTACAACCTGCGCATGTATGACTGCGTACTTTGCATGCCATCTTGGCATATACCGAATTACCCACCGAAAACACTAACGATGGTATAAAACTTTGAAGTGGTCAGGCAAAGTGTTCACAGGTTGCGAACAGTTACAATGCCTAAGTGAGTGAAGCCAGTAGATATCGTCCCTCAGGTTAGAAACTTTGTGATAAGACAACCCGTTGGTTAGAAACGTAGTCCAGCATAACAGATTGCCACATTTGATCGTATGCCTGCGCCATCACTGCTCTTAATTATCTAAAAGTAATCTTAATTTAACAGCTTTGTATTGGTGAGATATCTGTCGCCACTTGTAGTGAGTGGCGAATTGAAACACACTAACATTTGGTCCGAGTTGCTGAAAACACACGGTGTTTTGATGAGGAGATGTTGCATTCAATATTACCGAAATGCGGACGCGTCAAATATTTCACTGTTGATGACGACAGGTATACTCCACAGTGGAAAGTATTATTAGGCCGTTAAGCGTCATCAACTCGAACTAGTCACTAAATTCAACAACTGGACTACTATCTGATGATAAGCACCATCTCAAGCTAATCAGCGACATAGTTGAAATGTGTGGGTTTAGGGAAAGGCTACTGAACACGAACTATGTTTATCGTATTCTAAACATGGTTAGTTGGTTAACAAGTGCAGTTCGACCAATAATCAAGGGCAGTTAGTGCAACCTCGGATTAGCTGTTCTACCAATAAATCGCTGTTCACATCCTTAAACCAGCTTGTAAACACCGGATAAGTAAATTACCATTTTGCATCTAAAACGGATGTCAAGGCCCACTAGTTGCACCTGTCTGTCAGAATGTTCAACATTATCATCAAGACAATTTTTCAAACTGCAAACAAGATTTACCATTAATTTAATGCAGAACGCACGCAAGCGACTCACCGATTTCACCTTGCTTCACGTCGAATCGGCTTATTCCGTCGATGATGAATTTGGGATCCGGTGTAAGTTGCTATAGAAGAGCGGAGAAAAACTCTTTGAAGGCTTTGAAGTGTCTCTGGACGGCGAACTGGACTCACGGTTTTTACTGAAAGTTAGACAAATGAACCAACGTTGGTGGCCAATCTGTGTCAAAAGGCTTTTTGATCGGCCCACCAAAGATATTTAACGTCTGCAAATTTTAAATGGATCGGGAATAGGTCTAAACTTTTAGGGGCCACAGCAAGGACGGATAGGCAGATAGCTTCTATAGGTGCAAATTAAAATGGAACTTGTCTTTCTCAGACGAAATATTGTAAAATCTACTAGAAGTTCTACAAAATGCATATTTGATGGTTGTGGTTCAAGATGTCTGAGAAAAATTATGCATTATTTGTTCAAGTCTGCACCATAAGCAACGGGAAGAAAGTGTCCGTAATAGATGGAACGTTAAAAATGTGTCAAATTACGTGAGGTCTTTTCCATTCATACTGCTGATAACCGCGGGGAGCTTTCCGATAAACACTTGTGTCATCTGCCGACATATGCGGATCCTCAAACAACGAACCCTGTTTTTGTTGGGCAGCAACTCGTCCAGCAAACCACTGACGA
The DNA here is from genome assembly GCA_008508345.1 of Paragonimus westermani. Classification (NCBI taxonomy): domain Eukaryota; kingdom Metazoa; phylum Platyhelminthes; class Trematoda; order Plagiorchiida; family Troglotrematidae; genus Paragonimus; species Paragonimus westermani. Next base: position 175,608 of record QNGE01000896.1, read on the forward strand.
CTGTTTTCCAAGGAAACGGATTTGTGAACCCGGCCTTCGGTGACATCTGGGTTCTGAGTACGTTTAAAAAAGCTACGCGCGGTTTCACGTGCTGTTCGTTGAAAGGATACGGGATACATTCCAGTGTTCCGCGTCTGAAACAAGGCGGCAGTATTTAACTGGCTTGTCTATGGGGCGTTTATTAAAGATGAAGCTTGTGAAAATTCACAAATGTACACCGCCATTTTGAAAGTTAACTTTTGACCTTTACAGACTTCAATCAAAATCATTACCCCAAGTCATTGCATCTCTTGTACCACTGTTCTAGTGGTGAAGGATGTAAAACAGTAATCGACAGTCTTTGGAACAGTGATATAAACGGCTGATATATAGTGACTTACAACAGTGTCAGCATTCATACTTTCACTTGTAGCCCCGATCGAACAACCCCGTGCGAGGCGACAAAAATGGTGACATGCCAGAATAGAATTGATCTACAGACTATACTGTAAAATGATTAAACCTAAACTTTTACCTGAAAGCATTTGTGCATAACGCTTAGATTGAAGAATAACCTTGAAAGAAAACAAAGGAACTGTTCTGACTGTACCCGATGGATCATGAGTTTTCTGTAAGGTCGAAACTGCTGACCTCATTTGATCGACAAGGCATTGTTTAGCTTGACGATGAACAGTTCGGTGTTATAATCAATAACAGCTAACAGACGAAGGTTGGCTATCGGTCTGGACTAAAACAAGTACCATATGTGGGCTCTACTAAGCGAAGAAAAAACTGGAGTGCCATGTCTCTGCAAAATACGTTCAGTAAAAAAAACCCATTCAAGTGTGAACACTGTGATAAAACGTGAGCGTTATTCAGCTCGTAAAAAGTGAAACCCATGACTACATATCAGTGATAAATTGAATCCGTACTTGACGAAACAGCTACCAAGAAGATCGCCATCAACAACAGTAAATCAGTCTCTCACAATGACGTATAACTGCCGTAAAACTAGGATAATAAGAGTGAGTTCCAATTCGGGAACATAAAACAGATAAAAGAGATGGAACTTCATTCACAGAGCCTTTAGGTCTACTTTCTACCGAAGAAGTGAGCTGCAACTGTGAGCAAAGCGATGTCTGTAAGACATTTTTGTTGGGGTTCACACTAGCACGTGCCTTTGATTATTTCTGCTTAACTGCCTGTGGATGAACACAAAGCGTCACTTGACAAAAATAGCAACATACTTGACATTCTCGACAGTCTTAACATAACACTGCTCGTTGACTTTATACATTCAAACAGCAACTCTAAATGAGGCAACTTTTTGAACTCACAGAGATCTCAAACATATCCAGTTGGTGAGCCACGTCTTACTGTTTCCAAGTTTGTTGCGCAAACTGTACGCTAAGTATAAGTGTTGTAGTCTTGTTCTCTGAATCTCAGCTGTGAGTACTGTATAAATTCACAGCTGCGAAACACGGCTGATCACAACAGATGTGAACCGTCTCCAGGTAATTTACCATCGATGTCTGCGTTCAATCGCTCACATCGAATTGGCAGGCATTTGGTAGCGATTGTCAGATGAGTTCTTTTGTTCAATCCTTACACCTGCACAGACCTAGTGGTTAGGCCATGTACCAAGGATGCTAACCATTCGTCTGTCACACCGATCACTCTTTGCCGACGCTGCGGCTGACTGGCGCAAAATACGAGGTGGACAGATGATGACCTGATGTAGAGAAATGAAGTCATTCATCAAGTGGTTGGCAGCTGTAGGCCGGATTCGTCTTTCAGGCTGGGGACCTCGTGACTCATGTAGTCGGTGACTGGAAATTTTGGGTGAAGTGGCGGTGGCTAGTCGGACTGTGTTGTGAATGTTGTCGTTGTTTGACAAAGTTGCTTGTGAACTCAATGGTGCCGGGCAGTGGAAGCTGTAAAAAAGCTGTCTCGCAGATGAAGCCTTACTTTCACTTACAGCTCGGTTATTTGTTTTGCAAGTTGTAGTCATCTCGATGTTGAATGTTTGACCAGCTATTGTAATTAAGTCCCTACCCTTTCCTTTCTGCTCTTATTCCCTTCAGCGGGAAATCTTGATTTTTCCTTATGGTTGTGCGACAGTTACGCATCAACGCAAACCACTGATATGCGGCTGTCTATGATGATGTTTTCGACATGCAATCCATGCGGGTCGAGCAGAGCAACAAAATTCGGATTTCAAACCATTTCACGGAAATGTCAATCTAAGGGCTTACTTGGAATAGGCATCCTAACCGAGCCCAGTTTAGATTTCCTTGGAATGGTTTGAAATTCGAATTTTGTTGTCGGGTTCTCATTTGTGGGATGATCAGTGAAACGCAACTTTGTAAGTCTGTTACTTTAAGAAATTAACGAGAAATTCATTCAGAATGAATGAGACGATCTGATCATGTGCGTTAGTGCTGTTGATGTCTCGGTGAGGGTCGTCAAAATAAAGCCTGATCAATGTCGTCAATCAATCGAATTGTCGATTATTACATTAATGTACACACGGTCGGTCAAACTTTTAGTATCTATGACGTAATTGACCGTTGCCGAACCCAAGTTCCTTTTGGTGATAATTCTGAGTCCAATGAGATTGAGTTTAACTGAGTGAACAATTGAGCACCACTGTAGGGTCGCGTAAAGATTAGTAAGCGGACGGTCATTGGTTTTCAATGAAAACAGGCCCAGACAGAAGGAACTGTGACCAATATGACGAGTGTGACCAAGGCACGTTAGTGTGTTCGTGCGTCCAAAATCCAAATTCCGTTTGGAATACGCCATATAAAATGAACCCGACAGTACTACTGCTGCTGTCGACTCCAACCAAAGTGAACAACAGGGTAAGACAAACAGTGATGAGCAAAGAAAAAGGACTGTGTAGTGTACTTGGACGAATTGAAATTTAAGAACGGTATATCAGTATTTTAAGATTCCTTTTAAATTGACAAGAGCGTGGAAATAAGTCTTTGAACATCAACGTTGAAGGAAGGACTTTCCACGAGGAAGTTCCCCCATGAATATATTGAACAGTTCATGAGTTCGTGGACTAAACGCAACAGTGTGTTAATTGAAAGCGCACGTCAGGATACCACCTCCAGAATCTACCAGTAGTTTGCTGAAGGCATCATCATACATAATGAAGAAGCTGGCTGTTCACCAATCAGACGAAATACTGGTAAAACCAAAATGAGAGTCCAATACGCTTCTTGACTGCGGAGTAGTGAGTTCGCCATGCAGCGATTACTGATAGGTGAAACAAACTACGATGTTCGATTCACATTCTTTGAAGCCGCCTTGAAATATGAAAACATATTAACACATCCATTCGGCTTCTTACTTAAGAACCTCTTTTGCGTTTGATTCTGTTGGCTTAATGTACGACAAATGAAAGTCCATTAGAATACAGGCGGATTTTTATAAGGGAAGCTCACAACCAACTATGTGACTGTACAGTCAACGGATAGTTTAGTTTTTGTTACTGCATACAACTCAGATGGAGTGTAAGCATACCTCATGGGGCAGCGCGGCTAATCAGAGGCGTATTGGACATAATGGTTATAAGCAGGGTGAGTCGGCTCATGAGAAAGACCACGAAACTGAGAAATATCACATAAAGACTAAAACTTATGTTACATGGCTTGTGGTGGTGTGATACTGATTAGAACTAATACGATAAAACTTATCAGCGGTATAGTTCAGCCAAGACTGTATAATCACGTATACGCCGTAAGAGGGAACAAGACATTCACAAATGGCTGGTCTCAGTGACCTTCAATGAAGTGCTGGGCAACAGTTTGTCGTGGTGGGTCTCGTCACCAACTCATAGGCAAGGAACCAGTGTGGCGGACGACCAAGTCGGAGTAGTGATTATTCTCACACTCAGTGGAACATCTGGACGCGGTGTTGAGTTACTGTCAAGGCCCGAGCGAGTGGATAGGGGACACTATGGGCGACTGGTCGAGCCACTAACGGGTGAGAAATTACAAGCAGAAAACACATGACAAGCAGCGTCAGTCACACGCACAAAACCAGGTATAGGTGCGCTGGACGTTCACTTAAAAACTACAACTGTGTTGTGGACTGGAATTCCTGTTCATAAAGGTGAGCGCGCCTGGCATGACTATCTATGAGCTGGGCGAAAGGATTGAGCGACTTTTTCCAAACTAGGACCCACAACCTGTGATCATGTACCAGATCGGCAACTATCCATTAGATAACAGTCATCATAATAGGTGTTGGATTATTATCAACAACATGAGAAGATAAGATAAGTCATGTCTGACCTAGCTACCTTTCACCCAAGATAGCGGTAGACATGACTCATTAGCAGAGATCAGTGGCTGCCAAACCAAGGCGCAAGCGGTTTGTGGCTACTATCACTTTTATAGATTACGAATCATACCGATGCGTGCGATCAAAACTAGGGAAACTTCACATAGTGTGGCGGATCATGAAACCAGAGATGCGAGTATTTCAACACTCGGTGGAATATTTTGACGCAGTGGCAGGGCACGTCTAAAGGCTCACAACGAGCAGATCGGGGACAACACGGGCAACCGGAAGAGCTATCGGTCAACAAGATCGGACCAACGGACGAGACGTGTCAGACGAAAACCCCTGACAGAATGCGTCGGTCACACATATAAACCGGAACGAAGTGCACACGACGTGTGAACGCAAACCGGGGTGTGCGTTGTGGACCAGAAACGCAAACGCGTGCATGGAACGGCAGCCAGCTAGTTGGACAGCAAACGTTATGCTTTACTGAGCGTCTTTTCGCTGCAATAGGAGTCATAGACCATGTGTGGGACATTACATACATGACAGCACGGTGTGGGAACGGAGCAAACAAAACTCTCGGGAATTGAGTCACGCCGTAGTTTGCTCCTGGGTGCGAAAGAAAAATAACCAGAACGTGATTGCACGCTATGTGGTTTCCCTTATCACCAAAGTGCATAAACTAAGGAAAGTATCTCACATAATTCCACGCCACGCTAATGAACACTAACGTGTGGTCTAGTGGGCAAGTGGTCGACCTGTCCATTTGAAGTTTGTTCACGGATGATAGACCCCATTCTTCGGAGTACATTGTGCTGATGAGACACGCTTTGTTGGTGATTGCTTGTGAAGGCCTCTGTGAAGGTTTTCTACAATGATTGTGGATGTTTTCTTGTTTGTAAGCAAAGCATAACATGGATAATCGATTCCAGCCAATGAGAAATGAAAAGACACAAGCTAGGAGAAGTAACACTAACCATTTTCCCAACCCTTTTCAACTAGGGTGATTACTGACAATCAATTACATATAAGAACGAGTCTCCTTTGAGCAGTTCCTGGCAAATGGGAATAGGCGTAATAGGTAACCAACGATGCCGAAATATCTGTGTCAAAACAGCTGACCGTATGCCTAAACAACAGCTTTCCATTTTGGTCGAAATACGGCAAACACAACCGACGGTGTGTGCACCATAACATTTCTACGTTACAAATTTGATTGGAGGTTTCAGGAATATCCAGTGAGGTCGTAATCTACGGTTATTACCTGTCTGCATGCACAATCAAATCAGGAAGCCAAACATCTCAAATCATTCAAATTTTTGTTTCATAAAAACTCGGTTCCTTAGTTCACAACTACAAAACCAACTCTTCAGACAGGTGCAATGTGTTATACGTTGTGACTACTTACAGCCTACAAGTAAAAAGTATAAAGGGGAGGGAAACGACCAGAAAATTCTTTAATCCATTTTTACATTCAACTACTTATGAAACACCTTGTATATTTAAATTGATATGCGTCGGCATACAGATGAGTATAACTCAGAATATTACGCGAGATCGTTCGTTTACCAAATGAACGAGAATATTGGTTACATGAAGTGTATTACTGATTATAAAGTAACAGTTTTGACATCATTCACCTAGTCACAACATTAACGAAAAGATTGGTAACAATTCACACATTAATTCTTACACAGAAGCGTAGGTGCAGAAGTGACGCAACATGATTTTTGATCAAATTCGCATACGGTGCTCGCGCTCGACAGGTGCGGACCAATGAAGTAAGCAAACGTATGCGCGAACATCGATTATAGTGGGGTAGATGAAACGGCTCACTAAAGAGACCGAAATGTAACACAAGTCTGCCATCAGCACGTTAGATCAACCAAGCAGATAGCGTGTTTCGTGATAGTTTGACTGTTAAGCAGTAGTACTATTGATTGTAATAAGTCAGGCTATGGATATCCCGGTCACCAATTTGATTTTAGTTGGTCGTCGAAATGAATCACTGAATATGAACGTCACTGTTGATGTTTGCATATCTGATAACAGTTGCGAAACTCAGTAAAAGATGAAAAGTATCATCGCTAACTAACAACCTCAATCACCGACATGATCGACTCTCTCATCACGATTTCCATTGATTGCCAGTTGAAGTGTGAAAAAAAATTCCACTATGATAATCTGATGGGAAACTGGTAAAACACTGACCTGCTTTTGTTGAATGAGGATCTTTAATCAATGACGTCAAACTCTTCCTCGGAGTACCTTATTATATATTAAAAATGGATTGTTTTGAATTCTAAGACCATTTTAACTACTGTATCTTATTTATGTCCGGATTATTTCAAACATACTCCAATTCAACTAGTTCCAACCTAAAACATGATGTTGAGGTTAAATTGATTCCAGCAAGCACTAGAAAGAGAAGTGTTTTCTGATCATCAATCATGAGTCATTAAATACCGGCTCCACAAACAAACTTCATAAAAACAAACAAATCAGCTAGAGGAGTTGCCATTCGTTGAGTAGCAAATTAAGTTAAACTGCTTGCCTATCATTATCCAGAGTGGCTGAACAATAGTATAGTCGGCTTGATTTCAAACGCTACTCTTTTTCATTTAATCGACTCCATTCATTTCGTCAGTAAGATGCATTCCAACTAGTCTATCAAGTGTTTATAAAGATCGTGAGACTGTGAATCTCAACCTCTGCCGAGGCTAAGAGTAGGCAATTGTGCGATCTTAACCTCCGCACTCAAAAGACGTCCGTTCAACCCCCCTTAGTGTACACTAAACAGAACCCATAATTTGGAACAATGGTTGCGTAAGTGCTAGTAAACACGCAGCCCGTAGCACCCTACTGTACGATTCTCTTACCCACGCTGGCATTGGTCTTCACGTTTAATATGTTGTTATAAGCCTGATGACCGCACACAAGCAATGAGCCTTGCTTCCTATTGTTCTGATGACTTCAAAAGGTACGTTCGAACGACTTGATAGTATAATCATCCAAACTAGGCTCAGACAGTTAAGTTGTGTACCGTATTATACTAGCATTCTGAAACTTGTTGATGATGTGCCCGATGTTTTATAGATTATGAAATCCGGATCCACGTGACCATTCGAATCGTTAATGAGAAACGTTGTCTGAGATGGCAATGTACCGTAATGGATTGCATACCTGCATCCACAACATTTCTAGTCATTCCACTTGGCCTTCTTTTATTAATTTTTAGCCCGCTTAGTAACTTTTCCCACTTCACTGTTGAAATGAACGAAGGCCCGAGTCACAGCACCTTCTGGTAAGACTCATGGTTTTTTATGATGATGATGAAGTCGTTGATAATTGTCCGTTAATTGCTAACTTTTTAAGTGGCCACTACTGATACGGTCGGTACATATGTGTCGCAAGCACATCCAAATGTTGCAAGTTCAACTCTCTTACAAAGAAAGAATCAGTCGAGCAGAAAGATGTGAATACTGGATTGTTTAAGAATCAACGCATCCACATTCCACGGTGGAACAATGGATATTTCTCATTTATTTAATACATGACGGTCATGAATCTGACCAGAAGGTATTGTGACTCGAACTGCCACTCCTCAATAAAATGATGTGGAATAATTTAAAAAGAAAGAGAGAGAAGTCATCGAAGGCGGGAAAATGGACAGCACAAGGCCAAGCGAAAAAAACTGTAAATGTTATGAATTCTGGCACAACTCTGACCACAGCGTAACATCATTGTGAACAGCCATCAATATTGTGCAATTATGATACTGACGACGAAGAGTGTGGCAGACCAAGTGAGAGAAGAAACGTCAATACAGAAATAAACAATAACCACGTAATACAGTTATAGCTAGACCAAATCCTAATACTGTACAGAGTATGGGACAACTATCAGTTTTGAGGCAGATGCAATCTCTCGAAATTGCCGTTCCATGCCTTCAGATACGAAGTGAATTGCTTTGCTACTTATGACGTACTACATATACCTTTATATTTAACCAAAAACCTGGTACAAAAATAAGAAGTGTTACATAACATGAAAGAAGGACGAAAATGAACTAGAGTACTCAAGATGCAGTATATACTTAAGCAGACGAAACTGCCGAGGATCCTGAGTCATACCTAGTAGTCCCTAACCACAGATGCGTCGGATCCTTCGGCCCAAAACCTGGGAGAGGTGTTTGAGTGATGGAAAGCAGGCCCTAATTAAGTTGTTTCATACGTTGGTGCGAACTGAGTTTAACCACCAGGCTGCTTTTACTGGCCTCGTAAATAAAGGTGTACTAGGTAAGCGGTGAGATCGTACATGAAGCGTATTCTCAAACCAAAGGAATCGATGACAACATACTGCATTAAGTATGGAGACGTTTGCATTAATAACCTAGAATATCCACCGTCTGATGGTGTCACCGATCCCATCATATTCCGGTAATCGTAGACAAGCAGCTGCTGACGAAGGCGGACAGTCTAAGAATATCTTCTGCTGAAGTAGGCCAACGTTCCTGATCGACGCGCATCCACGCAAAATATATCCATCCTAGGATAGCAAGACTCGAGTCTGACATCAACATAACTTGAGCAGATTCACCTATGTCACTCTGGCCTCTGAAAAGCTTAGATAGAAACTATTCAGAAGGACCTAGTTTCGTAAGCTGATGATGCGGAAGGCGTGGACACCTGTGGCCAACGTTTGCACCGTGTGTTACCACAGAATTCATATGATGCTTTGAAGTGCGTCACGAAGGAGGAACCCAACGGCGTGGATGATCACGTTCATGAAAAGCCTTTACAAATGCAAGTTGGGTTTCCAAATAAATTTCATCCATTGTAACGCAGCTCAAAGCATCATTGTGATCATTCCACAAAATAACGGGTGTACTTAAATCTAATTAGCAGACACATTGATTATCTAAAACGATAGGAAAAACGTGTAAGTTTACGAACAACCTATACTAACAACTCAAGTGGGAGCTTCTGACAAAGTAAACCTAACTTTCTGGACATTTCGTCAGTAGGATAAGCGCGTGAAGTCTATTGACAAAACGGCAACATCGTAACTGACAACATTAACAGCACAAATCGTAGTGACACGAGAGATGACATCTTCCATCTAGCTTAGGATAGGGAAACAAAAAAACTGGGTGACTCAAAGTAGGTCTTAACGGTGAACAGTTTCGTTAGCTTCACGGATAAGCGCATTGGTGATTGGACGGACAAAATCCATTTAGTGACCAGTTGATACTGACAACAACTACGAAAGAGATGTTGAAATAATGCAGTCTTCCAACGATTACACTCAAACTAACCATCTTTGATCAATTTAATCCTTATTTAGGATAGTTACGCATGACTTTAAATTAGTCGACTTGTACTGCTTCAGTAGTCTCTCATAGAATTCATCTACCTGATGACAGGCTTATCACACAAAAATATGCTGACTAACTCAACATGATGTGCACCAATTAGGCCCGAAAACTTGTTGCAGTGGAATGGTAAGCTTTGAAAGACAGAGATGTGAACAGCTTCCATTCTCAGTGTGCTATTCAGCGGTTACTACTCATTTTATTTTGAGAGTTTGAGTCAAGTGCACTAAAAATGACTTAAGGTAATTGTGAACAGTAAAGCGCATGATGCTGAAGGTTCAATGTGAACGGACGTTTACACCTTTAACCGCCAATCACCGCTGAGGATAAAATGTGCCCTTTTGATTTGAGGCAATAGATCACCCACGCGAACTGGTAAAGTAATGGAATGATGTGACCTTATTTGTTTATTTGTGGTCTCTCTCTCGAATATGCGTTTCCACTCAAGGAATTAATTCTTTAGGTTGGCTCGAAGGTATCGTCTAAAGTCTGTCAAACCACTCCTATGTTTACACAACGCGGATATTTTCTAACGCAGACAAACTCCAAGAATGACTACTTGTTTGTGTGGATACTTTACAATACTTGAACCAAACCGAATGGATAGTGTCCTCATTTGCATGCTATAACTGTATACAGATTTTGTCGTCAACACTATATATGTACTGGTACCACAATGCTAGTCATGACGACCATCAGTGATTCAGCTGAGGGTTCGAAATTCAATGCTCCTGTTGTCTGGATGGAGACATGGTGACACTTAGATCAACAATTCACATAACGACAAGCGCTTTAAAATGTGAAAGCTCTCAACTTAAGTCCTCACATTTTAGCTAGATCCGAGTTCCGTGCAGCTAAGTATGTGATTCAGAAAATTTCAAATCCATGGTAAAGACCAAGAGTTATTAGTAACAGTAATATTACTGTAATTATAATTGTACTTATAATTACCGTAATATTACAGTAATATTGCCAATAAAAAATGGAAATCCTACACAGGGACACTTCGGATGGGGGTACAGATGAAACACCTGTTTAGAAGTAACAAAGTTCCCCCCAGTCATTATTTTACCATACCAAAATGAAGGTCACTTTTACTGGTGACCGAGCAGCCCCGAAAGACGGCTGAACAGTTGATTAGTAACTAACATGTACAGTCACTGATTTCGTTAATCCGAATCAGATTCATTCAAGCTGATAGATATAATATACTTGAGGAGAGAGTTACTCTATCTTGCAGCCAGAAAACGGTTAATACTGATTTTTATCGGATGTACAATTGTTGAAAATCACTAGTTTACGTATAAAAGAGAGAAAGGTATGCAGCATAATTCGCAAAAGCACGAAAATTACATTCAAACAATCAAGATAATGGTGCTATCGCATACAAACAAATAACTGAGCTGTAACTGTAGAATAGTACCGTCAGGACAACATCTTGATAACTCACACTGCTTCGTCTGACTGCCTGTCTTTAATAGACATGACTCATGAATTGGCAATAGTACTGATACCGCTGACACGCAACCACTTCTGATGTTACTAGTTGAAGACCGTGATTTCCTAAGGACTTGGAGACAAATGCGACCTGTAGTGATTATTCTGAAAGTAACTGTTTAATGTTTGAGAATGCCTTACTTCCTTCGCCCCAGTGAGAAGCAGATTTCACCTAGTCGATTCAGTCAGAACGTAAATGATTCTACAAGAATGCTGACAATGTCGAATTACTTTTCTCATACGCCTCACATTTTTTTAATTTTCTCCATCCGAGACAATTGTTTGTAACTGGGGTGAAGTTAATCAACATGGCCAAATCAAATGACAACTGGTTAACCGTTTAAATTATGCAAACGAGCCTCATTCAGCAAAATGTGCTACGCAATTGTAATCACACAATTGACTAGTTCGGAACCCTTTTCCGATTTGTAGTGGTCAAGTAGTTGAGACGTTCTTCAGCACTCATGACAGTCAGATGATATTGATCTACTGAGGACCGTTTGTTGTCGAAATTTCTTTGCATGTTTTTCAACCACTGGTAAACAATAACATTTTATTTCTGTATATTCACTTCTGCGGAACGCAATGAACTTGGGGTGTAAGATAAAACTGTCGTTAGAACGATACCTACGGATGTACAAAACAACGAGAATGGTGAACTGGATACCCCCGTAATACAACTAAACAAGACAGAGCATACAGACGTCATAATGAAGGGTGGGTAGCTGTAGATATACGATCAAATTCAAACCATTTCTAACAAATGAACGAAGACGTGGTTCATTGTGTTAGAATGGAGGTGAACTGTAATAGCACCCGTGATCTAGCTTTAATTCGCAAAAACTTCACTTGAGGTACGTTATCTGTGAATTCAACAACAAGCCACCTCAAACTTCCACAAAGACTTCAATAGCCAAATGGTATCACGAGGCTGTACTGTCGTAACCCTGAATAACCGTGTGGGTTATCCGACAGATCTGAAACCACGAGGCCACGTGGCAACAAGCACATTTTCGGTGTACAAGCGGTTTCAAAGGTACTCTATATCGGTTGACTTCAAATACCGATGTGATATAAAGCTCCTCCTGGAATGGATAACTTGATTGGGTTTTACTTTAACATAGGTCAACGTTTTACAGACCACAATTAAACAATAATTAAGGTAGGAATCGAATTTATGGAGGCCTCCCAAATAGCTCAAGCTCGATAAAGATAGACTACTTCTAACACTGTTTCTGTGCAACTGGTAAACAAACCGTTGTACGGTACTAATGTAAAACTGTGTTAGTCATATCAAAATGCACTCATTACTCGAATTACTTAACATAACTTTCCGAATCGATTCATTTTATACAAGCAATCCGTACGCCCAACTGGCCGGAGAAATCATTAAAAAGCCTAGCAGACTTCGATCGGACGTACTTTTGCTAGCAGTTCATGTAGTACGTCCTTTAGTTGACAACTGCAATTCTGGTTCGTGATTCAGGTGTCCACGCTGAAATACTGTTTTTTGATCATATCATGCTTATCAGTAATTAAGAAACATCGACAATTTCAGTGAAGTTGAAGATCTCACCTTGACTGAAAAGTGCCGTTATTCAGCTTGTTGGTTGAAGTTAACAAGACAAGTGCCAGGCCTGTTCTCATTGGCGTCGGGAAGACTGAACAGTATTTACAAAGCACTGCAGCTGTAAGTTTAAATGTGATGATTTGATGCTGACTAGTTGAAAGTATGGATAACTAGTGTATAACGCGCAATCAATATGAGTGCCAGTCCGAACGAAGTTATACAGTGTTGATGGGTTTTAGCAGAATAAGTGAAAATAGGGGTTTGGTGTCTCTTTTCAAAATGGACAGACGGAAAATGCTTAGCTGAGCAAGAAAGCTTCATTGAAATAGGAGCAGGTTTCGATTTGTAACCAAACAAACGACGATTAATCAGCGGTAGTACGTGAATAGGTGTAGAGTAAAGAGGCATTTCTACAAAAGTCTTGTTGTTGACTTACATCCAGTATGTGTTAGCCAAATAACAGACACTCAGCTGCCTCACTTTCACTTCTAGTGTCTGAACACAGAAATTGAATTCGCACGTAAAAAGCTTGACATTAGACGGGAATTATTGTAATCATATAGAATGGCATCGGATTGTGCTGGTCTCCAAAGTGATTTTTTTCGTTCTCTTGGCCATAGCTTACTATGTTCAGTCACTCGTATCGGGCTACACCACTGAGTGAGTAACAAATAGGTTGGGAAACGGGTGTTTGACACTAATTGTCAGACGAGTTCTTTTGCTCAATCCTTACGTTTGCACATATTCAGATGGCCAGACTATGTACTGAGAATACCAACCAGTTGTCTGCCACGCGGAGAAATCTCTTCCGACGCTGCGGCCGACTGACATAAGGTGCGATGTGGATAGGTGATGACCTGGCGTGAAGAAACAAAGTTGTTCAGGAAGGGTTTGGCCACTGCAGGTCGAGTTTGTCTCCCGAGCTGGGTACGTCGTGACTCACAGTCAGTAGCCGGAGACGTTAGGTGAGATGGTGGTTAATCGGATTTAGTTGCGTGAATGATGTTGTTGTTTGGCCGACTTGTCTGTGAAGTGAGTGCATTTAATGACGCGGGGCAGTGAAGGCCGTAGGATATAAGCACGTTGATGTCGAACATTAGAGTATACACATAGTTATTTCGAATGAGTTAGTTTTCACTCTTTCTTTTCTTTATCTCCTTATCTAGGGCTTGCTCTGTTCCTCATATTTGTGCAGCAGTTAAGCGTCAACCGGAACCACTGATGTACTTGCATCTTCCATGATGGCGGTGTGACCATGCGACAAATGACGCAGTAGATAACTTGACTAAATTGTCAACAATACAGTTTCGGGAAGTGTTCAGTTTTTAGGTTTTAGCTGATGTTGCCGAAAGTTCGTCAGGACTAGTGGGAAATGCACTCAAACCCAGCCTTTTCACCAGCTCATTTCTGAGTGATTTGGTCATCCGGCTACCTGACCAGTCTGCCCACCACATGAACCCTTATCCACACGATCACGTCCTTCCCAACAAGAAACAACTCACTTATCGTGAGTAGCTTTTGCATTCGGACATTTCTGCTCCTTGGACCTTGAAATGTCTGACACGTGTGATCATACTCCTTGCCTCGCCGTTTACGTCACCGTTTGACTGACTCGTACAGTCATTGTTTTGCATTCTATGAACTTTTCGCATCAAGCAACACTATTCCAGTAATGGAATCGATGCGCAGAGTTCAGGAATTTCCTGATTATAAGCGGTGGAAGATATAAATCCTGGGTTTTGAAGTAGCATTCGAAATATCGGAGGTGCAAGGTGTTCCATAAAGTGAGGCCATTCTACTCACTCAGAAAATTCCGCATATCTACAGACAGGAGCTAAATAGAGTAATGTCACATTAATTTCACTCCCGGGGTAAATTTACCATTAAAAAGAGACTCAGAAACAAGCTCGTTTAACCTTCCATACCACAAACTCCCAGTTGCTTTGATAAAGTTGAATAAGATAGAGGATATCTGACAAACGTTACCGCAAGCAGTGAACACCCAGGTCAGCTACCCACAAATACTCACCGTGTATACGGGAAACAGATAAAAATCTTTGAAAAAATTCTAATGCTGCTCTGGAACTCGTTTACGAAAAAACAGTCCATCAAGAACGTAAATCCAAACCGACATTCACGTAGATCAACCAGTATGGGCGCGTGTGAATTTTCCAAATTTGGTTCAAAACACCATGAACCAATTAAAACACTACCTGTTTTTAAATGATCTGCCTTTACATCGATCGAACACGAAATGGAAGCAATGAATATGTTAGTTGTGATAAAAAGTGGTGTATTTGATGGTGTTTTGCATATTACAAAACTTTTTGCCAGAAAACCAAACTATGTACGTTTGGTAATAGTTGTAATGTATCTATTCAGGTAACTAAACCGTTCGAAAATGTGTTACTAGTTCTAGCATCAACTACTCGTTGATGTGTGTGAAGGAGTTTGTGGGAGAAGGTTCGACAATGGGACTTCATACTTAACCGACCTAAGATCCAGCGTAACTTCTGACGTAGGACACCCAACATCATAACAAACTATTTTTGTCAGATATATCGTTTTTCCGATATCTCACCTATCAATGAAGTCAGTACCTGATGGTTGGGAATAGTGGTGGTGTTGTTTGTAGCTCGGGTTGATTGTTTTGGTATTGATATGTTCGCTGAGCTTGGCATTTAGGTTGCAAACGTTTCATCACCACTCACGCACTGATGATGTCACCTAACTGCCAAGCTCGGCGAACATATCAATACCAAAAGAAGTCAGTACCTCTTGGTAACGATATAAAACCGTCTTTTTCACACGCTGTCTTTGGTACTAACGCGACGGTAAAAAAAACTATGAACAACGATTGATAATGCTTCGTTATCCCCATATAAGAAAGCATTTTTAATTTCTTCCGACAGTTGTACGAATTAGTTTGCAGTCATTGGGCAGGTCCTTTGGCGAATATGAGTTTGAGTTCACGATTTCCGCTATAACACAATGTAAATGAGGATTATTGGACGCTATGTTAAAATGACCAGAGGTTTGATAAATTCACGTCTGTCGCAACGGTACAACTTTGCCGAGCCGTGATTCCACATGGGGGATTTTCGTGACTATGAAGACATTTTTGTTCAATTTGCTCTGGAACCGATGTGATATGCGGGCATCGTTCACACTTGCTGTTTGATAAACGTTTACTAAAGTTTATCCGCACACGAGAGAGCCACTGACCGCGATCCTGCATGCAGTTAACAAGGCGATCAATTTTTAATCCTGAATGTGATAGAGCACGATGGTGTCTCATGTCGTACTGCATCTTTTTATGGTGTTCGAAAAGCAGACAGCAACTTATTATAAAAATCAATGCACTCTGTTTGGACAAAACATGTCTTCCAACCGCTAATACTTCGAAATAAAACAAGGCAGTTCGGTTTTAAAATCACTTGCAAGTATAGAAAAGTGTAGCCGTACTCACAGAAGGTATAAATTTCGATGAATGAACACCTTGGAAGTCACATTTACGTAATGAACACAACGTACTTTCTGTCAGTGTTGGCTTACGAGAACTGAAACAGTAAGTCTGACAGTAGGCAGGGGTTTATGTATCGCAGTTCAATTTAACAGAGACTCTCCTCCTTCCGAAGTGAGCACAAGTTTCAACTGAGGTAAATCGTGAAGTGACGTTTACGTTGCAACAAGTATCACACTTGATAAAGTAGTCGCTTGAGCACTCAACTTCTGATCAGCAGCAGTGGGTCAAATTTGAGTCGCGAATAACAATTAACCGCTACATCCAGCAGGTTTACATTTTTGATGCGGAGAAACCCAAGAGGGAACGTGAGGGTGGATATGTAAGGGTGTAAACATTTGGCTTGAAGATGTCATACCTGATTGGTGATTGTGGGAACGGGAGATCGTTATTGTTAAAGTGCACACCAAAGTGGTGAATCCACTAGAAGGATTGAGTGAGTTTGCTAAAGACCACCGGCACGAACATTCTTTCATGCACGACATTATCGAGCCCTCGTTAGGCTGAGTGGTCTTAGCAACCATGTAACAAACCAAGTCTGGCCCATCATCATTACAAACACCATCAAAACTAATTCAGTGGCTCACTCAGTTGGCACTCAATCACGGGATAAAGGGAATGAGCTCAAGAATAAATGTGAAAGTAGATGGAACAGGGGTTGGTTGCTGGAAGCTCTTGCGTCTAAATTCAAGCAACGGACACTAAAATGCACAAACACTTCACACAAATAATCATACGGAAAATAAAACTGAGAAGGCACCTGCAAGACTGCTGGCTCTTCTACGAATTTTGCTGCCCGCTTACTCCAATCAGCCAAACGGTGCAAACAGCCACTCAACGAAACTCCTCGATCGCTATATTCTCTAGTGTTCTCAACCAGAGCCCAAGTGGGTTACGAGAAATTCATCCAGGGAGGTGAACGTTGTCCACCTTCCCTAACTTGCTAGAAGACGAGTTAACTTCTTGTGCCGAGTAATCAACAGACCACCATTAACCTTACGACGGTGTGCTAGGGGCATGCTTAAGAGTTCATTAAGTAGTTACTAATATAATCATCATCACCTCCACCACCGTCCTAATCAGTAGCAACAGCACCAGAAACTGCTTAACACTTTGGTCAGCAGTCCTCTGAATTTCACCGCATAATGTAAGTTCAACATAACCATCGAAACCTCGAAACAACTGCTTGTGCTCTGAAGCTGTAAAGCATGCCTCCAAGGGTTGGGGAAAAACAGTCGAGAATATTTTAGGAAAAGCTGTACCTCACAGAAATGATCCAACGATGTCTTGTTATCGGCGTGTCGAAAATCTTGTTATAACGAAAGGTAGGTCAACTTTTCTGGAGTTGTCATATATGGTTCTGTCTACTTAACTATTGAAATTGTGACAGCAAGTAAATGAGACGCTCCTAGTTGTTCGGACTAACTAGAACACTACTCACGTTTTTCTCAATATTTGGCTAACTGAATCCTAGAGCTTGTACAATCGTATTACAGGGTTGAAGCCACAACCGATGATTCACCACTTTCCTTGAATAGAAGAGACATGTGATCGTCCAGACTGGTAGCCTTGTAATATTTTAAGACCGCGATGCGGTTACGGATTTCAGTTTGGATAGGTTTTTCTGTACTTATAAAATAGATTAAGTTCTCAGAAGCGTTAATCAACCAGGTGAGATATCATTCAACGTGCTATGCCAAGTAAGCTAACATTCTTGAATTGTTATGAATAAACGCGCTGTCTACCACTTTATCGGTTTTAACGGTTGGTAACTCCCTGAGACTCCTGGAAAGAATAAACTGAAAAGGTTTATTAACATTTTCCGATAAAAAACGACTTTTGTTACATTAGTCTTCCCAACCAATGATTATGCTACACCTCAAATTGGTTTTGAATTTCCGTCTTAATGTGTTTTGAACTGTCGGTCGGTGTTTCACATCCTGCGTCTAATAGCTCTATGGACTATCCTGATGTTGATGTCTTCGTACCGCAAACACCACGTACCTTTTGCAATGTTTTTAACTCTGCGTAAAACGCCAGTTGACACAAAAGGGTCCGATGATTTTGTCGGCACTTCAAATTTGATAGCCTGGCTTGTTCACCGCAGACCGGATCGTTAAACAGGAAAGAAATCAACAGCTGAAAACATGAGGATTCGAATTCACGCAGCCGTTTTAGTAACATGGACAGTTACATGGCCTATTTGAAAATTGGCCCGAACAGCACAGGAAAGGCACTTAGCCATGAATTCATTACGCTCTATTTACTCAAAACTAGCGGGTGCTGAAAACAATTTGTTGTCAACACAGATCTGTAGAAATCACCCAGTGTTGTCTGACAGATTTGCTGTTAACCTAGACTTAATATCTAAGTATGGTACAGTGTCCCCCGACCAACTAGTGATTGCAGTCATAGCTTCGATTGATATAACGAGATCGAAACTACGGTAACAAACATTCCAACTCTTTACTACGAACATCTTAACAATGGCACTAGCAGTCAATAGAAGAATAAGTAGGCACTCGGAAAAAACAGGTGATGGGGTTGCAATCTAGATTCGTATCCGATAAAACCAACTTAACTGATGGCCCATGGCCAACCACTAGCAGAACTTCATCTCATTAACGCAGTTTCGACCGTAGTACTTAGACGTATGTCAACTCCAGCCTGACCGGTGGCAGCCGTCGGGCTGTCCCCCATATGCGTGACAAAAAACTAGTGAAGACTGATCGTACCGTCACACCCTTCGTGCTTCTTTCCTGAATTCTAGTCAGGAAAGCGCAGCAGACAAATTCCCAGTTGTGATAGACTATCTGTTAGTGCACATCGTTTAATGACGGTTTAATTCCATGTTTTTCATATTTCTGGTCAACCCCCGTACCACCGCTGTTGGATTAATAAAGCCTAATTCTCTGGCAACAAATCTTCTTTAGAAGTAACGATGTGACGAACAATTGTTTTCGATAATTCTTTCTCAAGTCAATACAATTACATAGGTTTTCATCAAGGCGTCATGAGACAAACCGCATAAACAGAGGCTGACTGTTATCGAATGACAGTGGCTACTGCTAAACTTCACACGACTGTCATTCGATAACAGTCAGCCTCTGTTTATGCGGTTTGTCTCATGACGCCTTGATGAAAACCTATGTAATTGTATTGACTTGAGAAAGAATTATCGAAAACAATTGTTCGTCACATCGTTACTTCAAATCTTCTTTACTCAAACTCGGTTGACCGCCAGCTTATCGATTATGAAACGGTTGGTTCATCAAACAATTTAAAGTGGAACGCTTTCTGCGACCGGAGCGTTTAGAAGCCAGTCCAAGCTGCACGTCATTTTCGCGTTAGTACCGCAGATCCAATAACTCTCTAGCTGCCGTGGAAACCTTTGAATCGATGAACTCAACGCCTCACTCTGCGATTTTCCCCGTCTGTTTGAAAATATATTACAGACTTACGAAAACACCACTTCAGCAAGTATTAAACGAAGTTTTTGCTTTTTACCTTCTAGCGACATGTGAACGAGAATATGGTGAGAAATGTGATTTGTTCCTTCAGAAATTGAAGTCATCGGTCGAATATTGCAATTTCAGATCCGTCACTGATGAACAAGATCGGACTGACGATAATCGGGACGAGTCCATCAGTGGAATGCAGTATAACAGCGTAAATCAGTGGCTCTTAGAGGGCAGACTACCAGATCTACAACCTGCTTTTGAACAGGCTTGACCTCGAGATGACTAATCAACAGACCCATTCATTTCAGAGAGTTTCTTCTTCCTGCTCCGCCTCAGCTTCAACTCCCGAAGCACCTTTCGAGTGTCCGGTCCTTTCTAAACCTCTTGGGGAAGACTTGTAGGCGGCTGCCATTAGCAACTGTTACACCTGTGATCACATTCAAAGTCCACTTTTCAAATGGCCCGTAGGAGACGCTGGTATATAAGAAATTCGGTAAAAGAAGACATTACCGAAAAGTATACTGGCCTGCTATACCATCCGGGAACATTACATCAGTCGTTATTCCACTACTTTCCTCTATGACTGTCGCGGCGGCTCTACCCCGTCTCTCAAAAGCTGTGCCTGAAGCATTCGTAGACGAGGGACCTTGTCAGGCTCTAATGGATAACGGAAGTTGTAACAGCTACACCCCAGTTGTTTTCCTCCGGAGATATCGGTGGAGAATCAAAAAACCACGCAATACAACAACCGTAACTTCGACCAAGCGTACACAAAGTCACTGCTTTTTTAGTAAGCATTACAAGAATTTTTATGATGACCGAACCAAGTTTTAAGTGGTGCATAACCTTTGAGTCAATACACTCCTCCACCATGAGTTTCCTGAAGTTCACGGAAAAGTTGAAACTTTTATAATGGCGACAAATTTTGGTTCTCCTTTGTTTGTAACCCACATCGAACCTCCCACACTGTTTGGGAATTCAGTGCCTAACTACAAACGGGTAAAAACGTCATGACGTTACTAGGCATACCACGAGAACATTGTCCAATTGGAAATCAAGACCATAAAAATGAACCACCGCCTCCCTCTTGGTGTATTGAAATATCAGTAATTGCAAACGGAGCCCACAAAAAACGAGTGGTTCTATCGTATAGTTAGGTTATCAGTTGATGCCCTCAACTCGACATCTTCCCTTTGTCGAAGATTAATGAGAGGATCGAGAAAATCTCTCGGCATCCCATTTTTAGTATCCTGGATTTACAAAGCGGATATCGGTTAAGGTAGATGAAAAACCGTATAGCGCTTCCGAAGTGTGCAGAAAGCTTCATCAGCCTTGTTGTGTGTAGTTTAAAGTGATCAGCAGTGTTGCGCGTTTACAAAGAGTAATGGACAAACTTATAAGAGGCAAATGATTGCACGGCAGATCTGTTTGTATAAATAGTGCAGTGCCGTGAATGCCGAAGGTCGTAATAAAAACCTGACAGGACTCTTTGAATTTACGACACCGTATGGTTTGAGATTTAATGAGAATAAAAGTTTCATCGCCATATAAGAAATGGGCTAGTTGAACATAATCAAATAAGCCAAATCTAGAAGGACTACAATTGCTTCTCGATCCGTCGTTACCACGAAAAATCAACAAGTTAGGAATCTATTTGCTTTCCAAAACTTTTCTGACAAGATTAGTCATCTGATCAAAAATAGTAGACACCGTCTGATATGCGTTATCAGCACATCAATTGTTTCACTGGAAAACGACCTGGAGAAAGAGTTGGCTATCATTGCCTACCACTAATCACTTCTGGCCGTGGAGACTGTTACTTCGGACATTGCTATCGCTGTCACTCCAACATAGAATGTTTTTTCTTTAGAATGTTGATACCGGGCGAACATCGTCATTCTTTTTTTCGAGAAGGAAGTCTATGTTATGCCACTGATTACTGAAGTCGCTCTTGTGCATGACACTGACCAATTTGAAAAAATTGAGAAAGGCAAAATTCAGCGATGGTGTCCCGAAATTTCGTGCTGTGGTTCTGGTATCAGGTATCGTCCGGAAGAAGGAAACTACCAACGTACTATTCAGCACTCATTGTGTATAATCGATTCACGACATATATGTGAAAGAGTTACACAATCATTTGCGTTATTTAGGTGTTTTCAGGGTGGTGAATTCCACGCGTTTCAAGAGCCTACTCTTTTTAGTTGAGGAGTTGAAATCAGCCATTCATCGCTGTTCAGTATGCACAAAGTTAAAGTCGAGATTCAACAACCGGCCGAACAGCAGTTCAGTTTAAAAACCGTGCCTTTTGAGAAGATGAATGTTGATTTCCAAGGGTCCTCTCCCATTTTTTACGGATAAAAAGTACCTACTAACGATCATTGGTGAATACTGAAGGTTCCCATTCGAGACTGTCTGTGCGGATATGGTAGCACCCACCATCACTGAGTACGTCTATCACCTGTATTCGACAATAGGTGTGGTCTCTTACATGTATCAAGATCGAAATTCTGCTCTCCTGTAAGAGAAACCAAAAACTTTCCTGCATAGGTATTGCCATCAGTAGAACCACATCCTGAAACCCCACAACAAGTGGCCAGGTCGAGAGGTTAAAAGGTAGGCTTCGGCGAGCGATACTCCTCGCCACCAAATCGAGGAGATTTGCACTGCTGGACACTCTGCGTTCCACATGATCTCTCTTTTGTACATCATCATAAGCACTGATACACCAGTGGTTCTCACTGATGCTTAACTATCACACAGCCACTAAAAAGCACACCCCTTATAGGAAGAGAAAACAAAAGGAGGGGGACGGGGAGAGACCTAACTACTAGAAAGTATAGCCACGTCTATGTTCAAACATTCAACATCGAGATGCGTACAGCTTACGAACAAACAACCAAGTTGTAGGTGAAAGTGAGACGTCATCAGCATGACGGCTTCCTTACAGCTTTCATTGCCTCTCGTCATTAAATGCACTCGCTTCACGGACAAGTCGGCCAAACAACAACATCATTCACACAACCAAATCCGATTAACCGCCATCTCACCTAACGTCTCCGGCTACTGACTGTGTGAGAGATTTCTCCGCGTGGCAGACAACTGGTTGGTATTCTCAGTACATAGTCTGGCCATCTGAATATGTGCAAACGTAAGGATTGAGCAAAAGAACTCGTCTGACAATTAGTGTCAAACACCCGTTTCCCAACCTATTTGTTACTCACTCAGTGGTGTGGCCCGATACGAGTGATGGAACACAGTCATCGGTGGTCAAATACCTGAAGACAGTCCGCGTTTTCTACCCTGAGCGACCAAGTTTTTCTGCCACAAAGTAGCATGGCTCTCACTGTCGTCTTCCTTACCTGACATATGAGTATCAGGGACATATCTGTTTGTCGCTGTGTGTGTCCCAGATCAGTGAACACCGCTCTGGCGTTAGAGATAAGCGCTCCTGTTTCTTTTTCCACACTTCCGTCACCGCCGCTCATTCAGCATAATAGGCACAAAAACTGGTCAAAAACCGCCATGATTTTATTATATAGCATAAAATCTACGTCATCACAACAATCTTGCAGAACGACTTTGAATTTTGAGGCTGCAAATCTCATTCTGAAGTAATTACCAGAACAAGAAATAGCGTGTAGCACTGTTCATGATGCTGAAAGTTGTCAAACAGCAACACTTTGTCGTCAGCACCATCAAGGTCAGTCAGTCTTCCATCAAGCAGAACGTCCAAGCCGACACTTTGTGACTGCCGAAGACAATCCTTCACTATATCGTCCACCTCAAAATTAAAAAATGGTGAAGGGGGACAGCCCTAATATCCACCACTAATGATGCTGAAACTCTCAGACAATCCGTCGTGAACTCTTACCTGGGCTGAAGTATTGGAATAAAGCGCCAAGAGCATGTTCACATACTTGGTCGATACACCCCTGCGTTTAAGTATCTGTAAACCTGCGAAACGACCCATACAATAGAACGCATCGTTGTAGTCGAGAGCTACAATTGTTGGCCTGCGGTACACATGACACTGGGCCAGGATTTGACAAAGAACAGAAATGTGATCTACAAGTCCCCGCCCCGGGCGAAACCCTGCCTGCCTCTCCCTATTTTTTGCATCTCGAACTGCAGGCAGTCGATGAATGATAGAGGATGCCAGAACCCTATTAATGAATAGAGTCAAAAAAATTCCTCTATAGTTTTCGCGAGGATCTCCATCTCTTTTATTGGATATGGGAACTATTATCGAGTGACCCCAGCAAGGAGGGAGGTCTGCTTTGTCCACACAAGTTGGAAAGACTGAATTTAGGTCTCTACCAACACTTTTCCACCTTCTTTGAAAAGTACCGCCACGAAATCGTCTGGCCCAGAAGTACGTTCGGGAGCTGAAATGCAATCGCGGACCTGTTCTAGTGGGTGGTTCAAAACCCACCAACCAGGGTGCCATTGTACAAGTTTGCGGCGGCAACACAGCAGAAGCAAGGGGCCAACTGAATTGGCCCTAAAAGCGTTCCGTCCACCGTTCTAACCTTTGGGACTTATTAAAGATGAGTGTGCCAGCTGCATCGCTAATAGCTTCAGTGACAGATGGTCGCATGAGACCAGTGACACGGATAAGCTTGAAGAATCTGCCGATGTTTTTTGAAGCATAAGAGGCCTGCATTCCTTTAAATCTGTCAATTAGCCAAGCCTCACGATCGGCTTTTAGGTTATGTTTCAGTTTCCTACGGATATCTCTCACAAACCTGCCAGATGAACTGTCATGAGGAATGTTCCGTCTGGTTTCTAACAACTCCAAGGATTTCTTCGGGATCCAATGTTTGCTCAACCCAAGTACCTCCGTGCCACATGCTGCTGTACCTGCTTCATAAATTGCCCGTGAGTTTTGGGTCCAGCAGCTATTAGAATCTTCGTATTGGGAACCACTAAGACAGCTTTCTCAGCTATTCTGGTAGTTACGCTTTACCAATGATGCAGCCGTTCTCTCAACAGCTAGTCGTTTCCGCCTATGAGGCCGTTGTCTATTAAGTTAGAATGGAACGAAAACATGCCAACACATTCCCAGAATCCAAGCATTTGTTCCAATAAGAACGACAGTCTTGAATGGAACTCTGTCACCTATAACTAACAGCTATGTGGCCTATCTGAGACCAGGTCTGATTTAGAGGAGGAGGGTGCCAAGTACAAGACTGATGTGTACGATGTCTGGAGCTAGTGTTGGCTAAAAACAGCTTATGCTCAGCAATCATGCTCAGCGCTCATGCTCAGCTGTAGAATTCGCCCACTATTATTCAAGCGATGTGATGCTACCCCAAACCTGTCACCTAGACGATATTCGGCCTCACCAAGGTGGCCGGCCTGTACGTTTATATCTGGCCAGATCGGAGTAAAACGCGTGCTTGATGCCAATGTAACTATAGTAAGTTGAAGCGTGAGCAGACACAATAAAAAGATTGCTAAAAGTTTCGCGTCTAGAGATGGCCTTAACAGAAACTGCCAGGTGGACGGCACAAAGCCTACTACCAGCAGGAATCCAATTCATCAATGCAGATGAGGCCGTAGTACTGAGGAATATATCTACTCCAGTCTGACCGGTAGCAAAATATCACACGAACAGTGGTTTCCGCATAACCAAAAATTAACCTAAAGCCTTCCTTTATCGAGTTGGCTCGCTGTTCCTGAATCAGTCTTTATGCGAAGTCATTTAATATCCTCGAAGCACAACCTCTTAGTTGATGAGGTCAAGTTGCTCGAGCGTAATCCATGACCTTCTTACATTCGCCTCCCCAACGGGAAGGCAGAGGCAGTGGCCACTCGCGGCCTAGTTTTGAAAGGGTAATTTGCACATTCAGGTCTTGATGATACCTGCTACTATGGCAACGGTAGCTCTGGCTGCTTTGCTGAAGCGCAAGCCTCAAGTCGGCTCGAAACTGATGTGGTGTCCCAACTACTGACTGACTGACAAGGATTCCCAACTGTGAAAGCTTTTTCTGGACGTTACATCAAAATTACATGCGGACCAGAGGTGACAACACTGTTAGAAAAACAGCAACTTACATATCCATAAAACTTAAGAAACAAAGAAGCCTGAAGTTGCTGTTGCGCCTAATCCTGGGTACATTCCTTTAAACCTTCCTTCAACCGCCATCGTCAATCTTATCGACTCTTAAAACATTTTGTGTGCATCTATTCCAGATGTCATCAACAACCGTACTCATATCTGTTCACATAACACTCTGTGAAACTTTTCTTAAACAGATCAAATTAACTTGTGAGAATGTAACAGACCATCTATTAACACACATCATTGATTGACAGTTTCATTGCATGTTTCTTTCATCTCTTTTGCGTTTCCTTACCACCGTTGTTAGACGACTAATGCCTAATTTTTGTGCAGCAGACCTTCTTTATTCTCTGTCAAACGCCAAATCTAAAACGACTTGTTGACCCATCTGTCCTATATCCGACCAAGGGTCCCTGGAGTATTGCTATCTCGACCTTGGATACAAGCGTTATGAAAAAAGTTGTCAGTAGTAAGATTCTCACCCCAAAAACTTCCAAAACAGCACACATATCGTCATCACTAATATTCATCCACGAGCCATACCGCGGGTAGCACGACTTGGGTGGCCGTTGGTCGTGACAGTGGTTCGCGAGTTGGCGCAGTAATTGATGAATATAAGTGTATAAATAAAACAACCATATGTGTGCAGACTCGTCCTTGAATACGACACGCTGCCAACAGAGAGTGCTTACGACCAGCGGTGTGGGTGTTCTGGAATCCCAAATGACGCAGACGGTACCCTGTAACCTTGGTCGACGGACAGACGAGTATTGTATAGCCCGTGCCTATATCAACGCCTGGTTGCCTCGTGGATTCTTACAATCACCACTGGCCTTACTGAACAGTGTACCGTATGGCAGACCCTTCATCGGCGCATGAAGTACATGATCGAGCCAACAAAGACTCCGTGTTTACAGTCTCAGTCACTGGTTGCAAACTCGAACATTACCAGAACACTAACAGATGGTCTGTCATGTTCCTCACAAGTTCAGCTTATTCGTTTGATGCAGACTAGCCGGCGGAGACAACGATGGTTGAACACAGGAGCTAAGATGCACGTTTCACAGTGGCCAGATCTCTTAGAATCAGAGAAAAACTGAGCGCATAGGCGCCCTGTGAACCCTGCCATCAATCGACAAGTAGACCTCTTTGTGACGATACAGGCGACAAAGACTGGCAAATGTACCACGTGCCTTTGCTTTACTCGTAGATACCTCGTGTGCTATAGTACAAGCTGATGCGATGACGTTACCTAAGTAGGTAAAGCGATCGACAGTCACTAGCGGCTTGCCAGTGATAAAAAAGCATTGTCAGTGTCAACCAAACGTAGAAAGAATACTTTACATTTCGGAGATGCGAAACGCCTGCCATAGAGATTAAACATGTTTTTTATTCCGTTTGGCATGGTCCGCTAGTTCTCCGCAGAGAAACTAGATAAAGCAACTCTATAAGCATACACAATATCAATCACCTGCCTACCTGACAAAAGCTCTACGCCGAAATTCCCAGGATCTTCAGGTGTTTTTTAAGGCACAGTCTACCATGTGGTTAAAAACAGAGAAGATAAGGTGCCCCCGGTTAACGTAATAAAATAGAAAAAGTCTAAGACAGCTACACATAAACACTCACTCCACGTTCAGGATGAACATACAATGACTCCAATAAACTGAAATATTTTACTGTCTGCTCTGCTATGAGGACAGCTCCAGAAGAAGTGCCGGACGACTGAATCGAAAGCGACCTGTAGCGACTATAATAAATCATATTTTGATAGTCGTATTCATCTGTATCCTTTCGATGATACTGGTTTTTCACCTATTTTTGATTTAGTCGAACTATCCATTTTGTAATATCCGTCCCGGCGCTGAAAACACAACCCGCTCCGTGCCTCGCTAGATTGACGTGTTTCTCTGTACGCTCTATTTTCCAGGGTCAATACTAATAACAGAGGGTCAACGCGCTGAGTCTTTGCTTTCCATTATCGAACGGTCTTCGGTAGTGAGTTGTGACTAGGTATTATTCTGCTGGATCAGCTCCAACAGACCTTTAGGTCAAAAATGCGACAGTCGTTGGTTAGCAAAAGCATTGTTTATCACAAGACGAACAGTTAATTGAAGTATCCGTGATCTGACTAAAAACTTGCGTATACCCTTCTTAACTAAATGTTTCCTCCAGAGGCCACCACATTGTCAGGCCGGGGGCTAGTTGGACACGATCATTTTGGGTTCTGAAATGTACCCGTAAGTATTACGGCTCCGGCTAACATTGTCCCACACTATGGTCTATAGAGTAAGAGTAATAAACAAATGCACGTATGAGAGGAAGAAAGGGGAGTACCTATGATTGTCACATTATTTTCTAGCATCTTTCCAATCGATAAGAATCAACTACGGAGCAATTCTTTATTCCCTCAAGTAGAGCAAAAGAGTGCGGACAGTTTGTTCTTTACAAGGCAGTTACAAAAAGGTTTTGACCTGAATCCGTATTATGGTTCAATAATTTTTGTTCCATGATCCCGTTAATTTTTAACAGATGTTCATAAGCTCCATCATCCGTAAATGAATGGAATGGATCGGACCAGTTGAAGTGCTTCTCAAAGCGCTTATCCTAAAATAATATACACTCGATATATATACTTTGGTTTCATGTGTTTATTGCTCATAACCTAACTACCGCCTTGCCAATTGTCAGTGTAAACAGCAGTCAGAGGAAGACGAACCAGTAGTTCCATGACAAAATTGCCTTTTTTTCATCTCCCTGGCTCACTCAGCCAAGTTACTTTCAAAGTCTTCAAACAGCTCCAACGTAAGATATCCGCGCCAACTTTAGTACGAATGAAGTTGAACAGTTTGAGCGTCGTGTTTAACATGTTTTCAATAAACAGATTGAGATTAACACAACGTTGCGAGAAAGTTGTAATGCTGTACGCTTCAACCATCTCGGATGGCCTTCCTCAGGAGTATTGTAATCGATTTTGATTACAACACTCCTGAGAAAGGCCACCCGGGAAGGTTGAAACGTACTGTATTACAACTGGCTTGTAACGTTGTGTTAATCTCAATCTGCTTATCAGCCCCAGCGTGAGTTTGCGCTTCAGAACAGGGCGGTATTTATTGTGTCCACTGTCATGACGGACGGGCCGACACTTCCTTAAGAAGTCCTGCTAAATGGAGAAGACGAGAAAGTGAGGTCATTGAAAGAGTGACATAGTTTGGGTCAAGTTAATTACTCTAAAACAAACGATGAAGTTGAATAGAACGGCCCATGAAAGTTGACGGCGGTATCACCAATTGGCATCCATAGCTGGTCTTGTATATAACAATCGTTACTTGATAACTTGCCCCAGTTTGTGCAGAAATACCTTATTCAACAAGTACAGTTCGAGGTGTGCAAAGTTATGACGGTCTACAATTCCTGTCAGTGCATCACGCTCAGCATCAAAAAATACCGGCCAGCTTCCCTTCTTGAGTGGCTAGACTAAATTATGCGTCCACAACGCATAAGGGGATTTCTGATGAGTTCAAATGAGGGGAGCTATGTTGTTTATTTTAATAGCGAGAACAGAGTAGCTAAAAATCAAAATGTTTTACATCATCCCTCTACTTCTGTCTTGTTTGACTTCGTGTATACTGTACCGACTATAAAAGTTTTGATAGTCGCATTACAGTGCATACTTTTGTGATTTTGGTTCTTCACCCATCTTTGTTCTTGTCAAGCTATCCATTTTGTAATATCCATCCCGGGGCTCAAATCGCAACTCGCTGCGCGCCTCGCTAGCTTAACGTGTTTTTTTGTGTGCTCCATTCTCCAGGTTCGAGGTCAACACCAATACACGGGAGTGAACTCGCTAAATCGTTTTCTTCGTTATCGATCAGTTTTCGATATTGAGTACTGACTGGGTATTATTTTGTCAGACTGGTTTCAAAAACTACAACAGTAATTTACGGTCCAGTGTTTGATATTACTTTAAACTATTCACTGAAACCAAATTGCGTGAAGAAGACCTGTCAGGAATAAGTAAATTTTAACAGTTTATTTGTTTATTGTCTGTGTAAAGATGCTGAAATCAATAGATAAGCACACGACATTATGCAAGAAGGTGTTCAGAGTTTCGGTAGATAAAGTAATCGTACACATATAACGTGTGAAGTAGTAATATGCAGACGGTGTATGATAATATACTGAGTCTACGAACTTAAAATGAGTGTGTACAGATTAAAATTTCTCTGAGTCAACTGTTTTATTTAGATTACTCACGACATTCCATTTTTTTCAAATATAGTTCGATATTGTGCAAGTGCTGTTTTGTTGAAACTAGTACAAAGTTCGTTTAATTAGCATGTATCCACTTCAGGTTGTTAAGTTATCCCTTAAAATTTGGTGACAACTTGGCTTCTATAAAGAGTGTAGCAAGTGACGTAGCAATCCATTTTTAACTGCATTGAGTAATGTACATAACCATTAATTAAGCACAATAAACATCTAACATACTGTAATAAGGGTCATGCTACATTATTATCTTGAAACTTCCGGCGATGTTCAGTATTCTCCCACATGAGTTTATCTAAAATTGATACCACTTCAATTAAGTATGAAATGATGCGTACACAGCAAATTCTGCGCTTTTTGAGCGATACGGTGGCTCAGAAATAACTTTTAAATATTTACTATCTCATGTCAACCTGCGTTACATATTTTGGGTACGTTAGGGTTGAGTATGTCAAGAACATAATTCGACCCGAATAGATATTAAGATTGATAAGTGTAGAGCAACTTAAGGTGTCTATTTGTGTTATTAATTAATTTACCTCAAGGTAAATTCAGGTAGAGTTTATGAACTTTATCAGTGTGCAGCGACTATAATAAATATTTTGATAGTCGCATTCATCTGTACATTTTCTATGATTTTGATTTTGTACCTACTTTTGTTTTAGTCAAGCTACACATTTTGTAACATCCGTCCCGGGGCTAACACACAACTCGCTCCGTGCCTCGCTAGCTTGACGCGCCTCTCTGTACTCTCTATTTTCCAGGGTCGGTAATAATATACGAAGTCAACGCGCTGAGACTTGGCTTTTCACTGTCG
>QNGE01000897.1:17061-109447 GCA_008508345.1 Paragonimus westermani
TCAGAAGAAATTTGTTCAGACCCTACGGTTACCATGGCCCCCCATTACACACTTGACAACTCCGGAGGTCAATTTTGTCACCTAATTGTCGTCCAATTCACAACCGTTTGATGTAGTTATGTGACTAATTGCTCTTGAATTTTTCTCGCTTGACAACCATGATGGTATAAAATGTTATGTAATTGGCCCGATGATGAATAACCGAAAGCAGACTGTTCGCCAAAATCACCTTTTTCTTCTAAATTGAATTTCAGTGGAACTAACATTTCCTGCTCCATTTTCACACTGTTCTGCTATTTTGCTACCTGCAGGTTTCTTTTTATTTAGATTGCTTATCAGAAAATGACCGACTGATTACGTTCCCACAACGTTGAGTGAGTCCATGGGATGGACTGATCAGGGTTATTCGACCAGTTGTAGCTTGAACTCTTTATTAATTCATATCCTCAAATTATGAAAACGAACGTCTATTAGGCTGGCTGTAAATGAATACAACTATCCTTTACATGTGTGTTACAGATGAAACCCTCAGATGAGTGCTCCCTGCAATCTCCTTGAACAAGCCGTTATTCAACTCAAAAACGTTTTGGATAGGTTGAACGACTTACTTTTGAGGGGGTTTTAAGTGTCAGGGGATGGTAACATCAAAATATCTTAATTAGGCCATTGGTGACGTCTGACGATATATTTCAACAACACTACGCTGGCGTGCACGTTGTTACAATTGAAACAACCAGGATGAGACGTGAAGGTGCCTGTGGATCTCATGCTAGCCAGATGAACCAATCACATTACAGCGACTATAGAATTGACCCTAATCGCAAATTGGCGTAAACAACCGGACGCTGGGTTAACTTGCAAATGGTCATATTTTACAACTATTTCATGCTGCGTATTTACACACATTTCATTCATTTGTCCAACTTGAAGTAGGCACTACAACTTGTTACTCCGCAGTCGTGTTATTCTTGTCTCCGTCCCAGTAGACTGTGCTAAACCGCACAGCAGGGATCCGGATATAGCATCCAAGCCGGGATAAAACGTTTCGTCGAGCAAAGGCGTGTTGCATAAAAAACATGAATATGCGTGCAAAAGTAGTATGAAATTCTAACTGACGCAGGCTTATTTTAGCCTCACATAAAGTATGTTCAAAGTAGAGTTATTCGGAAAGAAACGAGCGTGTTACCGGGCAACCTAATTTGAAGATCGAAATAATTATCGCGCAGTTCCAATTCTTTCACTTAGTTTGTTCACCAAAGATAACAAACAGAAGTTCAGAATGTAAGTAAACCTTGGAGTTTCATTAAAAATCTGGTGCACCAAGAGAAGCTAGTGCATGATTTCTATCAATAAACTGTTCATCCGGAAATCCTTAACACAGTTTTAACAACGGTGATATCTATGTACCTGGGTGTAAGATATAGTACACATACGGATGTCAAGAAAGAAAAATATACGAATCAGACAACATAAATCTCTACCGAACCTAGTGAAAAATATGAGTTTGATAGTTTTGAACAAAAACGGAGCATGTAAAAATACATCGTGTTTTGAAACCCACGATGGAGTTACCGTAAACTCTGCGAGGAAGATGAGATCAATACAAGGTTTGGAAGGGTTTCGCTTGTCTTCATGGTCATGGTTGTTGTTGTGACGGTTTTGGTTGACAGAGTGGTAAGTGTTTGAACCCTGCCGTTAATGTAGGTGACATACTTGCAGGTATCAAAGCTCTAGTGGTTATGGTAACATCAGTCGATTGTGTCGCGGTTGCAGTAAACGGTGTACTTTTGTGTTTTCACTGTTTCCTGTAACATTTTTTATCGTCATTTGAGTTGTGCTTCTTGTCGTCCTAATAGTTTCTGTCTTTCTGTTTGATAATGTTTCGTTTTTGGCTGTTGTCTCAATTGCTAATTCGCATCGTTTTGTTACTCCTATATTCGGTGCAACTTTTCGGCACTGTTTGTTGTTAGCTCACTAAGTGCCCTAATTTCACCTTTTGTCATTGTATTTCCTTCTACGGATGCAGATTGATTTTTCGCTTACACAATTTTCTTTTCAGTAGCTCGTTTGTTATCAATTTTGGCTGAGTTAACTGCATGTTTCGGAGATTTGATTAATGCTATCTCACCAGTTATGGTGAGTCGTGTATTTTGCAGGTTTCGTTGTCGTCATCCTGTCGATCGCATTTGAGTGGCTTCGTAGCTCAGCTGGTAGAGCGCTTGCCGTGTTGAGGCATGCTGTGTCTGTCGCTGGTTCGAATCCAGCCGAAGCCCTGACTTTTCACAGTTGGCTCTCATCTGAATTCATAAATCTGCCACACTACTCATTAGTAATAAAATTTCTATGCTCAGCAGTGGCGTTGGTGGATTCCAGCGTGAACTGTTTGAGAAATCCTGCCGGGGCAGTCGATCCCCTGAATCATTTGGTGGATTCCATATGAGAGAGTGGGACGGGTGGATAACAGAGTCCAAATGTGAAATTTCCGAGCTCCCGGTGTGGCTTCGTAGCTCAGTTGGTAGAGCGCTTGCCGCGTTGAGTTATGCTGTGTCTTTCGCTGGTTCGAATCCAGCCGAAGCCCTGACTTTTCACAGTTGATTCTCATCTAAATTCATAAATCTGCCACACTACTTATTAGAACCCAACAACAGTCTGACTGATAAACAACAATGATTATGAGTAAAATAAACATTTCCACCAAAACATGTTTGTATGATGTGTAACTCTGTCCCTAACCCTTTTACGCTAGCTGATGGCAAGTCTGTTTACTTTTACTATGGTTTTCAGATGTTCATGGATTTCAATATTATTTCATGTTTTACGGCTTGCTCTTTTAAGATAAGGAACATACAGAACTTCTGCTTGCTAGTCTAATCACTAATCATTTAGCTCAGTGCATCAAGAACGTAATATGCAGCTGATGGATTTAGTCAAATTCTCACAAATATTTGCTCTTCAAATCTCTTCACTAATTGCTATTTGATTACACGTAGAAATTTACGAGAGGGTGACTGAGTTAATTGTGTTAGTATATTTTAACCTTCTAATGTGTTCACCAGAGTATGTTGTAATTGCGAACACTTGTCAGTTAACCACTGACACCACTGTGGATTAAATTAAGAGAGTCGCGAACAAAATTCTCAAGAACTTACTAGTAACAACTGCGAGCGATTTTTCCTACGTTTAAAAATGTCAACGTGGAAAACTTCGCCCATACTGTCTTATTTTATATAGTTGTGTCGGAGATAAATCTAATTCCCAGAACATGTTTTATTTGTCTTTGGAAAGGCCTAACTCATTACCCTTTGAAGTGACCGTTATGGTCTGCACGGCCATGTGCCACTTTGCCCTCCACGAGCGCTCTCAGCGTTTGTACCAAGTTTCGACACGCCGCCTACATGCTCGCCTTTTAAGTGGGGCATCACTGTACTCTCTGGGTCTTTGTCTGGTCCACCTTCTGACCTTGTTTCCTCAGCGGTCAAAAGTCCCATAATTATGAACTAGTTTTTCACCGTGTTGTCTTCGGATCGAGTGACGTGGGAAGAGCTGTCCAGAGACCAGTCTTTTTTCTGTGTTCACATGTTGGCCTCAGGTGGTTGAATTGGCCGAGAAATCGCGAATTGGCCGTCGTTCCGTTACCCGACGTAACATCAACCGTTATTCTGTTATCTGTTTACGCGCTCGTAGGCCGTAGATCTAGTAACATTTTTTCCAACATGTCTTGCGCTTTTCAGTCATAGTTGAGGAATTCGTTGATGTGATGCATTTTCTCGCGCACCAGCTCAAGCTTATCTAGGCGCTGATTGGTCGTTTGTCTAAACTAAGGTTGGCCTTACCGGCGTCAGCCGGTGGGAAGCAATTAGTTGACGCTGTCCCAAGAGGCATCACCGAGTTTTATTAGAATGTACAGGCCAGTCTGTCATTTGATGCCTGGTTCAGACGGTACGAAGGCCTGTTCCATGTCGATTTGGGCATGCGGGATGAACCGTGGAAGGCTCGTCTCTCCCTACGCAAACTTGGTACTGGTGAGCGCAAGAATTATGCCAACCTCATCCTTTCAAAGAACCCACACGATACCTCCTTCAAGGAAGCAGTAGGGTCACTGCAGTTCATTTCCGGTGATCAGATTTCCCTGTTCAACACAAGGCAGCAGTGCCTGAAACTGGCCAGGTTAGACGACAATAACTACGTCACCTACGGCAGTGTTTAAACCGTGAGTGTCAGTGGTTCAAGCTTGATTCACTCACCGAGTACCAATTTGATTGCCTAGGGTTCGTCTGCTGTCTCTACTCTGCGAAAGACGCAGACATCCGTGCTCGCTTGCAGAACAAGTTCGAGCAGGATTCCATGAAGACATTTCAGATGCTTACCACTAAATGCCGTCGCCTCGTCGACGTCAGAAACGACAATGTAATCTTCCAATGTGGCATTGATGCCGTACACGCGGTTTAATCCGGCTCATATGGTTTGGAAAATGGTACGCGAACCCAGGATCTCTCACAGAATTCTACACCTGGTTAACTTCCTGCAGGACTTGGTTCACCTTTCCTGCACCCATACACCAAAAAGCAACCTCCTTCCCCGTGCTGACATTGTAGCACCTAGCACTTCCATCATGACTGTCCTGTCAGACTGCGCTAGTGCTCTCGGTGTGGTCAACTGGGGCACAAGAATAACTTTATCAGATCCGGCACAATGACAGTGGTTCGTGTACCTCAAAGTCGTGGTATAATCTCAAGTTCAACTCCATGCTTGGATCCAAACTGGGTGGCAGATTCCTGAGCCTGTTGACCACCCTCTAAGTTGACGTACCTGATTAGCAGAAGTTCGTGTAGGTCATGATAAATGGTTTTCAAGTTCGATTGCAGTTGGACATTACGTTGGATATTACAGTCGTCCAGAGGAATCTCTGGAGAAAGCTCGACCGACCTTCGATTCGACAGACTTCGCAATCCACCGCCAGCGTATGTGGTGGCCTTTTGCAATTGACTGGCCAATTGTAGCGTCGCACCTCAATCCGAGGCAAAACTATTAAACACTTCTGCTACATCTTTGGCTCGAATATCAATTTATTCGGCTAAGACAACTTGGCCTGGCCGATTTTTCAAACCGAGCATTATGCAGTCAGGTGCAGTCCCCTGCCGCGCCACGCAATGCGACAACTGAAATCGTCCAACGGTTTGCGCCAGTGTTTTGAAGGAGGTCTGCGACACTCACCTCGGACCCAAGCATTCCTGCAGCTATCTAATGGAATTCTACTTGTTTTCCGTTCAAAAAGATTGGTACGGTGCGCAGCTTCGCATTCGTATATTGAGGGCCCAAAGGCCATGGGGAGCAGGGCTTCCTCATTATTGTGAGGTATTCTCCCTGGGCCACTCCAATCACTGTGATCAAAAAAACTTATCGCTCGATTCGCATCTTTGTCTATTTCCTAACTATACTCAATTCTGCTTTGAAAACGAACTGCTGTTCATTTCCGGTACTAGACGATCTGTACACAACCCTCAATGGCGGAACTTGTTTTGCCAAACTGGACCTTGCAGAGGCTTATCTGTAAATCGGGGTCGCACCAGAATCCCGTGATTTGGTCACTGTCAAGACCCACCGTGGGTTAGTTCGATATACCAGACTGCCGTTTGGTAACTTGAGGGCTCCTGCGATTCTCTAGCGGGTAATGGATACGATGCTCACTGGTCTGTCCAGAGCAGCTGCGTATCTGGAGAATATCTTGACTGTAGAACGCACCCTGGACGAATTGCAAAGTCGAATTCATGCTGTCCTGGAGCGTATCCAAGTCTAAAGCATTCGTTTGCGACCGAAGAATTATCAATTCCTTCTTCAACTCATCAAATACCTAGGCTTCATTTTTGATGCAGCTGGCTGTCATCTTAAACCTGAGAGCATCCGGGCTACTCAACAAATATCGCCACCCGAAGATGTTTTTCACTTCGTTTCTTCTTTGGTTTGATCCGCTACTCCGGAGAGTTTCTGTCCTCGTTACACAACGTCCAGGCCCCACTCAAGCGTTTGCTGAAAAAAGACGCATCTTGATGCCAGTCTGACGACTTTGCAACCGTATTCGTTCAGCGGAACTTGATGCTAAGTTTCAACCTGCTCTTCGTCTGCTATAACCCCAAGTTGCCAATCGTCGTGACAGCCGATGGTTTCAATCGAGGTGTCTGCACAGTCGTCCTGTGTGCGTTCCCCGACAGATCGGAAGCATCAGTTGAGCATGCCTGTAGAACACTAAGAGCTGCTGAGAACCATGGATAAATAGAAAGGGAGGTTTTCCCATGGGTTTCGTATTGAAACGGCTTCATAAGCTGATCTATGGTCAGTCGTTCACCCTACTAACCGATCACAAGTCACTACTGTCAATCTTTGGTTCAAGGAACGGCGTACCGGTGCATTCAGTTGACCGACTTAAACCCTGGGCCACTATCTTGATCAGCTTTGACTTTAAGATCCGGCACCAAAAGACAGAGGATTTTGGGCAAGTCGATGCTCTCCCACGCTTCATCAGTAAGCATCGACCGGTCGAAATAGATGCGACGATCGCCACAATGTCCTTTAAGCCTGACACAATCGGAAAATTATCCGAGTAGTCCATGCCCTTCCGGTCACTGCAGTTGACAGTGAGCAGTCCACAGGAGAAGATCAGGTTCTCCACCAGGTTGTTCAGCACAGCAAGGGCCGTGGTCGTGCCACAACTCTGTCAGGAGATCTACAACAGCTACAACAGCGCCTCGAGTCTCTCTCCGTAGGTGGAGACTACCTGATGTTTGTAGATCGTGTCTTGTCTTCGTCTGTTGGTTCGCTTCAGCGCTACGTGGGCCACCCAGGCACTGATCGAATGATAGAGTTCGGCAGCACCTATGATTACTCGCCCAGCACGAATTGAAGACGTGATCAAACACTGTTCCAGTTACAAGTAGGCTGCTCGAAACCCACCTTATTGAGTAACATTCGAACGCCTCGCTGATTGCTATGGTATCCAAAGAACCTCACGGTATGCTGACCAAAACTGTAGTGTTCACTTGCAGTTTTGCCGGAAGCTGTTAATTTGTCAGAGAACTAATTCAAAAATATCATGTGCTATCCTTCAGATACGTCTGCAGTTAGCACGTCGTCAATATGGGGGCTGACATGCGCCAAAACCAGCTTAAGTGCATTTATAATACGCGGAAACTTTTGAGAATCGTTTCATAAACCAGACATCATTGGTAGAAAATAAAATAATCCGGATGGTATGACGACGAATGTTTTGCCGATATGTTTGTTAACAATTGTGATCCGGTAGAAAACGTGCAACAGATCAATTTGGTGTATCATGAAGACTAGCCGTGAAGCACTGCATAGGCGGAATCGAATAAACTACAGGTTCCGAAGTGTTATTAAATAATCGTTAATATCCACATAGGCGCCAACTTTTCGGAGTTTATGACACACTTCAAGGCATGTCTTGGAAGTGATGTGTTCGACATTTTAAAAATGCAGACGTCGGCTGGTATGAACATGCTCAGTCTGAACATCTTCAAAATTTAACTCGGACAAAAACCATCATCAACAGACTGTATGTTAACTGTAACTGACAGGTATTCGGAGGTTTGAAGGACATAAGTTAGAAAAATTCAACTGTTCAGAGCTATCATATTCAGGTAAATGCTTTCGTTCTGGCGCGTCAAATCTGAGTGTCCTTTCTGTTACCAAAACTTAGCAATGTATATCCTTGCCACCACAGTAATTTCAGCCACGGCCTACGGCCTCACTGAGCAACCCTTCTGGTTATTGCATTCTAAACTGATATGAAGCTGAACCGAAATTTACTAAGTGAATATCAAACGCACTCCTTTGAGCAATACTCAGGTTGTGGAAAACATTTTCTATTGTACTAGCAATGGTGTTGGTTTGAATTTTTATGTGAGTGAGAATTTTGTTTGCCCTACCAATCGTAAACTTTAAATGCAGACTTGCTCAGCAATAGAACCAGAGAAAATAATTCCACCAAAATACACAAAAATACTGAGGACGGTCAAAAACATTCAGCGCAAGTAACCAATATGTATGGGGCAGTCAAAAGTTAATTACACTTCTTTTGAATTGATAGTGCTTTACCGAGCATAAGACATTTTTGGTGAAACTATGAGAGTTTACTCTGCAGATACAGCAGTGTGAAAAAATGTTGGGGTTGGATCTACGCTTGTTTCTGTAGGACGAATTGAGGTTATGCAGTAGGACCCGGGTGATATGTCGAAAAGCTTCCGTCTAATTTGTGTACACTCCAAAAGCAGACTTCAGAGTCATACATGTTTTCTCTCGTCATCACATTCCATATTCTGCACAGAAGATCAAGTTAGTCTTCTTCCAGAATGATGGAGCAAGTTTAGCATCCTTTGTTTTGGTCCTGAACACCGATCAATATTGGACATATGTGGCGGTTTTACGTAACACAAACGACTTAGTGTTGATTGACTCTACAGGCCATTCGGCCCAGTGAATGCCTATAGGGCAGGTCCCGTCGGATCACATGACTAACGGCGATTGCTAGGAGGTGCTAGGCTTCTTATGCTTCTGGAATCCGAGGACCCCACTGTACTGCAACAAATGGGAAAACAGTTTTATTTACGTTTATAAGAAATTCATCTTAAGGCAACGTGCAACGATGGCCAGAGTGACCGTTGACTAATGTGAGGGACATCAGATTGGCCACTCACAAAATCATCCAGTCTGGTTCAACTGACTGTACTCCATACCAACTGCTAACTGCTCGTACTGTAGACACTGTAAGCTGTTCTCGACCGCACCTGATCCTCTGCGTTCTCAAACAAAATGGGAGAAGCGTGAAGTAGTTTTGGAGTTCACATTGTCAAACTCATTCGACCAGTCCGCACAAAGTTAGAATCATAAGGAATCTACTTGCAGCGGATTAACTCGGCTTCAGTACCTGCCGCTTTAACTTGCTTCGTTCAGAACGTTTAAACTGAATAATTCTATGTGAAATCTCGCCAACGCTGTGAATCTGTGTGGAATGCACGTAATCGGTAAGTTAGTATTGAGGTCCACTACAGTGCGTTCGTTCTGTGTTTTAACGATCCACGTAAATGTAAATTTTCTGACATTCGATGCGATAGTTAAACTTTTTCCACATACATGTATACACTGGATTTCTTGCCCGACTTCTCTTTCAAACGTTAATTCACACCCGGCACCACTCCATTCATTTATGCAAGCCTATGTGTACAAATCAATGTATACTTTTCCGAATATGTTGTTCTGTGTTTTTGCTAGCTGATACCGTTCCTGATCATAGCGAAAGTGACTGTTTGAAATCAACGGCCTGCTGTTTCGAAAAAATTTCGCCACTTTGGTGAATTGTATTTCGTTGATCTCTTGCCGGTTTCCTTTGTTCGTATGTTATGGACAGTAACTGTTGTCATTTTTTCTCATAACCAGAATGATTCAAATAATTTACATTTCAACTACGTTACAGAAACATAGATGCTTGTTCTCCTGCCCATGTTTTTCCGATCTGTTATCGCGAGATATCTGTGCAAAGATGAGTTTGAAAACTCTTGAAAACGACATCATACTACATCAGT
The DNA here is from genome assembly GCA_008508345.1 of Paragonimus westermani. Taxonomy (NCBI): domain Eukaryota; kingdom Metazoa; phylum Platyhelminthes; class Trematoda; order Plagiorchiida; family Troglotrematidae; genus Paragonimus; species Paragonimus westermani. The sequence continues at coordinate 26,658 of QNGE01000897.1, forward strand.
AGGTCTCCTAATAATAAATTCTGTCTTATCCCATCTCCCCATGTCTACGGAGAAAACGGACTTCTCTCGAAAGTAAATTTTCACGCAGCCACCTCCATTAGTTTGTCTTGCTAGTTGTAAAATTCTCTTCGGCATTTTTTATTATCTCGCTTCTTCTGTTTTCCCACTGAGGTTTGAATTTTTGTGGATCTGTGCCTATAGATAGCTCCAAAAAGTGTTCTTTGGCTTAAGAACTACAGCTGACAAAACTGCTGAAGGGACTGAAATACTAGTTTAGCTTTTGGAGTAATTTACCAGAAAATAGCTTAAAACTTTGTGCGTTGATGGGTTCTACATATGGTTAGTGTGAAGTTTGGAAGTCAATAGTTTTGAGATCACACTGATAAGTGACTCAAGATACGTTCAGGTATTCAACGCTCACAGTTATCCGCGTCTAATTATTCAGCCAAATGTAGTACTTGTTGCTTTCAAACATACTGCCTGTGTTGGTAGTTTGACCATTACCGAAATCCACGCCTTTCACTGACGGGTCTCTTCTAAAATATAGTCGCTTTAAATTGATGAAGTGACTTTGGAGTGCAATATAGTTTTGTTTTTGCCCAAAATGAACATCTCACTTATCTGTGAGCTCATGTAAGTAGAAATTGACTTCTCTTCTAAGTATTCTAAGTCGTCGAATACAGTGTCACAAACTGAAAGCAAATGAACGATTAATTGTTTGCGTTCACCGGTGTGAAATCAGTGTCAGGCACTTCAATTCATTGTGATGGAGAATTTTACGTTATCGATAAGTGGTTTTTTCTTTCTGTTCTTGCATACATCTTCCTTGTTTAATTGGTTTTCTGTTGATTTCGGAAACAAAGAGAGAATTGCGTTCTGTTAGTCAAATGTAGCAACCACACTGGAGAATACAAAATTCACAAAAACAAGTCACCTCGTCCATACTGACGTTTACCGCATTTGTGTTGTGCACCGGAACATACCTTCGTCATAGTTTTACTAGCCCACAGCACGCAGTGAAATTTTGTTGAGTTGAACAGACAAACGAAAGTGACTAGGGAAATGACTGACATTCATTAGCATTTACGTAGGTAGTGGTTACCGGAAAGTTGACAGAAAAACAAGTCATGAGTAGGGACAGTGCACTTAAAGCACATTCCGATTTGTCCATCCCGGTAGGCTAGGAGCTATTTGTCGTCTGTATTTGCGAGGTGGTACTTTATCAGGGTGTTTTATCCTCGAAGAGATTAGGCGAAACCTATCGCCGAAAGACACACAATGACAACCGCGTTATCCAATACACTGCCCCAACTCTGACGGGCTGAGGGGTACCCAATGGATCAATAATACCATAAATCGCTGCAAACCTGAGGTCATGTGATTCTGGCATCCACCACTCATTGGGACAAACCAACCAATTTATACATCATGGCTGAATGATTCATCGATGAGTAGTTGCCGTTCAATTCATTTTTATCACTTTTGCATTTTTGAAGAATTTTGTTGACTCCGTGTTTACTGTACATACCTTCCTGACTTTCCAGCTATGTGTAATATGTCGTGGTTATTTCAATTTGCAACTTATTTGACCCAAAACACTTTCTGATTGAAGTCAGTTCCATATCCGATTACTTCTATAACTGAGTAGACAGGTTCCTGCTTTAATTGGAGTGAGAGTAATGCCTACCAATATAAGTGTGACCTATTTGCATCTTGCAAACACCATGCGGGAAGAACAGAACAAGATTTCAGAATTTACATGGGATTCAATTAGGGTATGTCACATGTGGAGTCACGGTACTGAGTGTAATCAGCAATTATTGTCCCAAACGATTGACCACCGAAAGCAGACCTAAAGTGCAGATGGGGACCACTGATCTCAGCGATCAACCGCGGGTTGGGCTCGTATCCCCAACCTAGTAAGCGTGACAAAGTCTTTACCGGTTGAAAATACAGGCCATGCTGCAAATCACGCACATGGATTGGTCAACACAAATGTCAAGCTAGTCCGAGTACGATGTATTTGAAATGTGAGCTGCATATGCACTGCCTGTGATCTACTGCTGATCTCAATGTTTTCAAGGGCTTACACCTGTAACTTAATCGTCCCAAATGTTGAAGGCACCCTTAGGTTTACAAAAGAAAACAGATAAAAATGACTGAAATAAAAACCTGACTCATTGAAACGGGGCAATGTATTTAACAACAAGAGTCGCTCAAATCACGCAGTAAACGAAAGTGACTTACGTGGTTGACATCAACCCTGATGGTTATGAGTTATTCCATTCTACGTGACACCACAGGTGACCTTCGTGAGTTCACCTAAAGCCGTCCAACTCTATGGCGCTCGACAAGCTGACTGTAAAGTCGCAAACGTTTACCGATATATTGAAAAGAGCACAGCACCTTGATGGATAGTGACTTCAGTTCTGTAGACAGATTAAAACAGAGCGTTTGTGAAGTTTCTAGGAGGAACAATTCAATATTGGCATGACATTCCCGAAACTGATTCAACATTTATGTGCCTCGTAGGCTGGTCAACTGAGAGATGTAAAATAATGTATTATGGGCGCCAAACCAGATGTTCCTAGTATACGATCCCACTGTAAGTGGCGATGTTCGTAAAAGTGAACTACTGGTTAGCTTTAGTGATGATTTTTCGGACCACTAGAGAAGACCTGCACGGTTGTCAGCGTAACAATCATCACCAAAGTTCTATCAGTCGTGATTTGACGTCGGCGAGTAAAAATTATAATTCCAAGGCACAAACAATCAAGTTTCACTGTTGCTTTTATACTATTTCACGTAAAGTGATGAGGTTACAAGACAGACTGGATAATGGCGTGTTGATGGGCGCACTTACTTAGTAAATAAAACGTCACCTTCAATTAGCGAAGGTCATCTAGGTAAGTCAGACACGAATGGTACCGGTTTCCACATTTGATACGCACCGCCTGATTGCTGCTAGAACTGCTACCATGTTTATTATGAGCAAACATGAACGATACATGCCAAATATTGTTGGACTATACAGCATCCTGTGATCCCGGTCTACACAGTGATAGTGTAGTGAGGAAAGACGATCGCATCATACTACCCACACCACTATTCAGTAGCCGCATGGATCGAAATGATCGCGGGATGAATACGGGAGATAAAAGGGAAGGATCGTTGGAAGGCAGAATGACATTTAATGGCTGTCGCCACATGATGGAACCGAGACATGGTGTCCAAAGCGACTGGAGCGTCCTCAGAAGAGTGCGGTGTGCAAATGAGTGTTTTTGTTTCTAGTCCCGTTGAGAGGCTTAAGTAGTGCATTGGTTTCTCCAGTAAAACAACCTTTGTGTCGTCCGCTTTCTGGATTCAAAACACTAGTAATGCACGTTTACTATTGACCACCAGTTCGTTGTGTCCTGTCGAGTAGATTAGTTCCATCTTATCGACATATGTGCGGATGAAAATACGAACGGTTTCCTACTCAGTCCACATTAGCAGGTGAAGCGGTAGCGCTTCCTCGAAATGTTCATAATAGCTTGTATTTTGGTTGAATTTTTAAACATCTTACTTTCACAACTAACGCCATATATGTGTTTCGTAGACCCCATCACTCTGAACAAACCGTAACACCGGGTTCTGATTTTCATTCGAATCATAAGCACCATACTCTTAATTTGATGAGTTTAACCCTTTCTTCGTAAAAATTCTGTCTTTTGCCAATGACTATTCATTCATCAGCCAACATATTACTTAAAAAACGTCTTTGCAATACACTGTCTTCAAGTGAAACGTTTGGGCAGATGGAACCTCAAAATTGCAATGGTATGCGAGTTAAGACAAAATTGAAAAATGTGTCAGATTCACCAGCCCCAATACGTTCTTGACTAAATTAGCTCCTTACCAGACTACTCTGTTATGATACCTTGAGTTGCGTAATGAAAGTTATCAATTATGGGGACATCTTCACTGTGAATATTGAAACTGGGTTCTTTCCAGTGTGTCTTATTGTAATATCACTCAAAAACACTAAAGACTAGCTTGGTGGTGGCCAGTAAAATGTGAACAAACAGCCGATTGTGAGTAATTTCGAGTAAATCGACCCGATTAGGTATTTGCATTAATAAGAGCAATATGTCCAAGTGCAGCTTTCATAATATGATACTGGTATAACGGATAGGTATAATCGCAGCATACTGCTGGAAAATTCTACTTCCGTATGAATTATGGTGGGGTGAATTCAGCATTTCTTGAATTGTAGAAAAAATAGCCGATGTCTTCATAACATTCCACGTTACAGATATCCTCATGCAAGCAAAATTTCTTGTGGATGTGCGCTAAAATATTACCAGTTTTATACACTTACATACCGAAATAACGAATGTACTAATTTGTGATCAAAATCAGCACTGAACTGAGCGAACACAAATGAAGTCCATAAAGTGCAAAAACATTATGACGCCTAAGTAATCTGACAATGTTAGGAAATAAGAGCCAGAGAAACGTCGGTGATTCAGGAGAAGAATCCCGGAATTGAGTTCTCTGTTAATTCATTCAGAATGAGGATGTCAGCAGACATTTCAAACAGGGGACAACACAACCTACTGACAATTTCTCCATGGACACTCATTTCCGGAACAACCAATCTTGAAATGATTCAGCCGAAAAACTGCAGGAGTTGCGGTAATACGTTACGCTAAATCACATTCCAGTGAACCGGGTATACGATTAACAGAACTTGGCGTTATTTGTAAAACAGCGTAACGGAAAACACATGTCAGTGAGTTGACCTCCAAATGTCGTCTACTTTCAACATGACTGATATTGTTCAGCACTGTATGAACCAACAGTTGGATTGAATTTGAACTATTACCTTTCTTTTAAACATACTAGCACTGTAACGTTGGCACATCAGATCTCAACATAGTTTACGTGACCACTAAAAGCGGGATCCTAAACCGTCTCGGTGCCTTCTGGGAATACCTCACTGCTTTAATGCGAGCATTATACTCATTTTCGTAGTCACGGATCATTCAGAGAGCACGTACCCTGTGAAACTTTCCGATAGACCAATGAAACTAACAACGCCCAAATCAAAACCAACTCCAGCACTATTAGTATCCCACGGTGGAATCACGACCGTTAATTCCCACCTGCAGAAATAGCCTTCAGTGCCCTAGTCGGTCTTTCTCGGGAAACTGCTCCCCGTCTTTCGGCAAGTCTCAGTGTGAAAAACCTCCGTTCTTATTGTGAAATTTTTAAATTTGATGTTGCCCTGGATATTGGTTAAAATTCAAGTAATGTTTTTATTCCCAAAAATTACACAGTAAACCTGCTTATGTAAGTGAATTTTTATACGTTGATGTGCAATTATTAAAACACAGAGAAATAATCAGTGATACAACTAAAAGTCCTTTCGTAAACAAAATGAGGATTAATGTACGGTGGGCATAAACATGATGAGACTTCCAGGCTCATAATTTTCTGTACCAAAATCTGAAATAGTATCATAGAAGTGCAAATAATTGGTACACAAAATGAAATGGAATAAGTGTGTTTCGGAAGAACGACATCATGTCTGGCTATGAATATCTATATTAATAACAAACTTTGTTCATTCTCTTTCTTGTCTATACTTAACTGCGACAGTGTGTAGGGAATTGTGGTATCGATCGCACGTTAGAGTGTACAACAGATGGAGGTAAACATGAAGTTCACGATAATAACGCTGGTAAAAATTTCATACTTTTATCAGTTCGAATGAAAATATGTATTACCAGAATTGGCTCAAGGAAAAGTATAGGTGATAACCAATGAAAGAAAGAGTGTTTGCTTATAAATATGAACATCAGTAACAGTGGAGGGTACGGGAGAAAGAGATTTCAAAAACTGCCATAGGTAATGAGATATTCTATTGATTAGATCTTGTCCGTGGTGATTAGTCAGTACAGTAAAGAAGTGTAACAATTTGTGCGGAACGTAAACAGAAGATATCCCAATCGTGTAAGGATGATAAAATAAACGGTGTCGTAGAATGTTTACAACTAATGATTTAGGATGACAGAGGATTGAGTAGGCTTTTACGCACGTGAAGGAACTACAGATAAAAGGATCAAAGGTCATGGGTTCACTTCATAAACAAGGCACATAATGAGATAAACCGAACAGTGTGTTTAGTGGGTGCTAAATTTTTTAGGTTTCTTAAAGTTTTCACAAAAATCGCACTGTAAATGCACTTTTATTCAGCTTGATGTGGATACCTGGTCATAAGCACCGTATTTCGATATGCTGGTCGATTATAACGTTGTTAGTCACCTGCTATATGATAGGAGCGCTGCTGAACTTAAGCAACTCCTCTGTAAACACAGTGCGAGTTGAATTCAGAAAAATGGATGCATAACCAATGTAACCGACGTAAGTGGTGAGCATACAACGGGTGATTAGGTTATCGCATTAACCTACAAACAAAACTGTATCCATGGAACAGCGAGATTGATAAACACGGGTGATTTATGCAGAATAATACTGTGGAAATAGGAAAGCTTATTGACAAGATATTTACATCAACAAATGGTTTTGTTTCCACACTAGTGCTGAAGAGTCCACGAGTGTTGAGTGCTGCGATTGTCATCTGTATGATAAAAGTTTGATGACAACCTTGCTTCCATCAACTAATAGTTGATCGTTGATTAATGTCATTTGCATTCCAAACCCATATTGTAATATTTATGAACCCCATGCAAAGGACTATTAAATCATCCAGCTGGAGCGCAACAAATTATTTGTCTTAGTGACGTTAGCTTTGAAATATCACGAAATTTTCAGTGTCATTTACTAGTCAAACCTTTCTTCGTATATGTTTTATTTATCTTCAATTCCTACTATTGAACTTTCCTACTTGGACTTTCGGATTTACTAAAGATTTATTACCTCACCGTTACTGCTTTGTTGTAGTTCGCCTTGTACAATTAATCCCTTGTTCTCGGACTTCAAAACTTTAGCGCGTTCAATACAAAAGTTCGTTTATCCTTTCTCTCTTCCAATTTTTAATATTTCATTATACTGTAACATTATGGAGCTAATAAGCCTGACAGGACGACCGTCTTTATTTGTTTGTAATCGGCTGCCCGGAGTTCGAATGCAACCATTTAGAGTCTAGTATATCGACGAATCTATCGGGTGGGATGAAGTTGGTTTAGCCTGTCGTTGACGTCCCGTACTAACAATAAGGGCGATATAATTTTGAGTTAGCCATCTAGAGTCTGTCCACTGGGTGGCAGAAATGCAATGCATTACACAATGCGTTCTAAATATACATGAGTTGCTTCCAGGAGAAAATCAAATAGTGTAACTTCTGTTTAACTTGAACAGGAGGTGTAGTGAATGAGTTGCATCGTTACGATTGTGTCGGCTGTTACTTTACCTATCGCTTATGATGTCTGAAAACGAATGCCAGAAGATCAGAGTATGCACCTTTCGTGCTTGTAACATGATTGTACGTTAATCAAAACGTTTGTGCCAGAATGTGCACATCAACAATCCCATTTGCTCTGATTTCTTGATGTTATGATTTTGTTGATGTTATCCAGCTTTTGTGCCCCTTACTGTCCGCAATTATCCTCTCTCAGATTGAACGAATTGACAGGCTACAAATAACTGTTTTGGACGGTGTCTCAGCTGATATTTTTTACAAACTAAATTCCAAGGTTGTCAACAATAGCGATACCCCGCTTGCACTTTATTGGCTTCTGGGCTCAGTGGTTGCAAGAAATGTGAACTTGGCGTGCTTTTAATCATGTTTAAGATCAATTAATTTTTCATACAGGCTGTTTTGGTTACATCATAAAAACTTGTCGTACACTGTTAAGTATATTATAGTGTCGATGGTGACAATTTGTTCGGTGCTCCTTACACGTCTTATGTCGGCACAGCACGGCGCATCACCTTAGACGTTTTGTTCATGCTATGCGTTGAACCGCCGAAGTGGGCGATAGATGAATAAAAACCAGTCCGGTTTGATTCACTGAAAAAGCTGTTTATCGAGATAACCACCGAATATTCACGCGATTTGATATCCGACATGAGTGTATCCCAACCATACACAATTTCAGTGAATACATACAAACCGGTTTATACCGTTCGTTCTCAACATTTAAAATGTAAGTTCATCGCCGCCATGCTGATTAATCAAATATTCTTTCAAATATACCCAAGCAGGAGGGTTTTTCGTATGTGCTGTAACGGAATGCTACACTCTGCGTGACTGTTCTTGGTCAGCCAATTTGTTACGCGATTAAATTTCAGGTGCTCAGAGAAAGAACGTGCGCGGAGTGTCATAAACGTTTTGCTACTGAAACTCCTTAAGTAGTACGGTTGTAGTAAAAAATAAAGTTTACTGCCGAGCAGTCGGAGACTTGTTTTATTTTCAAGTTGAACATCACTCATATTTGATCGCAGCCTTCGCATTCAGATAGACTTTGCAGCCGGCCTCTTTCGAAAAGAAGCACTAGATTCGAGTTGCGCTCACAGTGAAGGTCGTCAGTAGTACATATCCTTGCCACGACCGGGATTTGAACTCCGGCCACGCTTTTCATGAGGTAACCGTGTTGACCACTGCGCCATTAACCTCACATTTCGCTCACAAGCGAAACTGGATCAACGCTCAGTTTTGATAATTCGGTCGTGCCTAATGTGAGGTTAATGGCTCAGTGGTCAACACTTTTTTCTCATGAAAAGCGTGGCCGGAGTTCAAATCCCGGTCGTGGCAAGGATATGCACTATTGTCGAGCTCTAATGTGAGCGAAACTCGGGTCTTTCGCTTCTTTTCGATAGCGTCCGGCTGGAAAGTCTGTCTGACTGAGAAGGTCGCACTCAAATATGAGTGATGTTCAATTCGAAAAAAAGTTGTAAAATTTCTACGGCATGCATGTCCTGCATCAAGAATTTTGAAATTTGGTTGTAATACAAATATACATGCAACCACAACCCATTCACTGACTTCCCAAATAAAAGGCTACAACGAGCTTCTTGTTCCGTACTTCTCTAACCCGCGTACAACCCGATGAATAATTTCATGCAGTTATACAACTGCAGCCACGAGCTTCCATCTAGGAAGCATTATTTTACATTACTTGCACAAGTTCCCCACCGCTACTGTCCTGTGAGTACGAATTTGCCTACAGACTAGCGTACCAAAAAATACGAAATAGTGAGTTGCCACACCAATACACACAAATGTCGTGTGTTTACAAGCTTCCGCTGTCGGTCTAGTTGTATCACCGCAAGATAACAACATTAGACATTTCTAACAACGATTGGATTACATAGCGCCTTTGGACAACCCCGAAACTATTTCAGATTAGTGATCACCCACAACTGACATCATCTGTCGCATCCAGATAAGCTTCCTGGTGAACTCGCATTAAAACGACACAAGACTCAGGTTTCGCTCTTATTAAGATTCATCAGTAGTGCATATCCTCAACCGGACCGACACTTTGATCATAGTGCTTGCCAGACTAGCGTGTAAACCATAACGCCAATAACTTCACAGTAGGCACAACCAACTGTTCATATCTAAGCTGTCAAACACAACCTTGAGTCAGTAGTGGTCAGCTAGTCCAATGGTTTCGAAAGGAGGACAAACATTATCACTCAGTTCAGTACAGTCAACAACCACGTGTTCAGAGCTTTTGAGTTAGATTGGACTAAGTATATTTATTACATGGTGTTCAGTTTTGAAGCAATCGAAATCCCTGGGATTCCGTTCATTACCCGTAACGTATTTCGGTGAAAACTTTCATCACTGGACTGCTTCTCGAACGTACCTTAAAACCAGAACTGACGGAAAAGCACGCATGGTGTGATAATTTCCATTTTGGCTTTGTAAACACAAAGATGAGATATTCTTTCCTTATGACTTCATCGGGTTCCCCCATTCTAACCTGCATTTATCGTATCTATTCTTTAACGAACTTGTCAGTGCATTAGCGATATTCTCACTATGTACAGTCATGTGCAAACGTTACTCAGACTGCCTGAAAAACATAGACATGGCGACCAAATTGCATCTGCAGAATCAGTTTAGTTGAACGTGATATTTCAGCGTCTGTCATAATCTCTTAAAAATATGAGTTATTACACACGGTTAAGTTTGTAACTAGTGATGAACAGTTCATTACAACCGTATTACAGACAGTTTCATTTATCCGCTCTAGGTTTGACAGCGTAAAATCATGTGATGTATTTGTTGCTTATATTGTGCACTAAGCAATGTTCGTGCTTTACGAATATCCTTAGTAGACACTAGCAATAAGTTCTAACACGCCAAGTAGCTATCAAAGGTGAACTCAGTCGTCCCTTCAACCACTTGCGTTCAGTTTTGAACAACTCTGGTGGTGTATGTATACGCTTAGTCCATAAGGCAAATTATTGTTAAATTCCGTACACTTCTCTTGCTCCCCGCTTATTCCGAATGTAATGGAGAACATAGCTGCATAACAAGTATTTACGTTTCAACCAATCACATTTAGAACTTAACGTATAATTGTATCGGCTTGAAATGTCAAATTTTGTGAATCATTTCTTGTCTTTACTTTGACATTCTCATTGCTCACAACTAGTCTGACGTTCCTATCGGTCCCGGTTTGGTTCTGGCTTGTCCTGGATTTGTTCAGAAATAGTAACTCTCGACATGAGTTATAATAATAATAACATAATACACATAATGTATATATTTCTTCCTGAACTCAGGCCTACGATGTTTTAACACGTTTAAGAGTACATATTTTTGACGATTTCGTCCTGGTATATGTATAGAGAGATTACTGACCTTTCGTCACTTAATGATTGTTTCTTAAAGTTGTACACAAACAAACGTCTAATACACAAGTAAAGCCTTTGCCCCGAACACTTCATTTTACGACTTGTCTTTTGTTTACATTTACATAGTTTTATCCGCAACTGTTTGATTCTTTACGTTTGAGTTTTTCCTGAATGGCAGTGGAAATATCATTTTGCATTCCGACCTTCATTGTCAGATACATCACGTGTGCTTTAAAACTATAGTTACTACACACACACATATTTTCACAAGCCAGTGGCTTTTGAAAATTCCACTTGGTTACGAAAACTACTTGAACGATTCCGAAGTTTGATCTTCACTTCCAAAAATTCACTTTGGAGAATGGTGCTGTGTATACTTGATTGAACACTGTCCTGAGGACTAACAGATCACTGCAGACGCTTAGCCTCAAGTTACCTAACGTACTAAGCGTTGTGTTATAATCCCATCAATGTCAGCCTACCTGTTTGGAAGTTTGGTTCTAACTGGTCCCGGCTGTGTATAGGTGAAATTTGTTCTCGGTTACTCGTGTGATACGAATTAGCATAACACTATCACACAGTACCAAATAATCCTTTGCAGGCTGATAATTGTGAGAAATTGATTACACTACCAGTATTAATCCTGTGACAGTTTTCAGACACGTCTGCTGTTTGGCTTTACAGTTCTCTCCAACATCATTCCAAGGTCGATACAGTCTAGAGCATGCACGCTATAAATTTGGTAAACCACAAATACAGTCAACAAGCATCCGCTTTCATTACAGTTACTTATGGGCGAAAAGTTGACTTGTTTAAGAATAGGTTCGCGTTTTGTTTTGCTAAGTTCAATCCAAACCTTCATGAGTCACAGAGAACAAATCGTTTTGGTGTTTAATCGGAATGATGGGTTCTTGTTCCAATTGTTTATTTCGAGAAACGTTGTCAATTGACTCAAGCCAAGGTAAAACAAGTCTATCATTGACGTCTTTTCAGTATTATCACAATTGCAACAAAATTTTGCATAGAAAATTTGTGTAACGCAGAAACGTACGTGTGACATAGAGGAAATCATATTGGTGCGGAAATAAACTGGAACTATGCGTGCGTCAAGTTAACATCATTGAAAAACATTTGAGGATTAAAGTGGACACTGAAGTTGTTGCGCGCAGAACGTCTCGGTCGGGGAACGCATACTGCATTCAAACACCTATGGTTGCAGAAACAATCACACATGGAAAGGGAACAGTGTGAGTAGTGTTGCACAGACAAACTAACAAAACCAAATTATTGTGCTATGTTAAACAGGCTGCCTTGTACTGATTGTTGTTTTGCGTTTCGCTATGTGCGTTCAATACATGTGGTTATTTAAAGTATTTCACCCAGACAATTGCAGCATAATAACAACTGAGTTGCGTTTAATGGAAGCGTAATATTTTATCCTCCGCTACCCTCTGCCTTTTGAAAACAATAAAACCATATCGCAAAAACCCTCAGGAATCTATCAGCAAAACGATACCGTCATGGAATTTTGTTAGACTCGCAGTTGTTTCGCAGATGAGCTGCGAAAGCAATGTATTTTCACTAATGAGCAAAAGTACGTGTTTAGGTTCACGTACTAATAGATGACAATGGATATACCACGAGTGGTTCCCAAGGCGTTTCTCACAGATAATGCTGAGTATTTTTTTCCCAGATGCCCACTCAGTCATTTGTTTCAACAGTGAGTTTTAACCAGTACCTTTCTGCTCGGACATTTCCCTAGGTATGTCCTCATCAGTGTCACCAGCTTAACCTACAAGCAAGCTGAACGTGAGCTGATAATCGATAACTGCTGTGCAAAGGTGAAACACATCCAGCATTTGACAAGCTGTTTTCCGTTTTACAGCGTCAGCGTACGACCCACCATTGTCAAACCTGTCTGATTCATCCAAATAACAGAAATGTTAGTCTGAGACAAAACGTTTTTAAACAAATACTGGTTCGTATAAAAAAGATTCACGCGGATTATTTTTAATGGTACTAGCTTTCTAGAAATACATTAGAAATAGTCACCTGTTTATGAACTTTGAATTTTTACCGATTTTCCTGTCTGTATAGCCAATGCATTTTACTGTGGGCACAAAGTAAGCTAGCTTTGCTAGTTGACTCATTGTATCATAAAACAAGCTGTTTTATTAAAACGTAGGTGACAAAAGTAGATGGAATGTTTTCGACATTGTTGTACTTTTAGACGGTTTACTGGTCTTTCGCTGGAAACGGACAACTGAGAGTTGTAATTGTATTTACCAATTAGGTCAACACTTGTGTTCATTATATAAAGCTAGGAAAATCATAACACAATTTCTCTTGATACACTTCATCAGTGACAAGTGGAATGTGTTGTAAATTTCTGACTAAGTTTTCGACTTCGTCTCAAGTGCGAACGTATTGTGTTACGTTCTACAGAGCACGTGGAGAGTTTACAGCGACCAATGTTTGTAGTCGTCTTCATTCACTCCAGTTACCTATACACTAGGCTTAACAGGAATACTGTTTCAGTGGTTTCCAGATATTCAGTGATAACCGCTTCACGAAATAGGAACGATATTCATCTCGATTTTATCCACAGTCGGACAGACGAGGTGCACCTAGTTACAATGGAAACTGAATTAATATTCACCAAAATCCTACCGGCAATTAAAGACGAGATATCCCTGGAAGGTTATTGATATAATACGAAGAGATCGAAAGTTTAAAGAAGCAGGCACTTTTCAATCCTTCTTTCGAGGACGATGATACCACAGTGCCGGAGATTCCACAGTACAGATTGCTTGAGATCGTAAACACCCTACCCATAATACTTTCAACCCGAAGCTTTGTTGAGCAGCCTTACGATCGAATATCACGGAAGCGTCCTTCCTCATTCAGTCCACTGCTTCACCAACAAGAGTATCTCCACGGATAGGACAGATTATTTCATACAGCAGAAAATAATCGTAGATGTAGCAGAGCAGTAATATCTGGATGTGACGTGATAAATGGTGTCAACAGAATATGAGAACAGAAAGCCAACATCGTACAGCGTATGGCACAACATGCAGCTGATAGGGCTGTCGGTAAAGTTGGCTTGTTCGACATGTCGTTTAAAATCAGACTCCAAGAATGATTACTGTTTTCGAAGCATTATTTATGAGTGTTCCCTTCTGAATCAGTGTGTGAATACGGTTTGATCTCATACAGTGCGTATGCTGTTGGACTGCCTATTTTGGAATCTTAATGTGGACAAGTTTCGTCTTTGCCACTCACAAATTACATAGAATCTGTTGATTTACCTTCACTTTTGAACAGCGAATAATATTCAAATACCTTGGGATATACGCATTTATTCAATATTAGTTGACTTTAAATAATGTGTCTTCTCATGAATGGATTAATTTCAGAAAAGTTTTGTTATGAATGTTTTGACTTGACACTAGAAATTGACTAATTGTGGTGTCATTTTGAACAAAGCCTGCCTAAATAAGTAATCATCTTAATGACAACCCGCAATAATGGCGCCAAAGTAAAACAACGGTGAGTTTATCCGTACCTATTTTGTACGAGTAATCCCAAAGTCCCAAAAATCTATCCCGCCGGCGCACTGGTTGCGGGAGCCGGACGAGCCGTTGTTAGGGTGGTTGCAACCACCGGAGCATTGGTTGCGGGAGCCGGACGAGCCGTTGTTGGGGTGGTTGCAACCACCGGAGCATTGGTTACGGGAGCCGGACGAGTCGTTGTTGGGGTGGTTGCGGGAGCCGGACGAGCCGTTGTTGGGGTGGTTGCAACCACCGGAGCATTGGTTACGGGAGCCGGACGAGTCGTTGTTGGGGTGGTTGCGGGAGCCGGACGAGCCGTTGTTGGGGTGGTTACAACCACCGGAGCATTGGTTGCGGGAGCCGGACGAGTCGTTGTTGGGGTGGTTGCGGGAGCTGGACGAACCGTTGTTGGGGTGGTTGCAACCACTGGAGCATTGGTTACAGATGTTTTACGAGCCGTGGTTGTCGGAGTTGTAACCGTCGAACCACTGACTGCAGGCACCGGACGAGCCATGGTCGACTCAGTTGCTACTGCGTAAGTACGAGTGGAACGGTCCAGACGATTTCTCTCTGACCCGAGTGCAGCCGTTGTTAAATCTGGTGTCAGCACTGCATCACTTGTAGTTCGCTTGCTCGCTGGTGTTCTTACAGTAGTAGGTTTGTTGGCGGCTCTTGGTTTTGCATGAGTTGTTTTGTACCCAATCGTTTCTGTTATGTCAAAGTTCGCAGTTGTACCACGATTAGAACTCTTCTTACTTGATCCAGTAGAGCGTACTTGATCAGATCCCTGATATCCAGCAGTAGATCGCTTCGACGAGCTAGCTTTCGTATTGGTCCCCCTTGCGGTAGATTCACCAGTTGGCCGCCTAGAGGCCGGCCGGTTCGCACTACATGGAAACGTTCAGAGAATAGTCAACTGAAACGGTGATAGCTCACTTAAATGGTAAATTAATGGTCAACAGTCGGTTGCTGACCCGAGCTAAAAGTTATCTCTTTCGAAGACGTTGACCTACCTGAGTAATGGTTCATTATATATAACTTATAATCTATAGCCAGCCACAAAGCTAATCTGCACAGCACAGTGGAATGTAAGCGTAACCTGTTTACTCGACCTGTTGGTCTCAGGTTAAGTAAGGTTAGATCTAAAGAACAATTAAAGCGCTGGAGGGGTGTTTTGCTTTCGTGTGGACTAATTTATATAATGTTTTATTTGTGATAGCGAAACCGCCAGTGATTGTAAACATCATTCTATGCACCAACCGTACCCTTTGGTAAATTTGTGTAAGCCACGTTAATTTTGACTTCAACTAGGCTGTAATATTTAAGGACGATATCGTTTTCACCGGTAACGTGTAGGTCGGTCATCAAATACTCTTGAAGCATCAGCTAATACGTTACTCCCAACTACTCTTTTCAGTCAACGTTACATGTGGTCTTCTTACCTCGGCGTTGTTTTGTCTCTTTTTGTTGTGCCCGAATAGGCCACTGCACACAACATGACCAACAACAGTAGGATAGATAAGTGCTTCATTTTAAATGTGAGCCTTAGATCTAAAAGCTGAAAACAATGAAACGAAACATAAGTGTAGGTGAGTAAACAATCTGTATAACATATTTTGAGAGGTGGTATTTCGTCAGTTAACGGAAACACGTAGACTGAAATAATAAATACTGGATAATCTTCGATGTATTAACTACAAATAGAACCACAAAATTATTGATTCGGTGCATAAAACTGATGTGAAAAATGATTTTTCTTGCCATACAGTTAACTACTAATTAAACTGTAGTAAGTTAAAGAGTATTCAGAATTGTGTCCAGATAAGGGGTAACTGAAGAACTGAACGCTTGGATACGAGCGTACAGGACCTTATAGTTGGATGTCTTTAAAGGATGAGATAAAGACCGGAGCATATTTGGATATAGGATAAATATAATTACTGGGTTTTTGTCAACAGTTCGTCTGCATGCTTACAAATGTGATTAAAGAATAACGTCGATAATAGATATATATACATAAGGTACGGATAGAATGAGACTGAAATTTCATGGATATTTCTAAGTGCTACCGGACTTTTCCTAAAAGACCGAAGACAGCAGTGTGCTGAATAAAAAAGCAAGCATGAATAAAATGCAATGACTAGAATCGAAAACAATATCGAACAAATCACTACAAAAGCCGCTCGTGGTTTTCATGCAAACTTCACATGGACAGACAAGTGCATATTAAGACAAACTCAATCCTAGACGTTTGAGTGAAAAGTATATGGGAATAAGCGCAACACCATGTGCTTTTACATAATTTGCTGATTACTACTATCATTTTTGGAAGAAAACAAAGCTTATCAAACATCAGTAAGTTCAGATCTATTTGTTAACAATCAGTTCTGGTGGCGACGTTCCACCTGCGACATAAAATTTCCAAAATCGGGCAGAAAAAGAAATTATGTGTCAAAGGTGAAACGACATCGAGAAAAAGATTTCCAACTGCTGACAAATCGCGTCGAAACATCTACATATCGTGATGCGGTCCTCTGACGGCTAGGTCAATATGAAAAACCGTAATATAATAGCGATTAGCTAAATATTTTGGGTAGAAAAACCTCCAAAACAAATTGATTTGCGTGTATGGAAAGCACAGTTCATTCTGGCAATACCACTCCATCTATGTGAACTGGTAATTGTGATAACGTAGTTCTTTAGGGCAAACTGAAGTTAGCTGACGAGTGAGTGGCAGCTACACAGTCAAAACATACATCGTGTTCTATTGATGAACTAACTCGCTAATATTTGCATTAAACTTGGTTTAGCACTACACGTTCTTCACAAGTGGCTCACGTTACTCGCATTACTTCATCCAAGTAACAGAAACTGATGGTCATATATATATATATAGATATGTATATAGTATCTGGTGTTGGCCACCGTAGGTGAGCAAGGCTAATGGCAGATTCTTATGTTGATTTTAGCCTCTATGCCTGGGCATATAAAAATAGTTGACAGTGAACTTGATGATCAGCCTTGTGTACATAAGTTTTGCATTTACTCTCAACATCGAGGAAATGTGGGCAACTGGGAGTAGCTTAGAATGAACTTCCATAAGAAATGTGGTTACTCTGGCACTGCCAAAACAATCGACAGTACTTCGTGAGTAATGCTATTGCTCAAGCAAATCAGATACGTTTTCAGGTTGTATACCCGCGCAATGCTTGACAGCAGCTGGATGAAGTCCAACTTTCGAAAGCTTATTAAGGATTATTCGATTTCAATTTCTTTAGTGTTTTGGGCATTTTTTTATGGTGCATTGTATCAAGTTGATGGGGTGAATATCAGCATACCTTGAGCAACCGACGAACTTGCGACTTGCGATCCAACTTTGGATTGGAAAATATTTTTGCAGAGTTTATACCGTTTAGTTTACACATCACCCTAGGTATTTCGCAGTAATTCCTAATACGTAGTAATGCGTTGATGGAATCAGATTTTAGTTGGCTTAGTTTT
Source organism: Paragonimus westermani (assembly GCA_008508345.1). Taxonomy (NCBI): domain Eukaryota; kingdom Metazoa; phylum Platyhelminthes; class Trematoda; order Plagiorchiida; family Troglotrematidae; genus Paragonimus; species Paragonimus westermani. The sequence continues at coordinate 44,531 of QNGE01000897.1, forward strand.
CTTCTGATGAGCTTTGACAAATTTAGAACAAGTGCAAAAGTTTTGGTTTTCCGAACCTTCTGGTTTTTTCGCCCAAGGCGGAATAACATTTTAATTTAATGTTATCAAATGGGTATGTACTGCGTCGGTATTAATACGCAGACCCTCCTTAGAGGCAACAACAAGACACAATCATTCTTCAGCTATAGCATAACCAAGTTGTTTCTACGACACTAGTAGCTGTTTCATTAATGTCCCTGTGGCTGAATGGAGAATCTATTTTGTCGTAAAGAACTGGTCCCTATTCACTGCTACCAACAACGCACAGGTACGAATCATTAACAACTTTCTTATGAAAAACGGTGTATGGTTTATTTGAACACATTTTGACAGTTACAAGTAAGTTGCTTCAACATATATTTAAATCTTTCAAATTATTACGAACTTTCTCCTTGTAAAGCACTAACTTCGTGTTGTCCTCCTGGTAGCTCTGAGAAGTTCATATGTTCTGGTCACTAAATTGGTGTGAACTGCAAAAATCTTTAATAAAAGGCGTAAGTGCTAACAAATAACACACGAATGGTGCAAAATTTTGTACACATTTTTGTATCCTAGTGTCAACCGACCGACTGTATAGGGTTAAACATAAGTGAATTCGGTCACGTATGCCGAATGTGATCTACGATGTTAAATGGCTTAGGGTACTTGACGTGGTGACCAATATAACCTATCCTTAATCAGAAAACAGTACATGTGTTTTCATTCCCAACTAAGTTATGCAATGTTGGTGAGATTATATCGATAAAAAGCAGTCGCTTCTGTACAAAACGATATAAACAGTGTTACCTTGGGAATGAAAAGCCGAGTGCAAAACAAGTTCTGTTTACATGGAAGCAATACAATAGAATGGTTGCATAGCATTAACTCATTAACGAATTCGGTAACCTAGGATGGCATGATAGTATGTTAAGACTGATTTGATTTGGTTATCCAGTTCACTCGGATGTTTCTACGTAACTGTCAAAAGTTTTGTATGAATCACAGTCAGGTAAGTCAAAAGTTTACTAAATATTATTAAAAACTAACTGGAAGGTTTACAAACCACTGTAAAAACTACCGTTTAGTCAAATTTTACACATATATCTAAAAGATACGATCAGTTTTCTTCTGCTCAGACAACAGCACTGTTTTCAAACGTATGTAAAATGTGTCCCAGGCTAAATAAGAGACCAACAAGAAACTTAAAACCAAGTCACTTACACACTCAGGTTGCTCAACCAACTGATGAGAAATGTTGTAGGGGCTCACGTTTATATGCTGGATTTTTCAAGGTCTCGGCAACTTGCTATCCGCAGCGCGTGCGTTGGTCACTACACTCCGGCCATTGGCCAATCGTAACTCGTCGAACTTTTGAGTGCAAGGTTTCTAGTACCCTTTTCACACTTTTACGTACAAAATTTTACATTCAGGTAAACGATCGTGTGCACAGCGTCAGACAATTACCTTATCTTACCAGTAAGCTTCTGCGACTAGTAATTATCAGTCAACTAGAAGTATGAGTTCTACTTAGAAGACCATCCTTATATGTCCATCCGTATAAATTTCAGGTGAATGTTTTAATTGAGAGCACAGTAAATTTTTCCGGTCCGGTTTATTGTCTATTTCAACAAACATAGGTGTCTGCAACGGTATATGGGTCTAGTGTGTCGTTACGTCTGATTTTGTAAACAGCTTTCTAAAAGGACATATGCTGTCTTTTATGGAATATATATTGTCAGCCAAGCAAATATGTGTGTTAACGTTAGAGAGCAACGCCTCATGTAATGGTCATAAACACGATCTTTAAAGCATGTCTACACGCTTTCGAACAAATTTTGATAATCATATCTAACAGAATGTCACTTAACTGACAGAAACGAAAGTCAACTTCACACAGCAGTCAGACGTGTTTGAAAGAATAAATTTGATTAGTGAAATTACTCCGCCACTGGCGTTGTTTCCGGATTACTTTCACACTGCCCTTTGATATTCTGTCAAAGTGTCGGTCGGAGCAGTAAAATGAAGTTAATACATATATATAACTGAAGGAAAGGACTCTGCTAACAGTTGTTAGATTTACATATGTATGATTACCAGCACAAATCCTGTCGGACCCTCGTTCCGGATATTAATACCCTTGCATCAAGTGAAGATGGTCTTAACACAGTGAAATTAGTTGTGTTTAGTTATTTTAATAACCCATGTCTTATTTCAGCCTTTCACTGATATATTTGCCTAAAAAACGAGTGGTCAGGGATTTTGGCCCACAAAAAACTAAGTACCATTTACAACTGGTCGCAACCGTTACATTCCCGAAGAATTCGCAATCAAACTATTATGAAAAAGAACAACTTAGTCCGCATTTTGCTCTTGCCATAGCCCTTCAGATGTGTACATCTGCCATTACCAACAACGCGAAAGCTGGTGTTGACTGTGAGAACTGTTAAATCTATATTTTAAAAAATGTCGTACTATATAACGGTGATCAAACTGTCACTACACAAACAAAGGATTTCAGTGAGTTCAACTTGGAGACAAGTTCCACTCGTCAGATTGGCTGCTGAAGTTGACTAGACAGTTACTTCGTCTGCTATCGACGCAACCAGGCAATCTGAACATAACCCACGAACTAGTGTAGCTGACTGTTTGTATACGACAATTCAAGCTTCTTTAATTTGTAGTCATTTACGCCGTAGTTAACATGGTAGCCTCATGAAACAGTGTGGTCGAAGTTTCAATCCACATTCATCCGTGGCAAGAGTGGGTGCTACGTACGAGCTATAGCAGAAGTGAATTTCGAGTATGGCGCTCTTGTTCAAGCAGGACTGATTAGAATGTCTGCGGAAATGCGTGAGTTACAAACAATTGGGAACGGAACAGTTATATTCTCCTATCTCGATTATCTTCGGAGGCAGCATTTGCACAAAGGAAAACTGTTCTATGAGATCGTATTGTGCACATACGAATGTACTGAGACCTACCAGTAGCTTCCCGATTCAATTTTTGTGCATTCAGTTAGTTTAAGGCTACGTTCAAGGTAGTCATCTCTTTTCTATTTCGTGCTAAGATATTTCATAGAATTCATAGGAAATTGACACATTATAAGAAGCTTAGTTAAAGCTGACTGTATACTGGACTGTTTTGACAAAAGATATGTCGGCAGGTTACTTCAATTCCAAAAAAATGTTTATACAGAAATCTGATGATAAAGACCATAAAGAAAGCCAAACCACTGCCTAATTGGATACGACAAGAGCTTCATAGCGCGCAGCCGATAACAACTAACCAACATCAACAGAAATTTATTGAGAGCACCTCCATTCTGCGGCAATTATTCTGAGCATTAAGCTATCTAACTATTCGGTTTGGTGACCAAAATATGTGTATCTAATCTGCGTTTGAATTCGAATGCAATTGATTTAGTTACGGTATATTACGTTAGGTTTATTCAGACTGAACATACTCGGAAGCTAAAAGATATGTGTCCACTTGCTAGGTGGTTCACATGGTGTTGCAACCTTAGCCAGTTGCCCTTGAGGTGGGTATTCTAGCAAGTTATGTGCAATTTTTCTGACAGACTGTTAGAACTGACGTAGGTTAATATACGCTAAAATGAAGTCTTGTCTTATATGACATTTGCGCACTTAAAACACTGTCTTTACGCAACCTATCCGGGCAGTTTATAGTACACGGTGCACCAACCCAATTTGTAACTCTACTCTGCATTTTCTTATTAATAGCAATGTACTCTGCGTATTGAAAAAGACAAGCAGGAATATTCAGTTACAAATGAGACATATCAGCAACACAAATATAATAGTTGAGGAGTTTAAGTGAGAATGTCCAAAACATTTGGTGTGTAACTCAAGTACTGCGTTAACTTTCTTGTTCATTGATGCACTAGTGAGAAACAAGCTAAGTTTGCTTGTGATAGTCTTTCTCAAGTCACGGTCGCGATCAGCTGTAGCAAACTGTTCGCTCCTCAGAACGCAACATGTACCACCAGAGTAACGGCGATAGATCAACGTATGTTTGGCCATGTTAAATGAGAGGCGGTTACCTGAGGCCTAGTAGTGTAGTATGTTTAACTCACTACTCAGCTGCTCATTTTCAGTCACATTGTTCATTTAAAGCTTAATTTTATTCATCAGCGTATAACAACAGTGAGCAATTGACAAACTGTAAATCTTCGAGCATAAGTCTGGCTGTCGTGGAACAACTAAACGTTTACCATGGGTTCTGTTGTTTGCAAAGTACATCCAGAGGTGAAGCAGTTAGTAAGATCCCTAGAAAATGCACCGTTTCTACTCCGTAACCTCTTACGTAGCTCGATTTAGAGCACGGTTAAATCCGTTTAGATTTTAACGGATAAATGTTCAGTGCGGCGGCTATGATGTTTATGTTTGCTCAGTCATCTACCATGAGTTTTGCGGTTTTTCACTGCGCACCCCAATTCACATATGATTGATCCGTTGGAGTTGTCTGCAGTAATGCTCCGTTGTAAAAAGTCTGTTTTGAGAAAGAGTTGGCTGTAATGAGGGGTGCTTCTGAGCACAAAATTCTCATGAGAATATAGTAGATTGTGTTCAGTATTACGGGCGCTATAATAGAACCATCGAGAACAAGCAGAATGTTTATTTTTAAATATGTTTGTGTTACGTATGAATAAACATATGAGGTGAATCTTACACCACTCAATCGAATGCAACTAGTATGTGTGAACAGATGCAAATTAACAATTCAGATTCACAGCTGGAAAACCTACCACGTGTTGAGTTGATTTCTTGGTATCCACAAGTATCTACACAGAGTGAGTCAGCACATGACGGATCCCCTACCAGCAGAACCGATATGAACCAAGGTCATAGATTTTATAACAGACCTCAGGTCATTAATGAGTTAGCGTTAGCTGTGAACGTCAATCACAACAGCCGTAGAATAAACATCGTTCAGTCACTTAAGCTCATGATTCCAATTTTTGGTGCCCAACAAAGTAAACGTGTTTATCTTCTTTTATGTACGTATGTTTTCACAGATTTTATACAACGTACCACCTTAAATCCGTAACAAAAAATGTGTACCCTGTGTTAAGATGATGTCGACCGACATAAAATGGGGGACTAGTTTAAGAAGTTATCACATTTACAGCATGCCGGCAAAAAGGTCGCTCCGACCGTTACGGCCCCGTAACATTTTTATGACAGTGTTTTCAGTGAATACCCATTTTAGACGTTGGAGTGTTCGACGGCAGAGTACAAACATTATCTTCTCCACCACACACACCGTCTAATCACGGAGGCCATTCTCTAGTATATCAATCCGTCAGGCATTGCAAACAACAGTGGTCCATAATTTCAGGATGTATGTAAGTCGCGTACTGAGTATTGGTAAACCAAACTATACACACTAAATCGATTTGTGTCATTTGGCCAACATTATAGCAACATTATAGCCAATCTGCATTTGTCTGAAGCGATTATACAAATCCTCGAGCGCTAGTAACTGCGTTTTAAAAGCGCTGATTGTGATTTGTATGGTCTAAACATTTATAGATTACATTAGACTAACCGAAACTCTTTAACTCTTAACAGTAATACCAACTGTCTCCATCCACAATCTCTATTCTGAGCAAACGTTAATGTTCAACTTTTTACTATAGCACAGAAACACTCAACTGGAATTCAGTTCTCCCTAAAACTAAGGAATAACTTACTGATAATTTTAGAAAGTTAAACTGCCGGACTCCTTAAAGTGTGTTTAAATTCTACGTCGTTTGCTTCACGCATTGGATGTGTTTTCTGGCAAGTTTGAAAATGAGTGTTTACTATACTTGACATAACAGGCTTTCTTAAGGATGCGTAGTTTTGAGTGTGTTACAGTGAAGGCCATCAAAATAACATTGTATGCCAGGCTTCGGTCCTTTAATTTCGAGTTCTGTGGTAGGATTTGCCTGAACGGAGTTTAAACCGTTGATCGCTTGTGATACGAAGTGGAACTATATTCCCAAGGCCATCAATGTGAGTGAAGTGATTAATGAAATATTTATGCTTAACCTACATGTAACCTGTGTAACCCATGTAACCTGTTCCCACGTAAACCATGTAACTCAACGTGGTATGTACTCATCCGAAATGAAAAAGTGTACGCAATGTATAAAACAACCATAGTAATGGCCACTGTTACGAGTGCTGTCACACAAACACCGGGGTTTAGTGGACACATTTCGGAATTCAGATACCCATACCACGGGCATCGTTCTTCTTACCCGGAATACATTCCTACCGATAAGAACTTAGTGCCTGACATTCCCGAAGTGAGACTTTGGATATGGTAAACGTGCTGTTATTTTTTTCGAAATTGTCTCTATCAACTCAGTTGCCGATGAACGTAAGAGTTCTAATTAAAGAATAGTTGAAAACAACGTTACTATTTAACACTGTAGACTTTCGTGAAAGTCATTTTCCTCTATTCACTGAAATAGCTGTACGTTCAACTCACTAGCGTCAACTTTGCGACTGTTGAAAAGCACGTGCTACCAAGTTGAATTCAATTTTGTATTCTTAAGATACTTCTGAAGAAACAGTGTTTTTGTGGGTAACGAGTTTTTGTCAGAAGACAATCACTTCTCGTTTCAATCTGCTTCAAAGTAAGTGCATCTCGGTTATTCACAAAGGTAATCACAGAGGCCTTTAATAACTAGTGTTGGTCAAACTGTAACGTCGAAAAGTATAAGGTTTTGTTTACTTGCTGTTCGAAAATGGCTACTAACTAGCTGAGCGATTTAACACTGGAAGTATTCCTTATTAAGAAATGCTTCGTTAAGCTGATCCCCTTCCTTGACGCCCACCCTTTGCTTCAGATGATGTATAATATGTTACTAACATCTTGGTATTCCCGTTGTAATATTTCCAAAATATTCGCCAGTGATCTTTAAACTCACTGTATAATTTACTTTCTACTCTAACTCAGCCATGTAACTGTGAGCTTGTTAACAACTCTCAAAATGGCTGAGTCGATTTTTACAGTGGCACAATGACGTACAACCAAAGTCGTTACAGGCTTTCAACCTACACCTTATGAACCGTGCTACTTGTGATTGCTGGATTTCTGTTTGTGAACAGATATAATTTTCGTCCGCCCTCTTCTCACATCTTATCATCCTCGAAATAATCTGTTGTTAGAGACAATCATGTTGCCAAAATTTGCCACACAAAAAATTAACCTGTTACTAAACCCTCAACGTGTTAGCTTACCTCCTGATCTGGCAACAGTTCGATTACTATTCAAGAAAGCATTGATAAACCTCTCCAATGAACAGACTTTTCCGGATGAGTTAATATTTATGTTAAACAGTATAGACTGAAAAGCGGTCCTTCGAACTTTGTACCATAACGCATTTTCAACTATACAATATTATATAAGGTAACGTGGTGACTCTAATTCTTAAAAGCATTCGTGATTTATTTTTCATGTAGCTAGATATACTAACATGTACCTGGAGTGAAATGACGTCGTTTTTTACGCGTGTCAGAATTCATTAACCTTCTTCATGGAGTACTATTTTATCTGTGAGCATGTTTTACTGGTGTTACTAATGGTATGCAATCCGTATTCTCTACTAGTTAAGAATCTAATACATACAACGTTCAAAAGAATTGCACTTAGTGAATGATTCCAGTCAAAACTCTGCATCCGGCTGAGTATTGACCAACGATTTCAGCGCCATTAGCTGCATTCCTAAACACTTGAGCAGGCTTCTGTTGGCTTTTATTTGCTACTGCTTGGCACCATTTAGCGGTTCTTCAGTTAGCCAAATGTGTTACCCCATCTGAAACCGTTAACTGTTTGTGCCATCATCATCACACGTTGCACTACGGTTATCCAGCGCTTACGCACAATATTGTTTTGAATCGATTTCTTCTGTCATTCCCGCTTTGTTCTCATAAACGTCCACCAGCCTAATTTACACCACCACGAATCACGGTGATCAGTATGAACCCACAACGCATTCAAATCCATGTTCCTTGCTGTCATTAAGGCACTGACTCAAAAACTAACGTCCACTGGTTCTCATTGAACAACTCACAACGGTACCTGTTTTTTCAGCTACATCTTGATACATCCTTCTATCGGTGTCGTTTCCGTAGTCGTAAGTATTACGCTGTACACCCAGATCGAATGTCCATAGAGCTCAAATCACTAACGCCTGTAGTTCTTAAGACAAATCGACACCCTTGTCCTAAACGTACTACCATTGCATTGTTAAACTTTAGGACAGAATCAAAAACGATGTCCATTTTTCATGCTTACGAGTAAGGCGTTCATCTAATCACACAGCAGCCGATACTGAGCCCTGTGACGTCGTCAGCCCTACCTTGGGTGAATACCACGAGCGTAGCACGATTAGCAACAACACCTTTGCTGTTCGGTCACTCCAAAATCTCAGTCTCCATTGTTCAGTCATGTTCGCAGAATCATGCCAAACGGTTTCCTCTGTCGTACAAAATGAGCAACCGTCAAACCTCGTTTTGCAAACTACCGATACCCCTAACGCGACAACATTTCCCGTGAAACAACTGTACGAACAACGTGACATATGCAAAAAACGACGCGATCTGCTCCGTCTTCTATTTTTGGTGGTGTTTTTTAAATTATTTGCTTAGAAAGTGCTACAGTTTTAAGTCCCGCCTATAATTTGTCAACTTTCTGATTTCCCAGTTGAGGACTTTGACTACCTCGTCTCCACCACATAAGGCTAACGGCACTAACTAGTTTGCGGTTTTTCACGTCCAACTCTGGTACGTTCACTCTATGTCTAATGAACTTGATACATGCCAATATGATACAACAATCTGACATTCTGGAAACGCTTGAAAATACAACAACCAATTTCGAAACGCAACAAACCATTCAATTAGGTATCATACACATTTAGCTATCGTCAGTAGTGTCACATCTTACTCTCTGTTCGCTCCCGGTGTAGTTTGCATTGCATACAGTTTGCACTGTGAACACTGTAGAACCTCTGATCATGTTTGCAGAATTCCCAAATAGCTAATCAGTAAAAGGTCTGACGTAAAGTCTGTCAGTTTCTGATCTTTAAGTCTACAGATGAACTTTTTTTCTCTGCAGTTTGCTTTTACCGTTGTTTTCATCTTTTGAAGGCATATCTTCTGAGGTGTGCGTACGACACGGTATGTTAACATCAACCTGAAACGATTCGACTGCATAGCCTTGGAGCATACCAACCTGCAAACCGATTTATGAAATTTAAACGTCTTCTGCTCTGAAGCTACACAAATGCATTCATAAGGCCTCAACAAACATCCTCACTGTAAAGGCTTTCAGAGGTCTCTTTGCATAAGGTCCACCGCACCGTAGTTGGCACTCATACGAAAGCGACCCTCGTCGATAGTAACATGTATGAAAATTCGACGATCTGGGAAGTATGCCACTCCTCCAGTTTCACTGCGCGTTCATCAGTTTGCACACTGTATTCAGCAGTTCACACAATCCAAACTCCGGATCGGTGTGGTAACAAGAGGAAGGGAATCTTGCGTGCCTTGGGTCTCCTGAGCACGTATCTACGACAGCGCCGATTCTGAAAGCACTGGCCCCACACCTACTGCCAACAGACTGAAGATCACGTATCCTACTTTTCTGATTACGTCAGCGTAGAGAGCAACTAGATTAAAACTTCCACAGAGACACCGATTATACCTGTATTATCAAGCACGCCTGTTTGACTTGCAAATACCAAGTGTTCTTAATTTGTCTTGAGCCATTATCCGGCCCCAATTAGCTTTCAGTAACATGATAGTGGCTCCATCTATCGTATTAGCTGGGTACTTTATTCAAAAGGCTTCGCACTATATGCGTTGGACTCACGCGTTTCATACTTGCCTACTGTTTACTCCCCCGGTATCTCCGCTAATACTGTACCGTTGTGCAAACTGCAGCAATGGTATCAACATCACACTATCAAATTGTGCCATACAACTAGAGAGGTGGCCAGTCGTGTGATCGTTTCAACTGTGGTACTTTCGTCAATTTCTTGTTCGTTTTCAAGACCTGACTTGGTATTCATTTGTCACCTTAATTTGGTATTTCTGGCTTCAGATAGAACTCTAGGTTCGGCGATCCTACTGTCTGGAATAAGAAATGTGCGAGATTTTCTACCAGCTAATTTTTCAATACCCGACTGGTTCATTCCACTAATGTTTTTCCGTAAGGTTTAAAAATAACACAACACAACTTCCTGAGACCATCAAAATCCTAGAATACTGATTACTATCAGAGTATTATGAACGATTTTTGGTTGACTCACAATGAATACATAGAACTTTTAATAAAATCGATCGACCATGGGAAGCAGTAGATTTTCTATCACTACACTGTGTGTGAAAAACTAAGTTTACTCCTCCAGAAGTCCGTTCGGACAAACTGATAGTGGGAACTTTATTAAATCTGACTAAAAGTACTGAAATGAGAACTCGTCTTGAATGCTTGCAAAACATGAAGACATTCTATCTATGACATAGAATACTTTCTGTAAGGATATCCACTCCAGAACTTATACGTTCACCTGGTCCGGCCACATTCAAACCGGTAAGAATTGGTGAAAACGCTTCTCATAGGAAAGTGCAAGTACACAAATCTAGCTAGGTTGTGTCATCAGCTTTCAATTGGGAACACTGTACTTCAGATTTGTATTTCATCTAGAGACAGTGTTAGGATTGCATGTATTGATAACTTTTGGAGTTCAAGGTTCACTTATTGGTTACTAATATTGTTCACGAAACAACGCGTGAAATATATTGTGTTTATGTAGTGTGCTTATGGGGGCAGTGCATTTTGAGTTTTCCGCAAGCCATTTTAGTTCCCCGACTGAAATAATACCTGAGTTGGGTTTTGTTCGTTGTTGTATATTCTCTCTTTATAGGTTAAAGTAGAACAGCCACTTTTCTTTAGCTTGCAAACCGGTGAGGATCCACCAATACCCGGCGTCCACAACCTCGTAGTCTATTGGTCAGATGCATAATTTATCATTTCATGGTCTACCCACAGTTCATGGTTTGGTTTCATCGAGAATGATAAACGACAGATTTACGTTGAAACGGCTTATATGATGGTCACTAGATCATGTAACCTCACGTGGATCCCTATGGTTTCCGCTCAAAAGTAATAATTCCAAACTATTACCTTCTTAGCCAGGACCACTTTTTAAGCAAGTTCTCTAACATTAGTATGATCGAGTGCTTAGCTATTTCAGTTCTACACAAACGTAAGTCGCATTCATATCAGTCTGATCACCCTGCTCGGGGTTAGTTCTTCAACAGCTCATTAATATACCCCTAAGATTGTGCACTTTTGATTGGCAGTGATGCATCATCTACATTTTGATGGCTTTGCTATGCTGAGTACACTCCACAATAATAGCTCACATTTATAGCGACTCTTGATGGTGATCATCAAAGAAATCACTCCTTGTTTGGACTTATCAGGTGGGGGTAATCTGAACGGAGGATCGAATCAAAAACCTGTCACTCTAACAGCCAAAGCACTTACTAGGTCATCTGTGCAAGAAGCTATGGTTCGGTTTGATGCTGAAGGTCATGTAAACATAACGACACATGACAGATTAGCTTAGTACGTCTGGAAAATCAGTGAGTCAAGCCAACTACTTTCTTCCGTTCTTATAGTCTGATCAGTTATGAAGCGAAATCTTAGGATGATAATGTTTATCAACATCTCTAAAATCTGACAAACAGCGAGGGTGACCGGTCTACATTTTTTCCGGGGTGTTACGATGTAGTCAATTATTCTGTGGATTATAATACTTACGAAAACAGTTTGGCTGGAAACCACGCATCTGCCTCGTGTACACGATTTGGCAGTTACAAGTACACGTCTTGAGTAATGTGGGAATGACATGCAATCCTACTCATTTGTAGACCAGGGCAACAGTTGGTTAGCATGTAAACGGATGGTGTACCGTAGACAATACAACCCATATATCTTAATGCTGAATAATAACTACCGTGATACCCTTCCTTCGTCTTTTTTATTGTTTGTAGATGAACAGAAATAAGCAGTGAAGTCCAAAATATTTGAAGACGTTACAGCAAACACTACAATTAAAGTGTGCATCTTTCTTTTCATTCTATGATATTCCTACAACTGCAAACTGTGAAAGTGTACATCAAAACTCAGAGAAGCAGAAGAGAACCATTGTTCTCAAGGTAAGCAACCCTGGGTCTAAATTGTCTCTGGTTAGTGTGAAGACAACAGAAACGGTTACTATGGCTTGGTTCAGCAGGAGAACGAAATCCATGATTCTTGTATCAAAGACAAAGGCAATTGCGTCAGAGGTATCTGCTGGCTTCCCACATGCTGACAGAATGTCTTTTGCTTAGTCAGAAAGCGCCAGCAGAACACGTGAGGTGAAGTTGAAAGTGGAATTGTGGACCACTCACATTTAATCCACTACTTTGTCAACTCACTGATCAAAAGTAACACCGGTCTACGTGGGTTAGAACGACCCTGCGTGCAACCAGACGGCAGTATGGTACAACCGCCTGAAACTTTCCTCAGGTTAGCCGGCCACCTTGTAATGTAAGGCTTTGGGTGTTCTATCATGATAAATATTAGAAGAAATGCTATCCACTGAAATGGGCTGTGCGCAGTAGCAGGGACGATTAGATCACTTGTGAACGAGATTACCTTAGATAGCTCTCAACTGCCAGCGGAAAATTTGAGAGTTTGTGACATTTTTTCTCTCTAAGTGTTACAATCAGTGTGGTTATATAAACCAATTCTACAAGAATTGGAAGACACCTTTACAGTTTAGTTGATTTTCAGGTTAACGGTGATATGTACCATTCCAGTAGCTGTTCAGGCATTATTCTAGTATGTCAGTTACAACTGTTGGAAATATACGTGATCTATGTGTTAGAGACAAATATATATTGAGATCATCTGGTTTCTGTCAGGTATACAATGAATAACTATTGCTTTGTAGCTGGTAGACCCAGGTAGGTTATTAAAAGTGCAAACCGGCTGCTGTATGTTTTCTGTGGGAAATTTAAGAAAATATTGGTTCCCTAAGCTGTAGAATAGTGTACACCAGTAGGTACGTTTGGATGTTTATGTTTGTACCGAGGCAGCGTTGTACATAGTAATAGGGGTTACGGTTCTGTTGTGTATGGCAATCTATGGAGTTATTCAGTTTGACCTCAGGCGTGAGATTCCATCCACATCTACCCATTCAGTCTCCGTTGCCGATGACGTGAAGGTAACCAAATATACATAAAGTTTCGTTGAAGTTTGTAAGAATGTGCAACGTTCTGATGATTTCTAGTTTGCTAAATTTTACTGGGCTTCTATCGTTAAACACTGTAAATTTAGGATGCATACATTCATATTGTGAGGTGGGCTATTTATACGCAGCTATGTAAGAAACAGCTTTTCACGTTATGTCAATCATACATGATCCTGATTATATCTTCTTAGAGTGGGTCGTCCTACATTCAATGAACACTGCCGACGTTACGTGAGGCATCCGAACAGACTGATCAGTAATTAATCTGTCAACAAATTTTAATGGTTAGAAGATAACCGGAATAAGCCTCTGTTTTGACGTTTGAAATAAACTTGGACCGTGGTGGGGCTGAATAGTCCATTCCTAGATTTACGATTATATACTGAAGCTACTGGATGAATCTGCGGGTGAGATGAACAACCAAGTTTCAAGTAAATCTCCTTTGGCTGACATCTAAAACTTTGTAGTTTTAGAGGTTCTTGGCAAATGATTAATAATATTTTCTCACCCGTAAGCAGAAGAAATATTCAAGTGAATATCCAAGGTTCACAATTTTCGAAAAGGCTTGCTATCAATTTAACATTTTTTATTACGCCACCAACTGTAATTCGCTAACTCGAGAGATCAGCTTGAATGGGTGTTAGAGAGACGCCATTAGCTGGTTAAATAATTCTGGAAAATATTCACTCATAGTTACTGTTATGCAGACTCCATATACTTCTTTTAAAGGACGGTTGAGTAAAATATTTCTTTAGTAGACACGCACTGATTTCAAATCAAGGGTTTATTAAGGCAAACCCCGGAGTGTAAAATGCCAGGCAACGTTAGGAAAAGACAGCGTAACTGTCAACATCTTCAAGGAGGTTGCCAGGTTGGCCAGGATGGTCACACGATGAAAGAAAGTTGCCGGAGGAATTAGCAGTCTTCTTTAGTGACCTTGATCAATTTATCCAGGAAGGTGGCTTAATATTCAAGGGAGAAAGAATCGCAATTCCAGAGATATTTCAACGGAAGATGTTGGAGCACATTCACTTGGCACATACGAGAGTGAATAGCTGTATCCGGAGGGCAAAGGAGCTTTTCTATTGGCCTCAGATGTCGAGTTTCATAAGGGACTACATACAGTGCTGTAATACATGTCGGGCTATTAACTCAAAACAAACAAAGGAAACGATGTTGATGCGTCATATCCCTCAAAGACCCTGGCAAATTTTATCGATGGACATCTTTGCATTCAACAATAAGCAATACTTGGTGATAATAGACCATTAGAGCGATTTCTACGAGTTAGATTGGCTGAGTTCCACTACTTCCAGCGCGGTCGTTAATAGACTCCGAGCCCAATTTTCGCGCTACGGTGTACCTGAGATCTTCTTTTCCGACAACGGACCACAGTTCATTGGCGCGGATTTTAGAACGTTTGCTGAAAACAAGGGGGTACAACCAGTCCGTATTACAGTCATTTAAACGGTAAAGCCGAAGCGGCGGTCAAAATCGCAAAGCGACTACAACAACTGGCCCAATTATCCGGAAATGATTCATATCTAATCGTACTGGAGAAACGGAATACTCCTAACAAAACTGTGTCCCACAGCTCGGCGCAGAATGTTGGGGAGAATAGCACGCAGGCATTTGCCCACACTAGGAGAACTACTAAAACCCCAATCGCTGGTCGTAACTGAAGTGCATGATGATCTGAGAAGACGCATGCTAACCCAGAATCGATACCCCGACAAAGGAGCCCGCGACCTACCGGTTCTATAGATAGGCGACAAGGTATGGGTACTGTGCGTTCCAGAAAACCCACGGCGATGGATAGAAGGAGTGGTGGTGAGGTACTACGGTTATCGGTCATACGAAATAGACTCTGGAGGGGTACTGAAGAGGAGGAATCGGGTGATATCTGAGAAAACGAGTAACACCGGATGAAGAGCTCCTCTTCACAGAGAAGAAAGTATTACCACGAACCAGAAGTGGAATGTGCTATCAAAAAAGGAAGGATGTAAAGGGACTGGATTGGACAAACGCATCGATACAAAGTCAACCATTGATCCACAGAATTCCACGGCCAATCAGTGTCGAAAACACGAACAGGCTTGTATGTCTGCGCGGGGACCAATCAGCACGGCACGGTGCTCCAGCATCGGATTTTGTTATAACAAGCACCGGAATAAAACAAGTTGTTTAAGTGCGTCACGCGTTGAAACAAACGAGCTACAAGCGGAATCGAGCCGACCAATGAGAAAGCGGAAACTTCAAAACCAATTGTAATTCTTCATTTTACTGATGCGTCTAGTCTATAAAATAACCAATAGAAACTCAATAAACTGCGATTTGCTTCGTGCCACGAAGACTGACTTTTGCTTTCGTTCCGGAAGGTAGCGATATTCAACAGGTATGTCAGAGCGGAAAGATTCACTTGAAACAAATCTGACCTGGTCTCATAGAGAAAACACAATGGAGCATTGTCTCATAAACTCCCTTCGTATCCCAAAGAGTTCTATTCTGTAGACCAGCGGCAGCTCTCTTTGTCTGTACCCTGGGGAACACCACGGTCTTCTATACTGAAGGGAGTAAGGAAGAAGACAAAAGCCACACAATCTTTCATGGAGGCCACCTCTGTCTTAGTGCTTGACAATGAAAATCATATCCTCTAACGCCGTTCCCTTATGGACCATCTATGCATTGTTTGTGCCCATATGTCAGCATACGCTGACTCACAACAGAGGCGAGAGATTTTGGAACTGCTCGTTTCCACGGTTCGGATGTTACACGACTGTTCATAGCGATACAGAGCCAAAGGTTATTTTACTTGTGTCAGTTTAGGTGCATTTCCTCAACCTTTTCTTCCAGTTGCTGCAGCAGTCTTACTGAAGACAGACAGAACACGCCTGTACGCTTTTCTCTTGAACGAATGAGGATGCGACCGTAAGAAGTTCCCGAACGCTCCTGCAGCGCTATACATGGATACACACACTGCATAGGTGCCCTTTATGGGGACAGCATTGGGAGGTATGGTATGCAATGTCAAGCACTACGACGGAGCTGGCCTTCTTGAAAGATTATATGGCTTTTGTTTACCTAAGAAGTACTTCACTTTACCGTTCTTTACAGGTAGAAGGTGAGCTTTTTCAGTTGGCCAAAACTAGGACACACATCAACATCAATCATGAAGCCATATATCCTGGCTGCCCCTGAAAATTCTATCCCATACTTCCGCAGCATCTCCTCAGAAGGTTTCTTCTCACAACCCACACATTTTGAGTGGTCCACCGTATGAAAGACAGAGGATATAACTGTAATAAAAAACCGGCTTTCAGCCGTCCTTCACACATTGTACTCACTTTCCAAATTTTTGCAATTGGAGAGGCCTGTTGCGTTTTTCTTCTGCACTCTAAATGATGCACAGACGTTAGGTTTATTCTTGATGTTGCGCAGTTTTTATTGGGTTAGACTTTGTTGTCAAATAACAACGCTGGGGTTGCAAAACAGCAAGGCCTGCTTCCACATTTCTGATAAAAATTATGAGAAAAGAAGGTCAATTTAGTGCATCAGAAGTTTACCGTGCGTCCAACAGACACGTTAACGCAGGCACTTGTCATGGCAGACAGCTCTATAATTCGTTGTGAACTGTACTCACTTCATGTTCACCACTGGCACTTCATAGTTATTGCACTCCGCTCCTGAGCTCCTCCTCCTGCACACCTACCTCCTTTCCCACTCAGTCAAGTGAGGAATTAGCTCATGGGTGAATTGATTCAAACTGACCAAGTTTATTCAGTAAGCTGCCGGAAGTCAAAGACCGACCAATCGTAAAATTTCATTTGATCCATTTTACCAGTATCCGAATTCAAGCGGACATCAGTGGTTATGAACTGAGCGCCTTTGTGTTTTTGGTTTTCTGTGCCCACTCCGTCACCGGGGGGATGGAGGCTCAGTGATCCTCCTTGACTAGAATTACCGGACACCGAATAATTTCAGTCTATTGATAAATGTGAAGTTGCGTGGAATCAACTATAAGTGAGTGACAAAAGATGCTTACTCCAAGTGAGGTCAACCAAACATTAGACTGAGTTGTCAAGGCACCATTTAATGAGTGATAGTGAGTGATGACACAGGCTTCTTACTCAATCTAACCAGACGACCACGGGGTGTGAGGTGTCACTGAACCAAACCATTCCCTATGCAACATCGACGTCAAGATGACACAATCATCCACTGGTGTGGTTAGATTGGCCTCGGTCATGGCGACCATAACTGTTTTCGTACTATCGTAACGAAGTAGCAACGTACTATGACCTTCGTTCAGTGACACCTCACACCCCGTGGTCGTCTGGTTAGATTGAGTAAGAAGCCTGTGTCATCACTCACTATCACTCATTAAATGGTGCCCTGGCAACTCAGTCTAATGTTTGGTTGACCTCACTTGGAGTTAGCATCTGAACTCATCAGTGCTAAACAAACCGGACCCGAGGATCAGTCGGAACGGTACTGGGCTGGCCGTTGTACGCAAAGGAAGACAACTTCGAAAGAATTGTCAAGCCAGTCTACTCTATATTTCATTGTACTCTAAGGAAAAATGATGGACAGAATGATTTTTAGCATTCAGGTAGCGTAGGACGTACATTCTACTACGCACCCTAGTAGTACAAACAATTAGTCAAGGACAGTTTACACAGACTAGCCAGCTCAGACGAGATATTGAAAGGCAAATGGCTTCGACAATCGACTAGCTACATCTTTGTATATATGCACACGGTTCACTGTGTCGGCTGGGTTGCAGTGCCATTGAAGGAGCAGTCAACTACTGTAGAAAGACGACGTATCGTGAGATGCTAACAGTTCACTCACTGTTTTCAATCGCGAACGTGAAGCATTCGTTTATCTAAATTATGTTGGTAGTTCGGTTGTTCTTAACCGTGCAAACAAAAAACGGAGTCTTATGTAATCTACGCAAATTCACAGACCAAGCATTAGTTTAATCAGGGCCAACTTCCAAAAAGTGGGAAGTACAAAATCAATTTGTGGTTGCTCTGAATAGAGCATTCTACGTTCACTGAGAGCATGTGGGTTTACGGTTGTGACCCAACCGTTTCAACGTTCATCGCCTGCATACAGCATCGTTCCACGTGACGAACGAAGCTAGCGCAATGGTCTCCGGTGACGTCGCACATGGCAGACATGACTACACTTTCCAGGGCCCGCATTCTCCACTCCTGTTGACTTTGCACACCCTGAGGATCTCCGGTTATTATTGTCTCGTGGTGCATCTGCAGCTGTCTTTTAACTCTTGCTTTCACCATGCTCCAGACATTCTCAATTGGATTCAGCATTGGTGAATAGGGTGCCAATCGTAAGATTTGTCCTCCATTGTATAACTCCTCAGCAAACACACTTTCCAGATCGGTGTGACACGGTGCGTTGTCGCATATCAGCACAATGTTTGACATGGATGTACTGATCTTCATCTGATCTAGCAGGGTTCGCAGCCAGCCCTTGCAATCGTTGCTGTTGTATGCTCCCCGCCTCGTCGTATAGCCTACTATCGAGGTTGGTGTCATAGCTCCAATCAAATGAAGATTACGGCCTCGGCTGTTTGTTACAGAGACGCACGCTCTCGTCCCTTTTAATGAACGTCCCATTGACCTTGTACAGAACAAATTGAAGTTTGTCTCATCTATCCAGCAAATAGTCTTGGCATTTGCATAGCACTCCATCAGTCGATATGCAAACAGTCGCCGTAACTCCAAATTCTCATTTGAGTTCATACCGATGGGTACTTGGCGCAGTTTCTTGACAGTTATGCACCGGCCATCCAAGTATCGACTAATCGTTGTGGTCGACAACTCTTTCTCAAACTCAGCCTTCACGCGCAGTCTCAAAAATTGCAGTGTAATCGTTGGGTCCACGGAAATCCACTCCAGCAACATGTCGATCTCTGATTCTGTCAGAATCTTGCTTCTGTGTCCTTTACGAGGCTGAGCCTCATAACTGATGCAATCCACATGTAGCCACTTGTAAGCGGTATTACACTTGACTCCGTTCAGAAGGGCAACCGTGCGCCAGTCATCACCCCTTTCAAATGCTTCGATAATACGTCTGCGTGTTTCGGGACTGATGCAAGTGTACTTGCGTCCGCCAGCCATGTATGTGAGAGAACTAATGAAAATGTTCTCACAAACTGGTTAACTCTCACATCAAAGCTCGAAGTCTACCACGACCCCAAAGCTCACGCCTATTGGACGTGAGATTCACAGACACCCCTAACCACTCGCAACCCTTTACCTGTCAAAGGAACCAATACGGTCAGCGGTTTGATGAATTAGTAGGAACAGGGTCAGGTGATCTGTGCTCCACTTTGGCCGCTAACCCCGTTCTCATTAAGCAAATCCGTTGACACCCCTCGATTAACCCAAACCACTTCCTCTACCAAAGTAGCCAATACGAAGCACTCTAATTAAGGTTGGTCGTCCCTTGCGGTTAATTGGGCCAATCGCCGTCACGTCCAAGAATCTAAGGTGGAAATTCTAATGCACCAAAGTGATTTGCTTTAGCACGTAATGAAAAATCTTGTGCCCAAAATGGAAACAGATATGGAAAATGGTGTAGTGGGGGTTGTATATCGTTCGCCTTCATGCAGCACATCCGATGATGAAGCTCCTCTTGGAGGCATGGAAAACTCCCCAGGAATTTAGCACTTCCCCAATCGGCTTACCAATAATGACTTTGATGCACCCAAATTAATCTGAGACTAATTGGACAACCAGAATGAACCTTGGTATCGCAATCGATATTGACAAAAAATGAGCGTAAAATGGTAGTGTTTCAACTGTTCATCTCTCCGGTATGATCCCCTATCTGTTTGACCTATTGATTACAAACTGGATTCACCTTGCAGACAGAGTAGTCAATTAGGCGTCGTCTGGAAAAAGTAACAGCTCACTGCTGTGTTACGGAATCACATGTTACTGGCTGCAACAGTCTACAAGAAAGTGTGCAGTTCGAAACATGAACAATGGATTTGCTGACCTGAAAACCCATCAGATCTTCTTCGATAATTTTCTGTAACACAACTATCATACCTGTCAAAATGTATAGCTACAATGGCTACACTTGTCAAACAGGTTAAGGCTTTTCTGTATATGACACAAAGACGGACAGAACACTCCCTGCTTTCCTTCATTTCCTGACTAAAAATTTCACTTTTTTGCAAATTAAAGCCTTTGTTATAACTGTAAATCTCTTTTGCAAAATTGGTCAGACTTTCCAAATAACGCGCGAATAACTGCGCTTCCCTCGATCGTCACTTTTGACAGATTCCCAAGGTTTGAAGCAGCTAGCTTGTCGAGCGTTTGTTTCCATATACTATCTCAACCTTCGATTCCTACAGGTGGATATTAATTCCATCGAAATTTCAGTTTCATCCACACCACACTGCCATTATGTCTTGTCATCTTTAGTAGTGGACGTGCAGACAGTTTGTCCCAAATCCTTTAATTTCGATTAATACAATCGGGATTATGCTTTCCAATTCTTTCTCCCCTTATTGCTCTTGCAATTTGTTTAGTTTCAGCTTCTTTGTGCCAAAAACCTCGTTTCTCCTACCGTCTTTTCCAAACTGGCGACAGCTTGCTTAATTTCTGAAGCACTTATTCAACGCCCAGTTTATCAGTAGAATTTGCGGAAACAGGCCTCGCCTGACCGGTCCGTTGACATCCGGGACTAATACATAGTTTAAAGACTAGTGAATTACCTACATCGGGCTACAGGTGTATTCCTTGCTCGTTGGCTTTTTCTATATAGTGTCAACTTCATGATGACCATTCTTACTAATTTTTAAGGCCTAACTCTGCAGATAAATTAGAAGACTTGAACCGTTCGGAATGAATGTATGTGGAAAGTCCTAGGTAGAATCAAACACTTACAAGAATATATTATGTTAAAAGATCGTGAGAGCAAAGTTGTCTTAATTAAGCCTGTGTCGATCACGAAAAAATGGGCCATTTGCTCTTCCTTTGCAACTGCCAGTCGGTAAGAATCCTACTAACACCCTGCTTGTTGTGGGGTTATTCAGGAACTATTATACACTGGTCTACAATGTAGCATCCCAGAAGTGGCAACCTACCTAAACTCCGTGAAACTTCTGACAAACATATTTACTGAAGACTTTTACTTACCGGGCCTTGGGGACCTTCCAGTCACGCCTAAGTGACATTACAGAGATCCTAGGCTAGATATGCTCCAATCCCTACAAATAATCACTTACTGATCTGACAGAAATGCTTCACAAAACACGGATGGAAACTTCGTTTTCTCATTCTATCCACTGCATAAAAAGAATCCATGTTTATGATCGGCCCTTCCCTGCTAATTATGGACCATTCACGCCATAGAGGGGTCCAGTGCAAGATATTGTAGCGTTTATTAAAACACTCCATCCATAAACACTTCTTACTGAGCGACCTTTTCCTTTCTACCCAGTATAGTTTTCCTACCGACGGGCCATGCATAACGAAAATAGTTATTCTCATGTATAGCTTGACGGAGGCCAAAACCATTGATTTCATCTCAGATGTCGTCTATTTTATCATGAATACAGAAGATGAGTAGTGTCGTATTGTAGTAAGGTGACCAACTCTCGGATAGGACGTGTAAGTAACAGTATTCGGGCACGACTATCCAGTAAGACGTTAGACCACACAATGCCAAAATGCACGCGTAAACTGACTAAAGATCAACTGTCCAGTCATGATGGTCACATGACTCATTCCAATCAAACGTAGATAAGAGAAAGATTACAGACGCGTTGGTGTGTCATGCATGATAAATCATGCAAACGGGCCATCCGCACAGGCACGCACAGTTAACAGGGCAAACGTCACATTTTTCGATTTCGTCAAGGTTGTTGGTCGTGTCTCTCGTGACCTTCTAAAACACACTGGAATTTTGTGGCATCCAAGGAAAAGTCCTTAACTGGATTGTTTCCTTTTGGACAACAAAACTTCTGAAGTCAAACTGCGTCAGACCTTTTACCAGAGTTTCTGCTCACTCATCCATTTTTCTTACATCAGCGATCTTTCAGTTAGTAATTCCATCAACAAGTAAAAACTCTGGAAAGCTAGCGTTTTAAGTGCATTAAACGTCTTGACTGACATGGCTGAGCGCTAAGAACAGATTGGAATCTCACTGTTAATATTGATAAACCTGCATGCATTCTACTCGATGGGGACGCTGGAAACGCCTTTGAGATTCGAAACGTGTCTAGCAGAGCAGACGACAAGAAAGCTGGTCAGAGAAAAAGAGTCGGATATCTAGACGTCGTCGGATTTGCCCTTCGCTTGTCGTCACTATAAAGCTGCACGTGGAGGGTTGATTATTTTGGGATGATTCAACCTGTCTCCACTATAATAAAAAAGAACGTATCTCGGACACAACGGTGTTGGTGTATGACGGCTGCTTCACTGTTCAAATCCTTGAGAAAGTGTTGATTTGGAAAAGTGTAGATACGCTGCTGAGCGCATTCAGTGTGCATCAACCAGACTGGTCAGTGGCCTACGACATGCCTCTTACTAGTCTAACCTTGAAAAGTTCCATCTCTGTGACATGAATTTCGATTAATCCATATATACTTAATTTGCTCCCTGGTAGCGATCTACGAGGTCATAACAAGAAGTCTTACACGTTTCGTCTTTAAATTTCTTCGGACTAATTATTTTCATAGAGTTAACAATTGTTGAAATCACCACCCCTTGTTAGCTGCTTCTTCGGGAATGTTGTAAAACAATGCTAGATAGTGCTTAGCTAAAACCTTGGTAAATGTGTAACACTGCTGTACTGCTTGTAATATCTGTGGTCCACAGGAATGATACTACACTCCTTTTGACGGTCGCCTTTCAGACCATCAGACACCCGATAGAAATGGCAAAATACCAACTGACTTGCACTTGGAACTAGCATAGAAATTTTCGACTATTCCTCTGATTTCTCGTTTATCGTTGAGAACCACACAAACTTTCACATTTACGATTAGTTCTAAGAGATTTTTCTTGCAGCCCGATCACAAGTTTATTACAAGTTAACCGTGTGAACAAATGCACGATTCTCAAGTGGATATCCTCACGGGGACAAAATGTCTTTAACGGTACACTGTTCACACATTTCCACCAGCCCCTCACAGCCTTTATCACCATAGCTGATGTGATACGGACTGTTCATTTTCGGTACCGCACTTTTGGTGGAATGTCCTTAAACTTTTAAAGCCAAAGATGTGCACGTAGCTCTTTGCATTACCTAATTTTGAGTTAGGTGTAAACGAATTATTTCTTCGGAATAGTTTGACGCATGAAGTGAATGATACTCTGTTATGTCCACATTTTTTAACTGAACCTTAGTGAAAGTTCTTGGCTCTGTTATTTGAGAAGACCTTGATAGTGTGTAGTTCTTCTGTATTTATCAAATACGTGATTTGCAAACCAGTAAGATCATAATTGTGATGTGTTCATATTATGAACTTGAACGGAAGATCAGAATCAATATGGACAGATAAAAATTTATGAGAAACCTTGAGTTATGAAGTGTGAATAATGTCACTGGTATACTGTAACAAGGTCCAGTTGAATTTGAGTCAAGCCTCGATTGTTTGCTCATGCTACGAGTGTTGTGTTGAACTTCACCCACAATACTGCTAACGGTGAACTCGCAGTAGTTGAGAAAACCGTTTGGAAACGACTAGGTACAGCCAAGAATTTATACGGCTATGCCACGTGCTTGCAGCTTGCTTGCATCAAATTTTGGATGATATGCACCCAACCGATTGAGATATTTTCTGTGAACACTCGGTAGTACTTTGACAAATTCCAGTTTATTAATACGGAGGCAAATTGTTCCAGAGAGTTGAGTCAAATGCGTTTCTAATCAAATGCTCACTTTGCACAGTTAAACCCGGTTTCGTTCAGTTTTCCCTCTGTTAATGCATGAGGTTAGTTATTTTTTGAATGTACCCTCATCGTTTTCTGCCACCTTCAAAATTAGCAAACCACGTTATTTTTCGAGTGATTTTCTTATGACATTTAGTTTATTACGTCATCTAAACTGACCATAACTTCGTATTCTCATGTTCCACGGAAGTGTTATCTAATATCCATTTTCTCAGTTAGTTTCACGATTTCCCTGTTTCATCTTCGCATGTATTACACTGACACCATATTGGTAAGTGATGTCAGCACAGAACAACTAGCCATCATATTCCAGTCGTAGATTTCACGGTTGTTTGTTTTGTACCTTAAGCCGGCTGTGCAAAGCACCGTACAGTCACTGAAATAGGGTCTGGCTTTGTTGCTTGTTTATCCGGACATTAAAGAACACTTCGAACCCTAATTCCATCCATGGATCATTGACACCTGATTATTCTGTTATTGTCTATCAATATTTTAGTCCGCTAGATGGTCAAGTACAATCCAAATGAGTTAGTTTTGAAGGTGGGTTTCATTGTTTTCGAATGCCTACGATAAAGGAAGATATAGTGGAAAGAGGAATAAGGAAAGACCATTAAACTGTGATATTAGATTCACCAAATTAACAAGATCGAAAACAAACGGATTAGAGGAGTACTAATTACGGTTTGTGGTAGTTGAATGTTGTCAGCTCAGATTTTGACTAGTAGGTTTAAAAGTTAATTCGTGAATTGTCATTTTCGTACCTAACTATTTGTATATTTCATGTAGTCACAGTGAACCAGCTAAGAGATGGGTCATTCTTGCGAAGTATCTGTAGGGTATAATACAGTGCTTTTGATATGATTCTTGCGTTCATATAGTGTATCTTTGTGTACTTGAATATTGGTACAAACTACTATTTGCATATAAATTTGAATTTATCTACTTGCGCCGATAGCTGTCCAAAGATTTTTGGCGCGAACTTCACACGAAAACAGGATTCAACCTGTTCTAGCGTTCTTCCTTTGTGCGCAATTTGGAAGTTGTTGAAGAGCACAGATTACGCTAGGGCGTTTAAGCAACACTGAAGACATTCATGTGAACTTCTTTAACTTCCATTTTATCCCCAAAGCTTAGATCCTCCTGGATACACCATGGGCTGACCTAGACAGGCGTGGAAAGCTGACATCAGAAACCTCCGAAATTTGAGCAATGTTGAAGCATTATTAACGTGGGCATTTCTCATTTTGATGCCGAGAAGTTATGGCATGACATAAGCAGGTAGAAAATCTCAGATTGTTCTTCTGAATGTATGAATGTGCAAGTTCGGCGCTTCTGCAGTCCAAGCCCTATAATTTATGACGGCAGAAGATCGCAGTTAAGACCAAAAATATGGTAGCGTTATCGCCATAAGCGTAGTCTTGTAGCTGATGGCGTGGCGTTTAATCTTAACTGTTCCGAAGAGTAGTGAGAAGCTGAAATTTGATAGCCGTGTTCGTACTAGAGGGTTCTTGGTACCCTACCAGAACTAACAGTAAAATACAAAATCGTGACTGACTCCGAAGGGGTGAGTAAATGTTCCTTCTGTCAAACTGTAAACGATTCCTTCTATCGGCTTCATCCAAGTATTACGTATTCATCGTGAAATCCTTTGATTTGCCTTACACCAGCACATTTAGTCTGCTCAATGAATTCAACGCCGGTCATCGTTATTCCCCAGTAAATCCGTGAATGGTTGCAATAGACCAGTCTCAGTGTGGTTATCTTTTACCGGACTGGCATCGGTGGTGTGCTGCACCTTTACGCAGACAGAGCTGAAGGCAGATGGGTGCGGCATTTCTCTATGTAGATGCTTCCCTTTAAGTCTTCTAGTGTGATGGTCTTATTGCTAAGTGTGAAGCAGTTTGGTGTACCGCTTGCTTGAAGAATGGTAAAGACTAATTTTGATTGAACTGTCACACTCACCTCCCTCCGTTGGTCATACATAAAGTCGTCTTAGGAGACTTCGAACTTATTGCTTCTAATGTTTCCTCCCATATGCTTCTTAGTGGCTGGATTCATTTCTACGGAGGTCGATTTCACTAGTTTTTCGTTGGGTTTAAATGAACGTATGTTTGATTTCACACAAGGTTGGCATCATCATCAACCACCGTCACCTGACCATGTTCTCGCCAATGACAACCACACGGCTGACAAGCCCATTACAACCCACATGATAAGAGATCATGCAGCAACATCATTCAACTTCACCTGCAGTACTAATCCAGTCTGTTCTGGCCCGAGTTACCAGGAGATCGTTCACAAAATATGTTCTTTTTTGTTAACCGACCTTTGTTACTCAGCTTTATTTACGTCCTCCACTTTTTCATTTAGTCCAGCCGTTTTCTGATGACGTTACAAATTGACCGTTTTTACATACTTACAAGGCTAATACGTAACAAAGCGAACTGAACTTCTTTTTCAACAGATATCATGTGAACAGTCTTCACTCCAAAGCCTCAAAATGTCAAATTACACGTAGCTGACACCTGTAAACTATCAGCTGCTGCCTGAATGACTTTTTTTAATTAATGTTCGCGGAGGACCCGAAAAATCCTGTTTTTCCTTGTCTACTGAAATGTATCGTCAATACAAACAGTTCGGCGCACTTCCATCTACTTGAACTGGATTCAAATATCCATGTTATAAACGCTGCCAAATATACCCGAAACAGTTTGGTGCAGATCCACGCTAAGTTCGCATTTCTAAAGCATACACGAATGAAAGCAGCCATGTCATAGGAGGATGAATGAAACAGAGACCAGATGTTGCAGCTGGGCTATTAAATCTCTGAAAAAATACGGAAGTCAAGGTTAGCTAAGGAGACCAGGAATCAGTTTGCCGTGCACGCAAACAGGCAGAAACAGTATGGTGCCGATGACAAGTAAAAATCAAACAATACTGTATGCTTTTCAAGTTGAACATCACTCACATTTGATCGCACCCTCCGCATTCAGATAGACCTTCCAGTCAACCTCTTTCGAACAGAAGCACTAGACTCGAGTTTCGCTCTCATTAAAGTGCATATCTTTGCCACAATCGGGATTTGAACTCCGGCCATTCCAATCATGAGGCAACCGTGTTAACCACTGCGCCATTGACCTCACATTATTCACGACCGAATTATCAACTTGAAAATAAACCAAATCCCTGACTACTCATCAGTAATACTGTATGCATCAAACTGGTGATATGCGAAAGCCTTGACCAACCAATCTACAACTTCAGTTGATAATTTTGGTGATACCTTATTTACCGTATGACAGGCAGATTATGGTATCTCCTAGCTAAGAAACAGCCTGTTTCAAAAGATTATTGCAAACAACCTTTTAATCGACTGGAGAACTGTAGCCAATCATCCCTGGCCAAGTCCGGTTCATGCCAGACTTCCTGGTACTAAATGAACTTGCCATTATTGCTGCAACTGACAAACACAGCAGATGTAGGAGAGAAGTACTACCAACAACGAACCCTCAATCGATACTCTTCTCTTAGGATGTCAAAACGATAGGGGAGGCGTTCAACTTTGCGACCGAAGAATTCAACGACTTAGTACTACATGGGTAGCACTAACGGTGTTCGAGTTTCAAAGCTTTGTTGCATTTTGTGGCAGGCGAGTGATCGAACATGCAAAGCAAATATGAGTTCACGTGTAACGATTGATATCAAACTCCTCCGGCTAAATTGGCGTACATGAGGACACAAAGTGAACAACGCATTTCCTGACGATTTTAAAACATTTCCATTATTTTTTGTTTAAATGAAACGATTAGAATCGTTTCTGACTTATCTTTTTTGTACTGGAACAAGACGGGATATATCCAAGTATCAGTTCACCACAAGACTCTTACACCACCGCGCTTTACAAAACGAACCCACTGAAATAGGTGCTGGTAACCATGACGAAGCGATGGTGTTAGTTCGTTACGATGTGTGTGCGTGAGGTCGTTCAGTAGCGTTTGCCAATCTGGCTTCCTGTAGTACAAATTAATGGTGGAATGTTTTAGTCCCTTAGAAGCAGACAAGCCTGAAGTTTTCAATGCCAACAGCATCTCGTATACGGTAGCTTTGGCGACACTGAAACGATCTTTTCGTCGAATTACCTTGGACAGGTTTTCATAAGGTCGCTCAAACGGCAGTAGTGAGGTATTCACGAGAATGGACATGTGTGCACGGTTTTGATAGTCTTTAGGGTCAAACACATTCCGGCTACTGTTGGTGACAATGCTCCTCTCACTGAAGCCTTGAATCACGTCTCCGTTATACTTAATGAACTTGAGCCAATCGGGGGAAATCTACACCAGGAACCCCGAGGTGTGCATGACGATTCCCGATCTTGTAGTCATTTGAGTGGATGGGCACACCAAGAAAATTTGCTCCCAAGAATAAACCGCATTTTAGATCTCATATCCACCATAGCTATTTATCAATCCATCAGAGTCGAGTCAAGTCCCAGGAAGTCACAAGTATAGTATCAAGTACACGTTTCGTTTTGACACAGTCACTCATCTAAAGATCGTACTTTGTAGAGCTTAGAGGTATATCTGATGGAATGCCTTCTTTCTTTGCTTAACCTCATGAAGTAGAATATCCTTCACCGCGTACCAAATCTTTTGCCAGCAAAAAGTAAGCCTGTAGAACACTTCAATTTTAGCATAGATTTCTGAGCACCTTCTTTAAAATTCGACCTATCTGATGTGTCAACAAATTAGAGATTTCTATTGTAAGTGAGACGGTCAAACCAAGACGTGATTTAATCACAGGGTAGAAAAACGTTGGATTGTTCACTTTTTACAACTCTTATGCAATAACAAATACAAAAAGGAATCGCAGCTTATTGATGAGGAAAGAATTCCCTCAATGGTTACAACAGAGCAGTTAATATAAAACAACCTTTACAGCGCTTAATTCGAAAATGTGCTACTGACACGTTGTAGCTATGTGGAAAGATTTTGACTGCACCGCTGACCTCAGACTAGGCAATCAATTGTGAAACCTCGGCCACAGATGCTCGTGGGTAACACTTATATTGCACAAAGGCATAGTAGCTGCCCTGTTAACTCCAGTCGGTGATCTCACAGCCAGGACTCACCTTCTAATTGGAATCGCATAAACCTTTAACATGGACAATATTTCGATTACTGAAGAATAGTAGGAAATTTCGGCTTTTTTTTACGTAAACCGAACATCACTCGCAATTGATCGCAGCTTTCGCATTCGCACAGAATTTTCCTCTAACCCATTTCGAGAAGAAGCACTAGACTCGACTTTCGCTTTTGTTGCAGCAACTGATCGGTAGTGCTTCTCTCTGCCACGGTCAGTCAAGCTTCCGTGAGGCAAACGCGTTGACCATTATTCTACTGACCTCAAATTAAGCCGTGACAGGGATATGCAGTACTGATGAGCTCCAACTATAGCGGACCCCGAGTACGGTGTTTCTATCCGTGATAGGCCGACTACAAATTCTATGGGAGTGCGACAGTTGTGATCACTTGAGGGTGATGTTTGGCTTACGCATAAAAAATTGTGATACTCAGATTTAGGGACTTCGAATAGCCATAGAAATCGTATTTGAATTGAAACTTCCCACGCAAGTAATGAAGAGAAGACCTGGTACTGGTAACAGCAAGCACTTGTTATTCATGAGTTGAGAATCCGAATTTATGGATGTACAACAGTATTAAAGAAACTGCAGTTTGTCTTCAGCTGGTCGTATTAACACATGCAAATTCACAAACCGTATGTTAATTGGTGGAATACGGAACAAACAAATTGGCGAATAACAGAAGGCACAACACTGAGACCGTTCGTCCAATCATGATGTTGTATCTTTAACGCGGTATTCGGATTGGCCGTTTGTCAGATCTTCTGTTGTGTCGGGGTTTGGATAATCGGTGAATCGAGTAGATTTCCACCAAAAAATATCCCTAATACCACTGAGTGAACATAGACCAGTTGTTTAGCCGAGTCTTTAAACATTATTGGTAGCGTTTCTAGGAGCAAACCGTCAGCAAAATTAAATAAGTTTTCTATGAATATCCCCAGTGACCAAAGAAACATTTGCCTCAAACCGTCTGTGACAAAATCATCTTTCTGTCGAGATGGTAATATCCATAATAATTTTGTTTTATAGTCATACACCAGTGTACATTTTTGGTAATTTTGCCTTCCTCTCTACTATTAATTGCATCTATTGACTTCCTGTTTATCTTTCAGAGCTAAAAGCACAATACGACCCATACCTCGCTAGTCTGGCGTGTTTTCTCTGTACATTCAAAATTCCATGTTCGATACCAATAAACAGACTCACTACGATGAGTCTGTTTTTATTGTCATATGTACTGTGATACTGAGAAGCAGTCTGGGTATTACTCTGTCGGTCTGTTCCAACAACTGGCGTGTTCGTGAGATTAGGATGTTTCGCTGTTTCGTTGTTTGCACTTTAATATCTTCGTTTCGTATTATTGTTGCGTCTCATGTCTCTGCAGCAATTGATTATATTTTACTTTCGTTCATATCAATTTTTAAATCATCACCTTGGCTATGTGTTCACAGTGTTGATATTACTTTGCTTACTCCTGTCCATTAACGAACTTAAGCAACGTTAATCAAGCTTTCTAACGTTTCATTCATGAAGCCACATGCGGCCAAAATTCTGTCTGCTTCCATGTGCACAACTTTCTGCTCACTAGTTTGTTGCAAGAGGAAACGACTATGCATCTTCACGCTGCATCAGGGCGTTTGGTTCATCGTGACGTTACACCAGACTCCACCAGGCACAAAATGCATAAGACTACCACTGAGTTTCTCGGTTACCAGACCTCAGAAAATAGAATCACTGTACTAGCAGATAAATTTAAGACCATCCAAGATACCCAGAGTCGAAAGCCTTCGAGCAACTAGGAGGCCTACTCATGAACCGTAGGCATTTCAAAACCCGCTGTGTCCACATAGTGCAGTTAATGACCGGCCACCTCCACGGTGATGAACAAAAAATGTCGTTCGCAGAAGCCGTACGCAATGCTTTTGCTCAGTCAAAGGATGTGATTGCCGACTCACCTTCTCTTGCAAAACCCGACTCGAACGCACTACTGTCATTTGTGACCGACGCTTCCGACAGAGTTATCTCATCAAACCTGGCATGGACTGTTTCAAATTACTGATGCGGCTGATTCAGTTACGATGGCTCCCACGCAAGCTACCGATGCATAGATTGAAAGTCTTCAGCAAAAAGGCTCAGTTCAGCACAGTCCATTCTCTGCAACACTTCTTTGGGTACATTGTGCAGTTTATGGTGGGAATGCAAATCTTTCGTGGAAACAAGCGATCCCGTTGGTTCTTTTAGGCTTGTGGAACACAGGAAAGATTTAAATGCTACTACAAACGGACCATTCTTTATTCGTTTCCTTAGGTTGCCAAGTGAACTCCTCTTATCTGCAGCCTCAGCACCATACGAAAACGACAGCCATGCAGCTCGTTTGGCGCACTACACGCGAAAGCCACGCCCTATACAGCCTAGTGAACTGTCATCGACTGTGCATGTGAAAGATAAGTTGTCCTTCTGTGCTCATGCGTTTGTATGTGCAGTTGGCTTACATCGAGCGGAACAGTCTTCACGCACCTGTCCCTGTCGGTTATTCACAAGGAAAACAAGGACTTAATTTTAGCCGCGCTAACAGAAACGATGCAACTCTGGCCGACAGATCGGAACTAGCATTAATAAATTACCATCCGCA
Organism: Paragonimus westermani; assembly: GCA_008508345.1. Classification (NCBI taxonomy): domain Eukaryota; kingdom Metazoa; phylum Platyhelminthes; class Trematoda; order Plagiorchiida; family Troglotrematidae; genus Paragonimus; species Paragonimus westermani. The sequence continues at coordinate 76,579 of QNGE01000897.1, forward strand.
CCCTCTGCCGACACAGACTTCCACGTCTGGAAAGCTCGGTGTCAACAAAATGTGAGTCGTCTTCGGAACCGCATGTGGTTGTCTAAACCGTGTCCCGACTCCCATGCCCTCTGCATCCGATCATAATAGTCTCAGGTTTTGCAGAGTATGCCAATATTCCCAGTTCTTTGAAATGACGTTTACCGTGTAATGTGTATACATTTCCGTGCCCATGATTCTATCCACTAACTAACTCATGCTTTTCTGAGTTATTTCGCAGATGGATATAGTGTTTCTGAAAAAACGCAAGGCGTTCAGTTTGGTCTATCAACTTATGAAAATGCCGTGTATCGGACAAGCTCGTTTTCGACTAGTTGTCATCAATTTAAAGACATCATATATCTCAAATGTACAAAGAGTAAACGGAGAACAAACGATCAATGAGGCAACTCAAATCAGTGTCAATCGGTAATAAAGTATCCATCTGAACTATGGGTCTTAAAAGGTTTACACGGTTAGGTGGTGGCCGAATTAGTTCCAAAGTCTAAAAAAAACGTTTTCGGGCTCACAGGAGTAGCTGTACAAACGAAACTCAGTGGATAGTCAGTTATGAAAACATCTGCTTTCTGTAACTCTCATCAGTCGTTTACAATTTCATGGCGTACGAAAATTGGAGCAAATCAACGAGGTCATTGAAAATCACAAAAAGTGGATTACACTTTATTGGGAGAAGATGGGAGTGTTGAGGAATGTGTGAGACTGTCACATGCACCTGCCATGTTGCTCAAAGCAAGTGCAGGTTTTGAAAGAATTGTTTTTTTGACATATAGACAGGTGATAGCAATTGCCTGGGTCGTTGATGACTGTCGCACTCTGATTGCTCCTTGTGGGGTCTGACCATCCTTTTAAAGGATTCGAAAAGTCGCATTCGGATCCGTTTGATGATTATTGGGAACCGATTGCACTGGAAATGAGCCTTCTCGAACCACTTCAAATCCACTCGGGGAGGCGTTCACGATTTCTCCCCGATAACCGTTTGACTCGCTTGACAATAACAGGTTTGAGAATAAATACACAAGAACAAAGAAAAGTTAAGTCATCTTTAGGGTGTGGCTCCGGCATCGGGCAAATGTCAAAAGATAAGATGACCCGTACCAAAGCATAGGCACACTCAACTGCATTAGAAACACGGTGGGTGATAATCTGATTGGTAACTTCAACTTTGTATGACAGAGTAGTATAAATAGGCATTCTATACTATATCTGAACTACTTCATGCCTCGTTCTTGGCTACATGTTTCTATCCAGTAATCGTCTGGATATCCGTTTTAGCTAAATACGTCTCGAATATGCTGGATTCCATTCCCTAAGGTGTCTGTCATGTGTATGTCCTTGACTCTGCTTGTTAGACAGCTGATCAAATTTCGTTCTTAATTCAGCGGAACAACACAGGTAGGGTGCGTATACTGGCTAGTTCATGCTTTCTTCTTGCAGACTGACCGCCACTGTACGAAGCATGGCAACATCTAGAAATGCTAATTGGGCGTTCGCCTCTAAGTCAATGGTGAATAAAACGTTGGGATATGAACGGTTGAAATCAGTAGAGTCTAGGTGTAATCGCTGTCTTTCACCGGACAAAATATGTCATCTACGTAGCCCTTGTAGAGAGAGCCACTATCAATGACGTGACGTAGCTTATTGGTCTTCAGTTTGGCCATGAATACGTCCACGAACAATGAGGCGCAGAATACTGATAGTTTAGTTAGTTTATCAACGGGAATGCTTACGCTGACTTGACTGCTCTCAATGTAAACGCAGGGATAGTCAATCGGTTCACTTGATAGCACGTTCGTTAATAACGAAGCTACGTCTAAGGAAACCATTTTTGACTCATATTATTCAGTGAACCAACCGCGTTGGCAGAGTTATGTGTTTTTCGAGCTGGGTGGAGTCAGTTGAGATTTGATGGGTTATCGTAGCTCCAGTAGCCAGTGACCTAAAGCACGGCAAGGAGAATTGTCTATATCAAGAATGGGTCTCAAAGACACCGCGTCCTTGTGAGCTTTCCAATGGTTACGGCTGTGGACAAAATTCCACAACTCACTGTTACGGACTGGGTGACCTTGACTCGGTGGAATAAGCAGAATGCGTCCATCACCTTGACAGAATGATATTCTGAAGGCTGACCAGATCGGAGGCGTGATTATTCCAAATCTCGGTGGAATATCTCAATGCGGAGTGAAGATAGGGCTTCCAGATGCGTCTTATCTCTTCCATTCCACCGTTGCATGGCTTTGTCTACGAATCTTTTCCGGTGACTATCTTGTGTGAATATTGCACTGATGAGTACCATGTATATGTTTATAGCTCCATCGTTCAAACAATTAATTGGATTTCTTCCCGGGGTAAGCGGTACGAAACTAATGAAATACATGTACTGGCCATCTAAAGTGCACTGCACGTATTACGTGTCGAACTGGAACATCAGCGTCTCAACGAATACGTACATCCAAAAGCCAGTTTGGCTATTCATTTCAGCCTCCAATGAAGCTTTACACACTGGTGCGCGGCGCTGACTCTGGCCAAGATGCCGCACGGATTTACGTTATTATCGAGTAGGCACACGATGTCATCTACGTACTTATATAAATTGTATTGACCCACCGATGATACTAGCCGTTCGCTTCCCAAATTTGTTACGTAACCATAGGCGAACAGTGATCCCAACAGAGATCTCATTTCAACACCGCCTTCTGTTAAGAAATTCTCCCCTTGAAATTAAACCCTCCTTTGTAATTGCAGAGGTAGAATAAATGTTCACTTTCACTCGATAGTGTCTGAATGTCTGTGTGGCTAGTTTCGATATAATCACAAGGTATTCTATAACATTATATAACGAGACGTCAGTAAATGAAGGTGAATCATCAGGGAAAACCTTGATTGCACACCTAAACGGACGTTTCTGACTTCATTCGCAAGATGCAAAGAATCGCGTAAGATGAGCTTTGAAAGTTTCCGCTTGGCGATTGGCCGGTGGATGTTATGGAAAGTACAAACTGTTCAAAATTAATGTGAGTGGTACCCCAACTTTGAGCTCCTCATACAGCCCGAAAGAAACCGTACCAACAGAGCGAACTGCTGAAACCCAAATTGTGCTGCCCAAGACCGTGTATAATCACATGCTATTTTATTTCTCGAATCTGCTATATTTAAACATGTTGATAAGAACAGAATGAAGAAAGGTAGCAATTCTGAGGGTACCAAGTCATCAAATCTATCAGTCGTTAGACTGTTATTCAGACGGGTACACTAACACAGTGAATGGCTCCTTTCCGTCTACCTTGCGAGTACTTAATTGTTCTCATTTTCAGACTATCCGAACAGGGTGTACTGAGGGACAACTCCCGATTACCTAACGTACAGTCCTGAACAATATTACTCTCGGTTTCTTGCAAGAGAATTTTAGGGTTGGGCAACCGGCCATTCTCGATTAATTGTTCTGTGAACATTGACATTCAATGTTCCAAATCGCTGATGCCGTTCTTTACATGTGTAGTCCTGTAACTTCGCTCAGCAAGAGCCGAAGGATTGTTCCCACTGTCACAACTACCTCGATATTGAGAAGCAGATTGGGAATTTTACTGTTTAACTATCCTAACCAGTTCCCGTTTATATTCTTCTGAGTGTCATTGAATAAGATGGAGATGACATTTCCATCCTAATGTTGTGAGTCAAGAACGCGGATGGCGCAATAGTTATGCGCTTCCACATGACTAAAAACAAAAACGTTCATCCGTGCACGACACTGGTCTCAGAACGTCACGGTTGCCAAGGACGCCAATGCTCAGTACCTTTACGTACCAAGAACCATTTTATGCGATATCGCATTACGGTAGTTCTTGCAGTCTTCTCGTGGTTATTTCGACATCAAAATGTATGTTTCTGCTTCACTACTGAGTAGTAGTGATGTGAGTAGTACAGAACGATCACTTGTCCTCACTGCACTAGTACCAGATTTCTTCAAACTCTAATGCAGTTCAAGTGTCTTTTCTAATCAGTGGAATAATTTTAATATTTCATTCAATCTTAAAAGTGGATTCTGATAAAATTTGTAAAAATTTGCCGTTCAGATAATCACCTGTCGGTAACACGAAAGTCGTTTTAGATTATTAGAAATGATATTACTGTTCATTTCCTAATCTCACCAAAGCCTATTATGTAAAATCAACACAGTTTCCTTCATAAACGCTTATGCAAAACGAGCTAGATTGGCTTTCCGGAATTCTGCCGCTGAATCAGAGTAAACATCATCATTTCATCAGAAATGCAATAAGCTTTCATTGCGTGCCTCACGGACGTTCCTTAGTCAAGTTAGAACTGTTTAGCATTCCCGACCCTTTGAGCGGTTGGTTTTCTTCATATCTTGAGGGACGTACTCAAACAAAATAATGCCCACCACGACGCTCAGTTGTTAGCGGTCTGAGTCAACAAGGCGTTGATATCACTCTTTCACAGCTTTTTATGAGGGATTGTTGTCTACCTGAAAGTTCCAATACTCGTACTTTGTCGAGAATAACTGAGGACTACTTACAAGGCCCTCAAATATGACGTCTCGCTGGCAAATATCTGATGTTGGAGAAGAGAGTTGCCCGCAATCGTATGGTGGTCGGTAAAGATGCGTGCAGCTTGGTGAAAAACGGGTCGCTTCTTGATTCAACGATTCCCTCTCCTACGAATCCTCATAGAAACCACTGCCCTCACATCTTCAGCGCGTAAATTTTGAATCGGCTGAACGAGCCAAAAATTGGTACACTAATGAGAAAAAAATCAGGATATCAAGAATTTCATCCTCCAAATTCAGATTTAATCACCTCGGTGTAATTTCGAAGACCAGTTGCAAACTCAACTTCTTGACTGATTGATTGCTGGAATAAATGTGTGTAGCCTGTAAAGGAAGTTTTCATTAATTCCGAAATCCACTGCCCAATCAGCCAGGACAATACGTGAACAGTATTAGGACATAAAACTGGTGTTTTTAGTGCGCGCGCACCAAATCGTTCTTCCTAGATACGAATTCACTGGATGTGAAGAAAGGCCGCTGAGAATAGAGGCCGAATATTTATCCGACGAAATATACGGGTGATCTATTATAGTGTTATAAACGGCACCGACACACAAGTTATCAAAGAAATTTAGGAACCGGCCGTCGATGAGCGAGTTAACATGAAGTACGTATGGTTCGGGTTCGCGCCACACAGTCACATGGCACGCGGACAAACAATCAGACAGTATACATCATGCGGACTTTCTCAATCGCCTAGGTACAATATGCACCTGGGTTTTGAAACTGTTTTACACATCATATCACCGGCAGGCTACTGAAAACTGCAGTGTCGCTACAATTTTATACGACAGTAATGTAGACGGCCGAAAGATCAACAAAACTGGTAATCCAAAAGGATGAACATTTCAGATGCAATTTATAATAAACAACATGCGTCTGATCCAAGGCCTATCCGAGAGTGTAAGTAATGCGATAGCAAGCTTTCATGATTAACTCGTCAATTTTGAAATGCCGCATATCACAAACGTGATAAAATTGGTCACGTACAATTCACTTTTTAGAGTTCGAAACATTTTTCTGCACAATTCAATTTTGACGATTAAAAATTGAGTTCCGATTTTTATTTTATCGCTCTTGCTCTTAATTTTGTTAGTTAAGTCAGTCATGGTAAACGAAGGTAACCAGTTAATATGTTTCCACCGAACACTCATTCATCGTGGGCAGTGCAAACGCTGAATCATTTTCCCTCTTAATTCCATAACGTAGCTGAAGACGGTAGCTACGGTACTTTCTGGAGCTTCTGTCAAACGTATTACCTGGTATTACTTTATATTCTTATCAACGCACACTTTCTGATTTATTATCCGGTGATTGCAATTGCCACATCCCGGTTATTGTCAGTGCAAAATGTAAACTTTTGAATAGTTCCGTCTTTGAGATGCACGTAAATTAAAAATGTGTAACTTGCTCCTAGGCTTCTGATGGCGTGTGCTGAACTAATTTCGCTCGAATTGAAAAGCGACTCCATTTTTATGAAGCAACACAGCATTCCTTTTGGTTTACGCGAACCCGTCAGAAAAGCGATTGATCAACGCTTCGACCCGAGCTAAGTTATTGGTGACACTGTTTAAACATGAAAGCAGAAAGTCTCGCACCAGGTACAGCAAATTCCTTTTGTAGAAAAGTTGTGCCACTGTTGAACCAGAAGACATTAATCATCAATTTCTTGAATCAAATTATTTTTCGAAGCCTGATTTAAAGGGCGCTTTCTACAGATTCCACTCGACGACGTTTCTGGCGCCCTAACAATGGTTAACGTCACTTTCAGAACGGTTCTTTACCATTTGTCGTTTAGTCTGAATGTATCATCTGCCATGTTTGAAAATTTTGCCAATCTACAGGATGTTTCCACTAACGAGGATGATACCAATGTACACACACCAATCGTGCCTACCCACAGTGAACGCCTCTCTGATCTACTTGAATGATTCGCTCTTTAAACGTTGCAATTGGTCCTTCTCAATGCTTTTTCGGTAAATCGCAGTTCTCGTGATCAGGATTTCTGATTGATGAAAATGGTTATCGTTCTCGTCGCGATCTTCCCCGCTCTTATCTAAGATATCTGGTTCAAAATCATCCGATGGATTCTGTTCCTTAGTGGGTTACCTTCAGTATTATTCAATTTTTTCCTGATTTCCTCGATAAAACAAAAATCCCGTTCGATCTTTCATCTCAAAATAATGTTGTATGGACTGACCTGCGTGAAAAAATCTCCCCAGTTTCGTAGATATTTCCGTCTTTCAGTGGGGTGTTTCCCATGTTTTCTCCTAATCGTCGTGCTCACAGTTCATGGCTATGATTTGTAATTCATTTTTTGCGGTGGTTGTCACTAAAATCATTCCTCATTACCGTTGTTTTATGACACTGTTGAAAACATGTGCAACTGCGCTCCATAGATAGCTACTTGACTTGGTTGGTTCGGGTGTTATTACTACTACGTAGAAACTAGCTCTGGGGTTGAGCTAAGTTAATTACTTCATTTCCGTATCTCTGGAACCATCACACGTTCGTGCGTTTTGTATACACCCTTTTGTTGACTTAGTCCATATCGTTGCTTGGAAGCATCGACATCGTTTTCGAATATAACTGATTTCAACAACCAAACCGGAGCTTCCATCCATTTCCTCTTTCTTCACATCTTGTGTGAACTTTTGGCTATTGAATTGAGTGCATGGTTAAATTTTTTAGCTCCGAGTGTCTGGTGACCTATCGAAGTTCAGCGCTTTACCTACGTAAGCTGCGCACGGGATTATTAATCTGACGACGTCTATACCTAGTTTCTGATAGTCTCCTTTTGTATGTGGTGACCTTTTCAATTTAGCGCATCTCAGCTTGTCGATGAGTCGTTCTATTTTTTATCGACATGTATTTTGTTCCACTTGCAAGCACAGTTTTGAGCTGATTTTGGCTGATTAAGAAGGACGGCTGTAGATGAAGGTGATAGCTTAACAAACAATAAGAGGCAACAAACGTTCTAGTGGAAAAAAATGGCAGTTATGAGGTAAAACGGTAACGGGACTTTTGTACAGGCAAAGATGGCAGAGAATTCGTCATGATTGTTCACCGCACAAAGCAAAAGGCAAATTCAGGACCGACTTTCTATGAACGAACCAAACATGCTCCGGCAAACTCAATGCTCCGTACTGCACCAAACATAGGACCAGGAAACAAACATAAGCAAGTCCAACACCTAATTTCAAGGGCCACCTGAAACGTTCATACCATAAACCCCCGGAAGCCATCAGATAAAGTAATAAAAATTCTAGAGCGATTCTGTACTAGCCAATATTAAGTTCTGTCATGACCTCACAGAAGACGCGATGACCCAATATCACGCCTCACAAAACTTTGTGGTCCCTTCACAAATACACGTCTCGCATGATGATCTGATCTTGAAGAGGCATCGGCTACTGTGCCGTTCGGCCAAATACACCGAAGAGCAGGTGTGTCAAGAAAGAGGTAGTGAACCGCTAGTGACCAGCCTGCAGATAAGGCAGGCATCCGTGTCACCGCCGCTACCAAACTACGCAAACGAGATGTTGGGCTTGCCTACATTTCCTCATCTAGAGGACTCACTTGGTGACGTCGTCGTTCGACGAACCTCGATTTGACCGAAATAATGGTAAATCACTTGGTCTCAGCATATTTTGACTTGGGGTATCAGCATAAATATGTGCTATCCTACGGCTGGCATGTTCGTTTAGCCCTTACAACGTAACCAAACAACGCCCATGCGTTCGTAACCTGCTGGTGATTCGCGTAAAGTACACGCCAATTGGTTCATATCATTCTAATGACAGACCTCGCTGACTGGCTTCGGGTGAGCTAAGGTATTGATCAATTTCACGAGTTAGCAAACGACCACCAATCTTTCTATGATACACAGGTTGTAGGCTTCTCTTTGGCTCCCAACCTGCTCCAACAACGTTGGTACTGTTGTCGATATATATTCCGTCTGCAACATCTCGTCTACGCAGAACCCCCATAACTGCCGTCACGAATGAATCAGTTGATAGTGCTTAGACAACCACCAAATAGACAGCACAAGCCCGAAAGGAAGGTGGCACACAACCATAATGCCTGTGTTCTATTCTACACATAATCACCCAGAACGGACCAAAGTAGTACACTTCAGTGCACCTGAATGGACACGCATTAGCAACCATTCTGATAAATGGCGCTGGGGCCGTTCACTGCTTCGATGGCTTAAAAAAGTTATTTCTCCTCTATGGTGCTTGCTGATCACACACATGACAGTTGCCATTCCCCTGAGCACCAGAAAATTTCGTCTGAACGGATACAGATACATGTGGTCCCCCATGCGGCCTTCAACCTCGTGGTAATATTTAACAATAACCCCTGTGACCTTACTGCGAAAAAATATATATGCGTATATGATTACCACTAGGCGGATCAGCACGCCAGTACCGCTCAAAATCTAAGAATACGGTATTTCAACTCCCTCAATCGCCCTGAAAAAATATACCTCCAGGTAGCAGAAACTAAAAGGACGAAAGGCGGCATCAAAAAGATATTCAGCCTACCGGCTGTGAGATTGACGCTCCACAAAACTTACCAGAAGATTATTTGGATATTCTCCTTAATTCAATTACGCATAACGCTGTCAAAACCTGGTACTGATCCACTCTGGATACAAAAACCAAAAACCTAACATTGCACTTATGTATAAACCGATACAACCGGACGTCATTATTACAGCGTTTACCGTTCACTTACAACATAGGTGCGGGGACCGCGCGAGCAATGGAAGAAATTAGCGGGCAACCCTTTTTCAGTCCTTTTAAATTCGGTGATTTCACTTAAATCGATTTCGCTATCTAGTTCCAACATTTTCCAACCTTTCAGTACTCTCTTTAACTAATGTTTAGGAGAAATTTGCGAAAAAAAGAGAAACCATACTGTCTTTACATTAGTAGCCATTTGGCACGTCCACATATTTCGCCACCAGATCTGCTCATCAGAGCAGTCAAATCCCATCCACCAACAACCCTATATCTTTTATATGGCCAATGGTAAATCGAAGTAGAAAAATGAACTGGAGAAATTGGATAAGAAGTTTCAACGAATGGAGCAAACGTGAAGTGTATTCATCTCGGGCATTATAATAGTACTAGATATTTGCTACTTCATATCGGGTAACCTGCAGGTGCACTCCTGAACTTGTACAAAATTCAAGCGCGAACCATAATAATGTTTTGCGGTGTGTGTTTGAAATTTCATATCTGCGTAAATAAGTAGATGCGGCGAAAGTAAAATAACAATCTCAGAGCACTTTCTCCCATATTTTACACCGGTATGTATAAGGCACGTTAATCATGCCCATACCTGTATGTATGAATAAAAAATACATCCTGCTCCACGCCTACCCCAGAGATCTCGACAACACAGCCGTTAGAAAATGTCCGAAACAAACATAACTGAACTTGGTGGAAATCATGAGGCATTTTTGAAAGCAAAATGAAAAAACATTCATTTTCGTAAAAATGAGTTGATAACATGTTCACTTTCAACATTTTACTTGTTGCCCGCCGATGTAGCGACCTAGAGATTCCACTGGCCTGCCTGCAGTATGATGTGCAAAATAGTTCCAGAAATCATAGTTACATATTGTACCTAGGCCATTAAGAAAGTATGTTTGATGTATGCTGCCCGATTGTTTGTCTGCATGTTATGTGACTGTATGGCGCGAACCCAAACCACACACTTCCAGTTTACTCGTTCGTCGACGGCCGGCCCCTAGCCTCCCTAGCTGATCTGCGTGTCGGTGCCAATTGTAGCGACATAAAAGACCTCCTGTATATTTCGTCAAGTAAATATTCGGCCTCTACCCTCAACGGCCTTTCTTGCTTTGCGCGCCTCGTTAATTCATGCCTGGAAAAAAACGACTTGGTGCGCCGTGCACTAACGCAGCATATGCGGGGGGCATTCTGCTGAATGGGCATGAGAATCACCATGGAAGTACTCACCCAACAAAATCATCAAAATTACTTAGGTAATTTCCAAAAATTATCCGGTAATTCGACCCGGTAATTTTAGGGGTAATGATTCAAAATTACCCATCGCGTGATTTACCACAAAAATTGCCCATTTTATATTTTTCGCCATTTTTAATTTTTTCCACGAAAAAGCTGACAAGACACTTGCTCACGCTTTACGCCTTACTTATGTACACATTCCTTTGTAGCAATATTGCAGAAAATTTTCATCCGTCGCAAACAACCCTCAAAAACTAAGCTTCATGGGTCTCCCACATTCCGTATCCTCGTCGCGCTTTTGTAGACTTTCTAAAATTGGTGACTTCACTAAAAACAATTTCGGCCCAACACTTTCGAGGCTTCCCAAACCCTTCAACTAATTTTTTCAATCCGTGAAAGTGGGACAAAATAGGTTGTTCTTTTACATTGTTGTCCATTAGACATCTCCAAATTTTCCGCCACTAAATTTGTTCGACAAAACCAGTCATACCCAGTTCACCAACCAAAGAAATTGTTGGAAAGGGTCCATGGAAAGTCGAAAGAAGGAGTAGAATGAGAAATTAGACACAAGAAGTTGCAAGAATTGGTGAGAAACGGCGTACGTTTGTGAATACCCAATGCAGAGCAAAAGTGAAACGTAACGATCACACAGTATTTGTTCTAAGCACTACAGTGTAGTGAGATCACCTTCGACGTCTTCAAAATTCTAAACTCCGCGCGACGTGAGAGTTGCCTTGCCAGTACCACCGCGCCGGTTCACATTACCTTGTATATGTAAACTTACTACAAACCACTAGCATCAAAGTTAGTGGGCCGGCATAAGTATCACAGTTATGCTCGTAGCTGTATAATGATTCCACATCATCTCCACTGCTGTAGGTTACACTCACTAGGATAACAATGTTGAGCTATTACTGTTAAGAACGCCGCTTAACCAGTCTTATGCTTGTTTGAATTCTGAAGGTCGTCTGGAATTTTCCGTCGACGCACTCTTCCAATCTGGCGGCTGCTGTGCGGTTGTCCTCAAGGAGCTCTCATGTCCAGCTTCGTAGCAGCCCTCAATTGTTACGTTGAAGTCTGTTGTGAACGGTGAGTAAATCAATAAATAAAGTTTGTTTGAAGATTCACCGTTTTCTCATTGCGACTTCCGATTCACGGTAGCATAAGGTTGGGGAAACTCTGGAAGTACGAATTCAGGAACTAGCACTACAACAGTAATGCTACTTCATAATGGCTACTTCATATCGCATTAACTAAATACGACCTCCTGAACTTGTACAAAATTTCAGTCAGTAATTATATCATAAGATTTGTTAGTTATTGAAATTACGTAAATCAAGATGGAGCAAAAGCAAAATATATCAATTTCAGAGTCATTATACTTAGATGAATGCGCATACCCTCCTTTACTGTAGGAATTAAATATGGAATGTAGGAATCTTGAAAGTCATCTGAGCCATGTAAATAGAGGAGTCATAGGGCAAAAATTACGATGTGGATTCAATTTACATTCTTTTTTCAGTCAAACGTGTAACTAGCACGAAAACAAAATCAACAGGACCTTGGTGAGGCGACCAAGAGCACCAATCGGGATGGGTCGTGATTGGTGTTCACTGTCAAACCCACGGTAAAGAGTTTGATAATCGGTTGTTTTTGTGCGCACAGAACCGGCTATCGACGGCTGATCAACAATGCTCCGGTATAGTTGAGAATGTGTGAGCTGTGAGCAAACGGAGGAGTGTGATATTGACACCGTGATCTGAAGTCGATAAGTGCCTTGCAGTAAATGAAGTGGTGTTTCGTCCTCCCTGAGTCACTCATTGGCGGGTGAGTCAGTGCAACTGTCAACCACTTTTGAAAGTGCTGGGTGTCCGTGGCTTGAAGCATTCTTTTCTACCAATATGTATGTCACCGCAACCGCTGAGGAACTGATATATACAATGACTGTTAGAAAACGGGGATTTGGTGGTTCGGCAGGAGTAGAGGTATCGTAGTCGTTTGTAAGAGTAGTACAAGCAGAAATGTACATGTGAACTATGATTTAACACATTGTCGTACAACACCATAAGTATAAGAACGTCCAATCAAATGGTTTAAGTATCACAATGTTCTACCGGACGCATCCAATGTGCACCACACTGGTTCATTAAGGCATGAACAAGCAATATGGGAAAAATTCTCAGACACAGCAGACATTTGGTTGTACGTATGCATACTCCTAGCCTCTTTTGTCTTCACATAATTGTGTGGCTTGGTCGATTTGGGGTATCCTTCGGGCCACATGGCGTAGTTGTGATCGAGGCTGAATGACGAATTCATTCGTGGGTGGGTGAATCTGTCAACACGGACTGCTTCTAACAGATACGTGCACCGGTTGTTGACAAAACCCCCGGCTTTCATTATCGAGATGAGTTGCGGTTTGCGCGTTCATCGTTTTCAGGAGGTGATTTCTCAACCACTACTATATCACCACTGCACAAGGACGTGCGTTTGGGGATGGACACCGTTGAAAACGTAGAGTCACGCACAACCGCATCCTCCCGTGTACTCAAAGATGGCTTCCCAAGAGTGCGTCGAGGATGGTTAAAGTTCGAAAATTGGAAAGCTTGTGAATTTAGGCCGTTTCTTTTGTGTATCGGACCAAGGGTATTGAAGGGAATCATAGCTCACAAGAAGTACTCCAACTTTTTGGAATTATCCATTTGAATTTATGTCCTCGCTCATCCTGTTTTTTGCGGGTCTTTACTTGGGTGTGGAAATTCGTGCCTGCGTTAATTCGTTTATCAATCCTTTCATATATATGGGGCAGGGGAAATGACACAATATGCATTCACTTGCACATTTTTCAGACGACGTCGGACATCATGGCGAAGTTGACAGGTTTTCAGCCTTTCCGTTCGAGTCGTACATTTACCACGTCAAACGTAATGTATGCTACGCTCCCCATGTAATCCGGTGTCCCAGTTATACCGCAGGTGTACTATGATTAAAGTGATTAAGTCTTATCGGTTGCTGCATGTTGAAGGCTACAGCAAAGGATGCAGAAAACGGAATTTGCCCCTTAACGGTTCATTTCTTTCAAATGCTAGACCCAGTAATGTAATCATTGCACACAAACTGCCCTCACCTTATTGTACACATGCATAATGTTGATGCTAACCAACCAATTCTGTATCGTAAACGTCATAAAGTTAATGCTGACTCCCGGGTGCGTGGCATCCCATCGTTTATGTTGTTTAGATTCCAGCTAAATGACGTCAACTTCTACTACTACTACTTTTTGACGTACTCTGTAAATGTGTGCTTTTTACCTCGCCATCAACTTCACTTGTTACTCCAGTTTTGCACACGTTCGGCAAAACACTAATAAACGTGAACCACTAAAACGTGTATGTGAACTTTTGCTGCGCTGACGAAAAGCTTTCCGACTTTCAGATATGGGTGGACGGAGGTGTTACTATGTAATTAAAATTGAGGCCGACGACAACGAAGACGTTGCCATTATCAGCAGCAGTTGGCTGGATGCTGCTGAAACAACGGCAGATTTTCCACGACTGCCTAGAACTGCGTATTACAGATATGCGCAGATACACTTGCAGCCGAACGCAGACGATCCGGTGTTACCAGTTACCATTCTGGTTACCGCAAGTAAGTGAGGCTACATTATGACAAACGTTGCAATATTTCATTGCGGTTAACTTTGAACATGCCAGAGAAATGGAAGTGCGGTACACATCCAGTAACCTGCCTTTCAGTGACGACACAATAAACATGGGTTTACCCCCAAAACCTCCAACGTAAGTTGGTCGTTCCAATTTGTTAGCCAGTTACCGGTAAACGAACACGATTCACGGACGATGACAATGAAGAAGACGGTAGTACAAAAAGAAGGAAGCGTGAGCCTACTCCGGTGAGGCATTCAGCTCCGTCATGCATTTCCACTGGGGTACATGTTACTATGGAGCATCCAAGACCCATCGGGTGCATTACGTACGGTGCACAAACCATCATCTATAACGACAATAGTGAGGAAATTTTACTTCCATTTCACTTACTTACGGAAAGTGGCTTAGAAGAAAAATTCACTAACACTGATTTACAGCAGATGCGTTCATTCTTTCTGAAAACTTTGGATGGTAACAAAGCGTGTTTTGCACGTGATACACTTCCTCAGAGCTAGCTCACGGCATCAATGTGCAAATGAACACATTAAGGGCAACCATGGAACGGATGGCTGTGAAAATAACGCAATTGGCGAATAAAAAGACGCCGTGTTTGCCCTCACCCAAGACGTCAGTAACACAATTATAGAATGTGGATAGAAAAATGTTGGAATTCAAGTTCCAGTCCGCGATAGTGAGTGTTGTTCTAGGCCGATTGTTTCCTGGGTATCAATGCCCCTAGTGCTGCAGTTCTACTTCGTAGTATGATGGAACGAACAATGACAACGCTAGTCGCCGCACAAATTACCTATTCTGGTGCGCACAACAAGTTTGCATTCAAAAACACAGCCAAAAGCATTTTTAAGAAGTATGATCTGCCATATGCCTTAATTTCTTCACGTAGCCAGGACAAGTACATGACAGAACGGAGTGTGCAACCATTCCTGCCAGTGTGCTCAATGAATACTGTGAACAGTGGTAGCAATACGCATGGGACAAACAGTCTATCCAACATGCGTCTGCACAAAACAGTGAGGACATCAATCCGGCAAGCTTGCGGTAACCTGATGTGGACCTGATTGTGGACCTCGACGGAACGGACGCTTTCGACCTCGTAGTGGACAGGTGAGTGAAAGCTAGACCTTCATCCGCTAACAATTTCCGAAGCCTTTCCCTAATTGCAGTCGAAATGTGGTACCAATATCCCTGGGACTAAAAGAACGCATTAGGGCTTGGAAACAAGCCGCATATTTCCAACAATGTTGAGAAATTTGATAGTTAGTTCTAGGCTAGTTTGAGACCAACGGAACCAACCAAAAGAAGGGAGAAAAGAAGAGTAAGGTGAGCCCCAGCCCACTCGGCGGCACGCAAGGTCGCGCCGGGCGAGGAGGGCGTAGAAACTTTAAATGCGTTAAATAGCGCTCGAGAAGGCCGAGGTTGAACCACTTTGAAAAAGGAAATAACAAGTGAGTTACTGGGAGAGGAGCAAGCATTCGCTGCCTTCAACTAGTTGCACAGCTGAAGAAAGCGGTAGAGTTCATCTCATGACACCTGAAGCAGGAGCACACAGAATCATGAGTCCAGAACAGACAAGCTATAAAACACGGTTGCAGCCGGGATCTTCCGGGAAACCACACGACCAGTGGTCACTTCAACCTGGATGCCCACTGGTGTTTCGCATTTTGCACATGTACAAAAGCTAACTTCCATGACTGTTACTTCTCCGTATCGTACACATTGTTTTCATTTCAGTGGCACCTGGAAGAAGGTCATTGTCAAACAGTCGGTAAGGTTTTAGGGCTGCAGGGAGCGTGAGGAAATACAACTTCGGTCAGGGTATGCACCGGCCTAACACAACGCGGACACATCGTGATAATTGCGGGCTTCAGTGTGTACCATGCTACCCTGCTATTGGTCCACACAACCTCCGTGTGCGATTGGTCGGTAGAAACGTGGTAAAACGCTTTTGCTGTAGACACGACGCTTTTGTGACTACGCAAACACCTGATTGGCCGCCTGGCGGGAAACGCGGAAGTATTAATAGAAATTTAGTGAGGTCAAATAGAAAGAAGACGTGACCTTGCATGTTACTTGAAAAGGCGGTGAATTTCTTTATTATCCCACTGCGAGGTGTGTGAATTTTCCAGCTGTTCATGAGCCCTTTGGTGAGATGCTGCATAACTTTCAAAACCGACAATGTCTATGAAACGAGTTCCGTTAGCTCCAAGACCGACAACAGTGTTCGTATGCCAGTTTATAGCGGCCGCTAACGTGAGAGTCGGGATGAACGGGTAGGTGATGGAAAGGCAGAGTTGTCTGTTCCGAGAAATCAGGCAAACCTTTTGAAAGTACCCCTTCTTTTCCTAGGCACTGCATGTCACAACGCGAGCGGGAAACTTTGAACGAGCGTGTTTATCGTGCTCACAGAGGGGATATTTGCCAGCTGAACTAGAGGTCATCACATCAAGCATTTGGACAAGTCTGAGCAGTCCTGTAGGTCAATTTTGGTTTCAGCGAACAGAACTGTTTTAGATAAATTCTCTTCCTAAAGTGGTAAAATTATATACCAAATCAAGTAACAATAGAGGAAGTTATTTATAAGAAATGTTACGACGGTAAGGCGATTAGGTAAAACACAAACATGACTTAGTTGTGGTTATGCTCACTAGGTTCAAATTGCCTCGTGGGCTGAGTGTACGTATTTGGCCACTGTAAGCACAAGGTGTGAACGAACTGCTCTTGAACACACAAATTCGGTTGACGTAATCGGATTGCGACCACCTCGGCTATAGACAGGGTACGCCACTTGATTTTTCCTGACGCAGTGGACGGGGCACGGTAGACAATGTGAAACGCTCTATCCGTGCCCGTGTCTCGGTCACAGTCGACTAGGTGGGCCAGAATGGATGATTTAATATTCTTTGTTGGTCCAGAGCAAAGCCACGCCGGGCAGTGTTCACGAATTTTTTCCGATAAACGCCTAGTGGTGCGACCAATATATGCTGAACCACAGGAACAGTCAAATGAATGGATCAAAAATGCGGCTTCACTGTTAAGCATACTATCTTTAAGATTAATCGGCACCGTCCGTTTTGAGTGGAACGTTATAACAGGACTTGCAGCATTATAGGTACTGCCAATCGAGTCAGTTAGTTGACGCGTCATCAGCTCGGCTGCTGCGTCACCTCTATAAGGCGACGTTATGTAGGTTTTTTCTTTTCAAGTGTGTTAATTGGGGCTCGCGCGTTGGTCTGTCTTGCATGTTTCTGATGATGAATTTCTCGGGATGGGCATTGCTAGACAGGATACTCTGTATCGTGCTTAGCTCACATTCTATCCTATCTTCCGTGCATATTCTTTTCGCCCTATTCGTCAAGCAGCGCACAAGGCCCCGTTTCAGACTAATCGGCACATAGCTGTGGAAGTGTAGCTATTGCCCACTCCAAGTTTTCTTTCTATATACATTTCGCTGTGACGATCCATCTGATCTGCGCGTTGGTGCTACGTCCAGAAATGGCATGCAGTCATCCGTTTCTTGTTCCAAAGTGAACACGATGTTTTCATGCGCCTTGTTAAAAACGGCCAAAAGCTTCTGTAAATCTTCTCTTTTGTCCACTACACAGAAAACATCATCTACATATCGACGATAGTAACTGGTTGTTCTAATATTCTCGTCCAGCCGGCTATTCTTGAGCATGTTCTTAAGAATGTCTGCCAGTAACGGGCCAACCGGTGAACCCATAGCCACACCATCAATCTGGCGATAAAGCTCACCATTTAATCAGAATTGGATGTTGCTAGTGCAGGACATTAGTAACTCCTTCGGCTCAATTGCGGGTAGACCAAGGTTAATCCGTTGACTTTCGATATAATCACATAAAAACTGTATTGTTTCGACTAGGGGGACATTGGTAAATAGAGATGAAACATCCAAAGATATCATTTTCTTGTCCGACACGTTGGGGTGAGAGATGGAATCAACAAATTCAAAGGTGTCTCTCAAACTGTATTTGTTAACCTCCCTCTTAACCAGTTCCATGATCTCCACTAGCCATTGCGCGACAGCATGGTAGGGAGAGTTGCACATGTCGAGTGTCAGTCTAAGCGGCACTTCGTCTTTATGTATCTTTGGCAGTCCGTACAGCCGCCGGATACGGGATCCTGTAGGACGGATGCGCTCGAATACATGTGCACTAATTGCGTCAGCCTGTTTCAACCGTCGTAGGGTCCTCAAGAACCCTTTTTCAACTGCCACCGTCTTATCTTTCCCGGATTTATCCTTCTGAAATTTCGTACTATCGGACAAAATACTCATCTTCGAAATGTAATCATCCCTATTCAGCAGAACAATCCCGGCCCCTTTATCTGGTCTTGATATCATAATCGATCGATCATTTTCCAATGCTGTAAGCTCCTCAAAATGGGACCTTGTTAGCAGTCCATAAGTTCAGGTTCTACGACCTAGGTATTTGTGACAATCATTAACGAGAGTGGACTGGGAGCATTCAGAATTCAGTTCGAAAGACAGACACAACTCCTGTAACTGGTTGTTAAAGTTCTCGAACTGGACCTCGATGTAAATTTGCCTACATTTATCACCGACAACAGAATTTTGGACCCACTGACAAGATTTCAGTCAGTGTTTTACTCAATGTCAGAGAGCTAAAATTGTGATCATGCCGCTCTGGTTGTTCAAGAAGTTACCTCCGCGGCTTATTCAGACTGACTCTCATGAGTAGGTTTGTCCGCTTTCTCTCGGCTCACCTTTCTACGATCTTCTGCATGTAGGACTCGAAAGGTGTGTCATTCCAACTCTGGTAAGTTCTGGACCATGTGGTAACGCTGGGCTTGACTGCGTTCGAATTCAACTAACCGGGAAGTATACGTCTCTCGTTCATTCCGTGCATACCGTTTCAGCGATTTACTGGTTGACTGGATTCGGTTACGACGGAGAGATTTCCAGTAGGTTGAGGGGTATTCATTCTTATCAATACACTCGGATAGAAACTGAACAGTTGTTCTTGCCTCCGCAAGTTTGGCGCTGAACTTCAAGTACTGCTCAAGTTGTTCAACCGTCGATGGGTTCTTGGTATGTTTCAAATAATTGAAATTCCCCGTAGAAAACATGTAAAATAATTTTGGTTTCAGCGAACAGAACTGTTTTCGATAAATTCCTGTAGGTTTTAGTCGGAGCAGTCCGGTATAATTGGGTCTCCGTATTTGGCAAATGAAGCAATACTATAATAATGTATATTTCTTAACATATATACGAGAAGCACGCTGGAATGTGCACGATAATTGCAGATAAGTACAGGCGATACAAGACACCGAATAAGTGAGCAGTAACAAAAACGCCAAACCTACTACCAGGAAGGACACGTTCAGAAAGAAAATGACTGTAGTGTGCGCAACTTTGCCGCACGCGGCGGAAAAATAGATAGTTCGCTCGTTTCGCAGATTCAGTCCACAGAACGGGATGTTGCATCAATTTACTTTTTACAAGGTTACCTGTGGGTCACTCTGGGTCATTCTGGGGAGAACCTCCATATGCACCCTCAGAATGTTGCGCTGTTAAGTGATGTAATTAGCGTGAGGAAAATGTTTAAATGCGTCGACTTGGGCGAGGCAGGACGGAGACTTCCAATATCCAGTGAGCGATGAGCGGACTGCAGCGCAGGACTAAGCCGATTGCCGAAAACCGTCAATAATTTGAAAATTTTGCTAAATGTTGTGCCGATGTCAGGTTTCGTGCATCCATCTCTCACGGAAATTTTCCGCGCACAACGGCTATTTACGGGATTAAGAAAAAGAACACAACCTCACACGTTAAATAAGGAAAATGTGGGACGACCAGACTCACCCCGACGAATATAGTTTGTGCGACCTTTTTCTGGAAGAAGCTTCGTGCCATATTATTATTTTTGCTCTGGTTAGTCAAATATATAACGCTGTCAACTAGCTGTCATGGTATTTTGCGGTTTGCTTGGGATTTAGTCAGGCAGCCGAAATTTTGTGCCGGCGAATTGGAAGATCTCATGAAAGTTGCGTGTTCCAACTATGGCTCATGTAACGTCATTCAGTAGGATTTATTAATAAGCGCCAATTTTATATATCTCCCAGCAATCTGGGTAATGCGTGCACAAAAACAAACACGTAGTCTAATTAAAAACGACATTTTGCTCCAACAGTCTGTTGGTTCCGGCTGGATAGTAGAGCACTTGAGAAGGCGTCTGCGATTGCATCGTCTCGACTCTGCTCGGCTATAGTGGATTTAAAGTGGTTTTATAGTGTTTCACAAGCAGACTGGTCCAGTGACTTTCGATCCTCTTGTTTGCAAGTCTTCAACAGGTGGCGAGCGATTAATTCGTTCTTAAGTTTCCCATGCAGATCCTATATTATGATGGTTGATTCGGTCCATTTTTCGCATTCGTAGAGCGAGGGTGGATGTTGATTGACCAAGATGGTCAAATCGATAGTGTAGAGGCTGTCAGAGGATGATAAGGAGTTGGCGGAAGCTCCAAATCATTTATTCCACACTTTAAGATCGTTAACTGCGTTGGCATCAACGTCTAACCCCTCAGGACGATGGATCCGTTTCATCAAGAAATTGTTGATTGAAAAATTGTTGCAACTAGTTAGACTGGAACCCTGAGAACAACTATTTTACGTCGGAAGCAGAAGATTGAGTAGCCGGTATGAAATTTTCTATGCAAGAGTTGACGTATGGCAACTGAAATGGAATGCGATCATTGATTGTCAATAAACAACAAAATGTGACAGTACATATCTTCTGTGATAACTGAGGTCTTCCGAACTTAATTCAACCTTATACTTGCATTAATGCACTGCAACTCTTCACTGAAGTTGCAACCATGAAGTCTCGCGCCGGTGTTACATATTATCAGGTTAAGGAGCGGACCTAGTGATTGATCTAAAATATAAGGATTATTTACCACAAGCGAAAAGCGCTAGAGTTTCTTCCAACTGTAACCGAGGATGAGCAGGAGAGTTGATGCATTTAATCGTAACTGCGGCTACGTTTTTCTACTACGATTGACTCACTTCAGCTTTTGACATCTCGTTTCCTATTATGATTGAGAACGGCGTGGGCGTCTTGCTCGACAGAACCAGGGCTTGGACGTGGGAATTATAGTTATAGACAAGGCGAATAATCGCGACTTTGGTATGAGTGTTGTTGGATTGCAGTTTTTGAATGTCACCTAAAGGTCACAATTTTTCTCATTGTTACTCACAGTTAACACTCAAACTATATTCACGCTGATGAGGTGGACTTAACTGCGGTATCTATATTCTCAATATCGCTACTTCTGTAATCGCAGTATTTCACATGCATGATTTCCCCCTTGCGTCATGTATTCAAGTTTTTCCCAGCTGAGGAGAGTGTAGGGGGTCCTACAAACCTGGTTGACCAATAAAAACAAAACTGCTACAGCTCCAAAATCCTCTTTCATAAGGTAGCTTGTGCTGGCTGGGTGTGCACAAATGCTCAGGTTGCTAATATATGCCGGCATTTTCGCCGCCTCTCACCGGCCTTGGGCGTTCATTATGTAGATCTTGCTAAAATGATGAAGATGTTGAGTCTCCGTTAGGAGTGCGTGAGGAAAGTCCGCTTTTATCGGACAGGGACAGAGGAGCTGGATACCTAAGCCGGACAGCTGGCGCACTCATCCTCGTAAATACACTTAACTCCGCCAAAAAAAGACGACCTCATGTTTTCCATCACGCTGGAATATGGAAGACTTTTCAGCCCATAGTATCACAAGAAACTGTCCTGTGTATGGCGCTTACGAAGGCATGTGTTCTAGCTGCGCGTAGGAAGACGGCACAGGAGGTTTCCCGTGCTAGCAAACTAGTTGGGACCTGTGGGCGACACCTATGCTTACAAAAATACAACAAATATTCGTCGAAGTCTTAAAACTGCCTTAATCAACTCAAGATGAATGTGTGATGCATACTGTCAAGCAACTGCAATAGTAAATGAGAGCAAACATCCATTCAAGGTAGTTAATTTGAGAAAAGCAGTCCAAGGTCACGTAGCGTCGTAACGTTCAAATACTCTAGTCAGCTCAACCAGTCAGGTGTGATGCAATTGATAAGCAACGTTGGGTAAATCGGGAGGAAGCAGAACAAATAAACGTGTCAGCGAAAGTCAGAGGAAGACTAACACAGCCGCACCGAACGCAGTAGTTGTAAAATCCCGGAAAACCAGTGGTTATTCAAACAACGCATAGTCTTCCCGCAACGTCTATCGACACGCTGGATCCACGACAGTCGCGTCTGTAAGTAACGAGCGCCTATGCATTCTGAGCCCGTCGAGCAACCAATTCGGACCCAAAAAGTAAGAGGGTCGTATTGGCAAGTTTCTTATTAATAAGGTGCTAATGTTTAAAGACAGCATGACAAACCAAGTAGTGGAAGACAAAAACAAATCTCGATATTGAATTCACTAAGTATATAAGTTCCGAGATTAACTGTTCGCGCAAATATAACCAAGTGAAACAGTCACGTAATGGTAAAGCGGTCAGGAGAAAATGAAACCAGGATACATATAAACAAAGGTCTGGCAAAGTAAAGCAAGGAAGAAAAACTACGCGGGAACAAGTTTTACAAGCGAACGGTATCGAGATCTGATAATACACCAAGATCAGCACTAATAGAAGAAATGAGTTGTCACGCGCGTAACTTGAGCGGTAGCGTCAGATTGTGAGTAAAGCTCGTAATCTGTATAAAGAATACCAACATAAGGAGACGAATCAATGAGAAGGGAATAAATATTGCAGGGAACGTGGCCACCAACGTTTTGTTAACAGATAACAATCATCAAGCACTCACGCAAGCGGTTACTCAATCACTGACCCCCGAAATCAGCATGGCTCCCCAAAACTCATGTAGCTGCGGGTTGAGTGTGTATCGTGAGCTGGTTCCCTTGCACCCGAGGCTTACTCGCTGACGACGCCACTACCCTCTGCTCCTTCGAGAAGACATATGGATCTTATGTCTCTCCTGACTGTGCCGCTCCCTGTTCTCAAGTACACTTCGCGGACGTGATTGTCAGCACCCCTCACTACTCCACCAACCACAGCTCTGGTCAAACGCCTACGGGCCGAAGGCCTCCAATGAGTCGGAAATGTCACCAACCTTCACCTCTCGTCCAACCTTCTTCCACTTATTATACGCCTGGATGGAGGGTAGGTACTCTCTGACCCAGCGTTTTCCAAATGCACTAGCCAGGTGTTGAGCCTGCTCCCACACCTTTGTGTGTCTTTCTGGCAATGGTTTGGTTTTAGGAGCAACAGATCGTTTGGTCTTGAAACCGAGGGACCGTGCGGATCATCGTTGGCTGGAACTAACGGTCTGTCATTCAGAATTCTCTCAACCTCAATTAAATAAGCGTAGAGAGCCTCGTCCGACATTGCATGTTCCCTGCATGACCCATCGAACTGTGCGAATCATGCGTTCCCATGTTCCACCCCAATGGCCAGCAGCGGAAGGATTAGAGTGCCAGTCGATACCGCGGACCACCAGAGTCCGGTGGATTTTGTCTTGGTCTAAGCCAAGTAATTTCCCCCTAATATTTGATTCCGCGCCCACAAAGTCGGATCCGTTATCACTATACACAACTTCCGGTTCACCCCGACATCCAATGACCTCATTAGAGCCCTTAGAAAGGAGCCTGTTTACATCGATCGTGCTACTTCCAAATGTATGGCTCTTGCCCTTAAACAGGTGAAGAGACAGCCATATCTCTTACAAATGCTCCTCCCAATTCGAACCCCAAGATGTTCAAAATAATCCACGCCACAGGCTGTGAATGAGGCACCACCAGATTTTGTGAGATCAAGAGGGAGCAGGGCCATCTCTTGTTGGACGACCTCTCTGCCAACATTTTACACTTCATACCTTTCAATAGAACGCGGCGCATACTAGCCATGCCTTTGACAATCCAAAAACTCCTACGGATGGATGATAAGACGCGACTAGCCTCCATATGACCTACGATCTCGTGATAGTGTCTAATAATCTTATCCGTAACAGTCCCACGGGGTGGCGGTATCATTATTCTAGTACCACTGGGCAGCCCGGTCGAAGCCCTTCCACCAAGACATAGAACATCGCTTATAGCGACAGGCTTTAGTCGGGCTAGCATACCCGGTGGCCTTTGGAGTGTTCCGTGCAATCCTTAGCGATGGTGCATTGTTGCTCCAGTCGGACGATGGATTCACAAGCCAAGTCCAATTCTAACTTACGCAAAGGACCCAGCATAATGCAACACTGTCGACCGGCCTTCATGCAAGTGAAATAATTCTTGAAACGTATCAACCACGATACCGCACGGAGTAGGGCGTATCAGCGAAAGTAACGCGAAACAAGCCTCATATACCATTGCGCGCTACTAACACTGGCTACTACCAGCACCTTCTTTAATTCGAGTTTCTCAGCTTGGATTGACTTGAGTGGCTTATCCGGTGGCCACGAATTCTCAAGTTCCCATAGAAAGGCTGGATCGCCTAGTCATATGCAAAGTTCCTGAGAACTGGCATCAAAGGTTCCTCGCGAAGCTATGTCTGCCGGGTTTAACCCGGACGGAATGTGTCGCCATCGACAGTCCTGGATGTGATCACAAGTTAGTTGGACACGGTTGGCTACAATTGTGACAAAGCGACAAGAGATGTTTCTCAAACACTCCAACACGATGACGGAGTCTGTCCAAAGTGTGATGTTATCAAAGGTTAGCTTCAGTTCACTTACTATGAATCTCATAAGTTTAGCCCCTAATATCGCGGCTGTAATTACAAGCCTTGGGATAGACAAGTGCTACGGAGGTGCAACACGGGACTTCTCATCAAGAAACAGCAAAATATGTTGCCATCTTCCAAGACGTCTCGGAGATAGCCAACAGCTCCCTAACTCGTCTAGGAAGCGTCCGATAACGTGCAACTCCCAACGTGTTGGCGTCTTCCCATTGGGTCTGATACAAAGCGATACAGTAACTGAGTCTGTCGACGCTACACCCCGTGACCACCCTTCTCACTCACCCTGAAACCTTTCGTCTAAGGGTGTATCCCACCCGATATCCGCGCCACGTAAGCCCTGGAGCAACTTCCGACCGCGGAGAATAAGCGGAGCAATTAACCCCAATGGGTCGTATACCGACGCCATGCAGGCTAACAAGTCTCTCCGAGTGAATGGCTTCTTCGGCAAAGATACGCAAAACTTGGAACAGTCTTCCAGTACGTGCCACTGGACCCCAAGGGCCTACTGGTGCCTGCGATCACCTAGGTCCAGTGCTGCCAACACAGATGCCCTTTCGTTCGGTGGTATATCCGAGAGCGCCTCTGCTTTGTTACACTTCCACTTCATTAGTTTAAATCCACTCAGGAGAAGCATTTCGCGCAAATCAGACGCTACATATCTGGCATCTTTAAGCGTATCCACTGATACCAAACATTCGTCAACGTAAAAATTATCAAGAACAGTCTGACTGGCCAGCTTGATAACTTGACGCCCCTTATCAATTGCAGTCTTCCTGACTGCACATGACGCGCAGAAGGGAGAAGACTTAACCCCGAAGGGATGGACCATAATCTGATACGTGTCCGGTGAGCCAGGCATTGGTTCATTACTCCACCAAAGAAAGCTCAGTGCCCACCAGTCCGTTTCTGGTACCTTCACCTGCAAAAACATTTACTCTATGTCCGAGGACAAGGCTATCAAAACCTTTCGGAACCGTAACAACAAACCCACTAGGTTGTTCGTTATAAGTGACCTCTGCAGCAACAGTTTGTTCGAAGAGGTGTCCTTGTATTTCGCTGCGAAATCGAATACTATCTGTACCTTCCCGGGTTTTTTCGAATTCAACACCAGGTGATGAGGCAAGTACCACGGGCGAACAGTCTCATCCTCGCTGGTGTCAACTCTAGATATATAACCTCTGGCCACGTGTGCCTTGATAATTTCGCCATATTTACGTGCCAACTTGGTATCGCGGGAAAGTCTCCTCCCTAATAACTCCACTTGGTTCTGGGCCAACACCGGTTATCGGGGAGGTTAACACTGTCAAACTGCCACGACAAACCAATCTCATGCCAACCGTCCTTGAACATAACTGTGGACCCTACAATAAGCTTAGCTCGCTGATCATTACATGAATGAACCACCTCTTCGAAAAGTCTGCGCTCGATAGACTCTAAGTCGAACATACACTGAACTATCCGTGCTAGCTCAGCGCCCCTTGAGCAATGAACTTCGACCTTGCTGTTTGCTGGGAGCGACATGGGACCTCGCAAGGTCCAGCCCAAGATGGTTTTTACAGCGTATGACTGATGCCTGCTTTCTGCCCGCTGATTTATTAATAAGTGTGCTACAGACACGTCGCGACATATTAATAGCTTGGCTTTACCTTCCCCCAACAGGGTGATGGGCAGACCGGCCAAGTGAGGTCACCGCTGAACGTCATCCTCGGATACGGGTTTGCCCGTTCAACTGGAAGACCCTTGACAGTAAAGGCCTTGTCGACCCTGATCCTACTTCCCCCAACTAAAGATCCAACTTCCAACCTCAGCTGCAGGCATTTGAAAGTAGCCGTCCTATTCAATGTACGGATGCCCAGCTTTCGTTTATATGCTGGCAGCCCTAGTCGCTCAACTAAAGACTCATTTATGGGCGTGGTATCGGACCCGTTATCTAGAGGGGCATGTGTTTTAACCGTCCCGACTGCCTCAATTAATTCGACAGGCACGAAACCCAGACGAACACGTCTCTCATGCCGAAAGGTGGCTACACAGGTTGACTCCTTCACTTGGACCTCAGTTCCAGCAGGCACCGGGTGTGCGTGCATCAGGGTATGATGTCGCCCGCCCTATAAGGGCTATGACCACTGTATACTAACTCTGCAATACTTGACTGTGTGGTTTGGCAGTAGACAAACGAAGCGTTGTTTATACTTTCTTAGAACTTTGCGTCTCCCTTCTAATGACATGCTTTCAAATCGCCGACTTGTCGGGGAATCACGATTGTCACCACATACTGCGCACTGGCGTAGCTTATTTACCACTCCGACAACGGTTGACGCACGCGGCATCCGTTGGGAGTCCTCGCGGAAGCGCGCAGTCTCAGTTCCACTGATGCGGCCATGGACTGAACGGGTGATGAGTTGACCATGTAGGTTACTAGAAATCGGGAGTAGCCTCTCTATAAACTCAAGCAAGTCATTGAAAGAGGGCTCCCGACCAGTGTCTATAACAGAATCAGCCAATTCCGCCCACTTCTCTTGTAATGAGCGGAGAAGTATATCCACGATACGCAGAAGGTTGGTTGGACAACTTAACTCGGGCGGATGGTTCAGTTGGGGCAGCTTCAACTGACAGGGAGATTGATGACCAATTACAGGTCGACTGAGTGCATAAAGAAGTTGCACTTTAAGTGGCGAATAGGTAGCCCGTAATCGGTTATACGCCCAAGAACCAGATCCAAGCGTTCTGTTAATTCTGCCTCATTGGCCCCAGTCACAATAATATCGTCCAGTTAGGCAGGTGCATCCGGAACATCGGTCAGCATCATGCGCATGGTCTGCTGGGAGAGGGTCGGCACGGTCTTCACGCCAACTGGGAGACGCTGACACTGGAGTGGACCACTGCTGATGTTAATAATAAGAAGATACGTTAAAGATTCTGAGATTTCCATCCGTAGGTAGGCGTCCCTTAGGTCCAATTTCGCGAGGAATTTGTCACCGTTGACCTTTGCGAATAGATCATAAGGCAACGGGAGAGGATACTAGTGCGTGCCCGAGGAAGTATTGAGGCTAGTAGGGAAGTTAGCACGAATTCCCACCACTCCGTTCGGCCTCCTTACGGCGGCGATCGGTGCGGTCCAAGCGGAATGACTGATTGATTTCAGGGCACCAAGTTCCCGTGGGCGGTCGAGTTCATTGTCTACGAGTGGTACAGCTGCATGCGGCACCGGATGTTTCACTTGGAATACGGGCCTTGCGTTTGGAAAATGGTGGAAGACAGCATCCGTTTTGGTGCAACTTCCTAAGCCCTCCTGAAAGACTGCCGATTGCTCTCGGTACAACTGATCGACGATGACAGGAGAACTGACGGTGTGAAACGATGCCACTGGGCTGAAATCGACTGAGCCATCTTTGTCCCTAGTGGTTGATGGACTTCTTCGACAAGCTCGTTGCTTCAACCCAGTCCAGCCACAACAAATTTAGGTCCGGTTGATCTGCGAGGTAGCAAGTGTCTTTGAAGTAGACATTGCCGAAGGAGGCCTCGCAAGCTAGCTCGGCGGATAAACTCAGGACACCACTTGGAGCAATGTGGGTACAGTGTGTGACTGAACGCACGGCAGGTCGACCTATCGGATTCCATTTCTTCCTTGATATGACAGCAACGTCGGAGATGGCGTCCACTTTCAGCCGAACGGTGGTATCACTGAGTACCAACTTGGTTTACTTCCGCCTGAAAGTATTACACACCAAGAATGTGACGAAGATGGAGTTTGGTTATCGGGCCGACTTCTGGAATCGTCGATCGCGGGGCTTCAATATGGACTGTAAAGTCCACTGCTTGCCAAGTGGACAATGGTCTTCCTTGTGGCCTCGGCGATTGCACTTCTGATACTCCTGTTTGTGAAGTGGATACAAGGGCCAATCCCCGCTTCGTTAACAGGGTGTTGATGATCGCTTCTGGCTGGGTGGCCGCGATCTACCAGGATGAGGATGATCAGCGCGTACTGATTGGATAGTCAGAGACGTCGAAGGTTTTGACGACTGTAAGATCATCATAGCACCATCTCCGAGATTGACTAACCTCTGACATTCGGTGGTAATCGTCTGCAATATCATCTTCGGACCATGTTCCATCTCGCTCAGAATACGAGTGCGGATGCAAACATCTACCGGGGACTGGAGATCACAGTCGAAAATAAGCATATTGAATTAGTCATCTGTTATACAGGAGAGCTTGAAACGCTGAACACATTCGACTGACGTCTCTGGCGCAAGTGAAAAAACTCTGAGATTGGCTCTTGATTAGCTGGAAATATTGATACCAGACGTTGAACAGGAACGATTGTTCGCGGAAAATTTGGCTCAGACACCCTATCGTGTCATCGAAAGAGACTTCGCGAGCGTTCTTCGACAAAGTGAAGTTCGTTAAGCGCCGATACTCCCAGGAGTCCAGTTTGCGCGAAAAAAGTCGAGACGATAGGGCAACCTGATCATTGCTCACAAGCCAGAGTGGTTGAGCGTTCAGATTTGATAATTCGGTCGTGCCCAATGTGAGGTCAATGGCGCAGTGGTTAACGCGGTTGCCTCATGATTGGAATGGCCGGAGTTCAAATCCCGGCCGTGGCAAGGATATGCACTACTGACGAGCTCTAATGAGAGCGAAACTCGAGTCTAGTGCTTCTTTTCGAAAGAGGCTGGCTGGAAAGTCTATCTGAATGCGAACGCTGCGATCAAATGTGAGTGATGGTCAACTTGAAAATAAACCAAATCCCCGACTACTCATCAGTAATCTAAAATATCGCCTTGCAGGTTTAATGAGTTCTGTGATCTCGACCTGTCTCGGAAGTCCTAATCGCGGGGTTATCGATTGGAGTTAACAGGCAGTAACTGTGTCTCCTCTCGAGACGATCGGGCAACCTGATCATTGCTCACAAGCGAGAGTGGTTGAGCGTTCAGATTTGATAATTCGGTCGTGCCTAATGTGAGGTCAATGGCGCAGTGGTTAACGCGGTTGCCTCATGATTGGAATGGTCGGAGTTGATATCCCGGTGGAGGCAAGGATATGCACTACTGATGAGCTCTAATGAGAGTCAAACTCGAGCCTAGTGTTCGGTTTCGAAAGGGGCTGGCTAGAAGGTCTATCTGAATGCGAAGGCTGCGATCAAATGTGAGTGACGGTCAACTGGAAAATAAACCAAATTCCAGACTACTCATCTGTTATCTAAAGTCGAGCACGTTGAACATGATTGGCAGCGGCCAGTACCACTTCGAAAACGTCCTCGTGCACTCGATACTAGATACCGAAATGGGCCCCGGAGGATTGATCCGAGTAGAACACTGAAATTTAGTTTTCAGTCGGCCCGATCGGTGGTGGAAAATTTGTCGGACTCGAAGGCTCTGCAAGAGAGCATTCTGAAAATTTGTGAATGGACATTAGGGTGAGATTTACCGGTGAACGTTCTCAAAAGTCATATCCTTGCTAAAGCTCTCCAGTCAACCCCCAGATGTCTGAGGAATGCACACGGGCAGAGAGTCAAACTGAAAACTAAGCAGCAAACCACAGACTTGGATATCCACGTCACTGGTATGTTTACTCTATCTGCTCAGCGTGTCGCGTTATATCGACCAAAGTCAGTGATCACTAATTCTTGTCCAGCAGTGTTCATTCCACTGTATTCGGCTATAGTTCACCCCCCACTTGGAATACTTTATCCAGGCTTGGTCACCTTATCTCAAAAAGAACATAGTCGTGCTCGAAAAACTGAAAACACTCGCCACACGTATGATATGGGTTATGAGGGGTCTGAGTTACCACGACCGACTAACTTCGTCGAACTTATTCTCGCTCGAACGCCGGTGGGTGAGAT
The DNA here is from genome assembly GCA_008508345.1 of Paragonimus westermani. Lineage (NCBI taxonomy): Eukaryota > Metazoa > Platyhelminthes > Trematoda > Plagiorchiida > Troglotrematidae > Paragonimus > Paragonimus westermani. The sequence continues at coordinate 107,460 of QNGE01000897.1, forward strand.
GTGATCGTATTGAGGCGTGCAGAATCACCCACTTCATCGGAACAAGCACCATGACAGGTTTGTTCGAGATGGTTCAGGACAAAGTTTTAAGTGGTCATTGGTTCACAATCAAGAAAACAAGATCACGAGCGGCTGTCCAATTCAGCTTTTTCACTAACCGGGTGTTCAACTCGTGGAACAAATTGTCTGCAAAAATCGTTAAGGCCGCCAGCGTAGATATATTCGAAAGGGAGCTAGACAAATGCTGGAACAACCTTTTCCTACTTTGTGCTATTCGAAGTGTGCTTTGTTTCTGTGGTTTGGGTCAACCAAGATTTGTCCTTTCTTTTTTCTGTCCCTACCCTTAGACCACCACCAAACGCATCGACAGAAAACGCAGTCTAGTCAATCTCCGGGTCACATCAGTCAAGCATCAGGACGTCAACGGGCGCAGGCCTTCACCAGGTTCTGGATTTGAAATTTGAATTCCGATTGGCCCCACAAATTACGAACGACAAGAGCCAATGAAAAACACGGACAAGGCAGCCTCCGGATAGATAATGTATTCAACCTCCAGGTGGTTTACTGGTGTACGTGGTTCATTCCGATATATTTCGTCACAGCGGGACTAGACCTTGACGCAGTGTAATTGCTTACGCATATCAGTGGCCCATTGGGCTAAACTTGGTCGTGTGGCTACCACAGCGACAGCCATTGATGCCAAACAGGCCGATAGGAAGAGGTATGAAAAACCACAGTCTCCTGTTCCTCTAGGTTCCGGGTTAGAAGAAAGATGATATCTTTTTTTCCAGAAAAAGTAAAAATTCTGGTAAGGTGCCACCCACCTGCTGACTTGCAGTACAGCCTAGCCTCTTAGGCCGAAGGCTTCGGTTGAGAACCCTAATCGATACATCCGCCACCTCTTGTCCAGGTCTGGGCAACCTGGTAGTACGTCAACCCACACACAACCACGAATACTCACAACACCGAAAAATCCATATTACATCGGTCGCCTTGCATTATAAACCGAGTCGCCCTGTCTGCTACATACAGCAGGTCGAATAGTCAAAAACATGTTTTTGTCAGAAGCAGCATATGTTGTTTCGTTGACTGTAGTCAACGTATGGAACTGACAGCACCCGCACTGTCTACCCGATGCTGGGTGACTCCACGGCCACCACTACATGTCTGGTTGGAGTAGGCATAATTCTCAGCACGAAGGCTGCAGCCACATTGGTAGGTTGGATTCCTGTTAACAGTGGACTTTGCCCGTCCGCTAGATAGGTTTGGTTGAGGCCAAATTTTCAGAAATATCTTCATTATGTGTGATTATGTTTCAGTTGACTGCAGTGTCAGTTAAAAACACCTTTTACTCTGATCTGGCCGTTATCATTCACGTACGTGCGTGCTACTATATCAGAATCACGTAATTCTGATATAGTAGCTCTTGCCATGGGTAAGAATGGCGAGGTCGATCGCCTTGGTGATTCGAGTCTGGTTTAGGTGGCAGGTTTGGGATAGCATGACATCGTTCACATAGTGGTGGACGGTTGTTGCATTTGTCTGCGGAGCATAAACTGTTTTTAGCCAGCATTGCATTGCAGTCAAAAACATGTAGTGTAGCACCCTGGTCGGTAGATCTATCACCACTCATTAAGAAGGTCCGCAGTTGCATTTCGATTATCAAACGTAATAGGGCCATCGGTCTGGATGATCCCGCACCGGCACATTTCAAAGAAGTTGGGGACGCTTCAGTTGAAGCCTTGACAGTTGTTTCAACCTCTGTAGACGAGGGAGTCCACCCCTCCGTGCTGGATTCACTCGATAATAGTTCATCGTGTTGGAACTGATCCAACAAAATACAACCCTGTCAGTTAGCACTATCGACAATCGATCGACAGTGAAAAGCCAAGTCTCAGCGCGTTGACTTCGTATATTATTACCGACCCTGGAAAATAGAGAGTACAGAGAGGCGCGTCAAGCTAGCGAGGCACGGAGCGAGTTGTGTG
>QNGE01000897.1:113052-187581 GCA_008508345.1 Paragonimus westermani
ACAATCCTCCATTATTTCGTCTATGACGAAATTAAACAAAAATGGTGACAGCGGACAGCCTTGACGTACGCCACTCATGGTGCTGAAACTGTCAGACAGTTCACCGTAAACCCTAACCTGAGCTGAAGTATGGGAATAAAGTGCCGACAGTATGTTCACGTACTTAGTCGGCACACCTCTGCGTTCGAGCGAATCTAAAAGTGTAGATCGATCCACTGAATCGAACGCACCCTTATACATGACGCTGTTCCAGAATTTGACGAGGAGTAAGAATGTGATTTATACATCCCCGCCCGGGGCGAAACCCGGCCTGTACTTCCCTAATGTTTACCTCTCGAGCTGCAATGAGTCGGTAAAGTATAATGGATGCTAGAACCCTAGAAATGACTGGGGTCAAACTAATCCCTGTATGGCTTTCGGAAAAGCCCCAAACTCGAGGGGATGGTTTCTGTTGTCCACACAATTCGAAACAAATGAGTCAAAACCTCTACTAACGCCTCTCCTTTGAAAAGTGCCGGCACGTGGTCATCTGTGCCAGCAGGCTTATTAAGCTTAAGATCCGCAGTGCATTTGCGGAACTCAGTCTCAGTGGGTGGTTCCAAGTCTGTCGACCAGGGCACTACATTACAAGTTTGTGGTGGCAACGCAGTACAAACAGGAGGCCACTTAAGTTGACCATCGCTCTAACCCTTTGGACTTATAGATGAATGTGCCATCTGTCTCGCTGATAGCTTCACTTACAGACGGTCGCCTGAGACCAATGGCACGGTGAGCTTAAACAGTTCGCCAGTGTTTTCTGATGCAAAGGCTGTCTCCATTTCCTTAACTTTTCCCAATAACCAAGCCTCACGATCAGCTTTTAGGCTACGTTTCAGTTTTCTACGGACATCTCTTCTACACTTGTTATACGAACTGCCAGGAGGGATGTTCCGTCTGGCTTCTAACAACTCTAGGGATTTCTCCGAGATCCAATGTTTGTTCATTCCATGTACCCCCCTGTCGCATGCCGCAGTACCTGCTTCACGAATGGCCTGTGTGATCTGGGTCCAGGAGCAATCAGGATTTTCGGACTGAGAACTACTAAGGCAGGTTTCTAAGCTGGTTCGATACTTATGCCTTGCCTACGGTATAGTCAGTTTCTTAACAGCCAATCGTTGCTGTCGGCGGGTTCGTTGCTAAGCAAAAATGAGTACAAAACGACAACTTACCAGCGCATGATCTGAATCCAGGTATGTGCTCCAATAGGAACGACAGTCCTGAATGGAACCCCACCGCCTATAACTAACAGCTATGTGGTCTATCTGAGACCAGGTCTGATTCAGAGAGGAAGGGTACCAAGTATAACAATGACGCACACGATGCCTAAAACTAGTACTGCCTAAAAACAGCCTATGCTCAGCACACAGCTGCAATAGTCACCTGCCATTGTCCGAGCGATGTGATGCTATCCCAAACCTGCCACATAGATGAGATTCGGCCCCACCAAGGCGGCCGACCTGGGTGTTCACCTCTCTGGTCAGAACGACTATATCAGAACCACGTGTCTACTGGAGGAGAGCGGCCAGATCCGAATAAAAGACGTCCTTGACGCCGACCTCACTACAGTCAGCTGGAGCATAAGCAGACAACGGAGATTTCTGACGGTTTTGCGTCTAGAACTGACCCTAACAGAACCTGCCAAGCGGACGACACAAAGTCTACTATTAACAGGAATCCAATCTATCAATGCGGCTGCGGCCGTCGTGCTGAGGACTATACCTACTCCAGCCTGACCGGTGACGGCGGCTGGAGAGTCACCTGAAGTGTATAACCAGTATCGGGTAGAAAGTGCGGGTGATATTAATTCCATACATTGACTACGGTCGTGGATTCTAGTCTCCGAGATACAACAAACATCAATATTTAGCGAGTCTAACGTTCGTGTGAGTGCAGCTTGTTGACCTATCTGTTTTAGAGTACGAACGTTGAAGGCACTTATTAATGTGCGTTGTAGGTCGAATCACAGGACGAGGGAGGTTTGGGAATGAGTGGCGAGACCTGGGACTTGTGGGCACAGTGTTGCAATGATTAATTATATCTGTTATGGGACCTGCAGAGAAGTTATCAGAATTGGGGTTTGGGAGGGGCATGAGAGCTAAATTTGATAGGACAGTGGGGGAGGGGTAAACAGTAGCATGTTTTCGTCTATCCACCCTGTTGTATGCGGCAGATAGGGTGACCGGGTTTATACTACGAGACGGCCGGTGCAGTATGGAATTGTTTATTTTATGAGGATTCATGGTTGTGTGTGGGCTAAGATACTGCCAGGACGCCCGGACCTAGACAAGAGGACGATTAGGGTTCTCAACCAAAGCCTTTGGCTCAAAAGCCTGTACCGCAAGGCAGCGGGTGGGTGGCGGTGTACCAGAAATGGTACGTTTTTCAGGAAGAGATGCCAACCATCTTCCAACCCCCAACCTGGAGGACCAGGAGACTGTGGTTTGTCAGACCTCTACCTGTTGGCCTGCCTGGTATAAGTAACTCTGTTCAGTTTAGTCCAAAAGGTCATCGAGATGCGCAAGCCATAGAGGAATTATCTTTACCTCATTAATTACTAAGGCTCTAGCGGCCATAATACTGCGTCGATTCACTGCAACTCACGATGCAAACATTAGGGAAGAACAGACAGGGTTTCATCCTGGGCGGGGATGTGCTGATCAAATTTTCATTGTTTGCCAAATTCTGAGGCAACGTAATTTATACCGCGGGTCAACAACTGCCATATTCATTGACCATAAATGTGTGTTTGATTCGATGGATCAGTCTACACTTTTACAGTCGCTTCAACTCGGGTGCACCGACCAAGTATGTAAACATACTGTTGGCACTTTGTTCCCACACTTCAGCTCAGGTTACAGTTGACGGCGAACTATGTGACAATTTCAGCCGTAGGAGCGGCTTACGTCAAGGCTGTTCATTTTCATCATGGACGAAACAGTAAGTCTGTCTGCGACGTTCATGTGGATCTCCTGCTTGGTTGAAGAGTGACTTAGCTTGACTATGCTGACGAAAAGGTGTTGCTGTTGAACGAGTTCAAAGCACAAACAATGCTAGACGCTGTTTTTCTCTACTAAGTAATTCAGAGAGCTCTTTACAGCTTCAAAATGGAGTGTTTCCGCATGATTACTGCGAAGATGTAGATTTAATGTTGGATAATTAGCTCGTAGAGGTTGACCGATCTGTATACTTGGGAAGCTGAATAGGCGGTAGCGGAGGTGGGGGAATGCAATGGAAATGGGCATCTCTAAGGCAAGGGCGGTATTCGCTAATCTAAGACACCTCTGGAGACAGAGAGGTATCTCTGTGAGACCTGGGGGTCGCGTGCATGAGACCACAGTGAAGGCTGTATTGCTTTACGGCAGCGAAACGTGGCCTCAGAGTAGAAGAGATTAACTATCTTGTATTTAACCGTCGATGTTTGCGCTCGATCGCTTGTATACGGCAACACTAACGAGTAATCAACGAATAGGTCAGGAGGTGGGTATTTGGTGGTGACTATCAAACAAATTCTTTTAGTCAACCCTTACATTTGCGCGGACCTAAATGGTTAAGCCATGTACTGAGGATCCGAGCTAGTCGCCTGCCACACCGAGCGCTTTTTGTCGACACTGAGGCCGATTGACGTAAGGTGCGAGGTGGACAGATGATGACCTGGCTTGAAGAAATGAAGTCGTTCACGAAGAGGTTAGCCACTGTATGCGGGTTCGCCTCCCATGCTGGGGCCATCACGACTCACAGAGTTGGTGGCTGGAGACGTTACGTGAGATGCCGGCTAATCGAGATTACTGGCATGAATGTTGTTCTTTGGTTGAGTTGTCTGTGAAGTGACGCGGGGCACTGGAAGCCGCCTTGATGGTAACGTCTTACTTTCATTTACATCTCGGTTATTTTCTCAAGGCGTAGGCACCTGGATGCTGAATGTTTGAATACAGACAAAGCTATTTTTAGTAGTTAGGTCGCTTCCTGTCCCCTTCTTTTTCTTCTTCTCCCTTGCTATACAGGGTTTGCTTTTCTTCGTGACTGTGCTACAGTTAAGCATCAATGAGAACCACTGATGTATTTTCTATGATGGTGATGAGGATTTCAGACTATTTGAAACGTCCAGTGGTATGCTTCACTAGAACATATTCCAGGGTGCGACAGGTTATGTAGTGAGCTGAACGCTGATGGAGCGATAGTGACACAATCGGCCTACTTATGCCTTATGAAATCCCACAGTACGGTGCCATCTTAGTACGTTAGGGGAAATGGTTGTATTTTGGGAGAACTGCGTTAGCAAAATTGCTCTATCGCCGAATCGCATGTTTGCAGCCATGGCAGCCAAGTCAAGAGGATTTGGTGTTGAATAGATTACCTGATATACGCGTGAGAACACGTCTGCAAAAGGATTGAGAACCCCTGGAGGATGCCGTAAACCTGTCATAAACTGAGAGGTACAGTCCAACTGCTTGATATCCAGAATAAATAACTGTGGTGTGAAGAGTTCAAAAAATACACCAATGGTGTATACAGCAACTATGGTTTGTCCGCTACGAACGTCGGAAGCTTCTTAGTGATTGGTAAACAGCAAGCAGTTCTGTCAACATGATTCTACGGTCTGAAACCGTTTGGCAAAGAACGCTAGTGTTTACCAGTGATTGTCAACAAACTACGACGCCAACGGCTGTACCGAAAGCGTCTGTTACAATAGGCAGCTTTGTGCTAGAATCAGGATGATCAACCAGGCTTAGTTTGGCAATTGCTTCCTCAAGTTCGCCAAGGGCACTGAGCGCAAAACCAGTGATCAACTCAAATAGAAGTTCAGTCATTGATTGCACAAATTTTAAACAGTCGATACTAATTTACTGGACACTACAAGATCAACGATGGTTCAAGCTTGGCCTGAGCTCCGTTGGAAATAGCGGTGATGTTATCGGCTAACATCAAGTGATCTGGAAGCTTTGGTCGGTTTGCCTGGGTCTCACTCTGCGTCGTTCTCCGTAATATCACGTTGAGTCAACCGTTTGAATAAGCTGTGTACATGTGAAAGGTTTTCCTCCTCAATGGAACTAACGATTAGATTTTCGTTGAGGTAAGGATAAACGAAGTCCAGACTGTGGGTGACTTCATGCGTAACTGGTTGAAATGTTTAGACAGAATTACTGAATTCCGCTGACAATTGCAAAGACTCGAAAAGGCTAGAAGGAGTAACGATAGCGGTCTTTGATATGTCTTTTTTGGCCACCGAAATTTGATGGTGCACTCGAATCAACGCAATGTTGCTGAATGCATTTTTTGCCAACGATACAGGTTGTAAGATTCTGTGTGTGCGGAATCAGGTATTTTTCACCGGATGCTATCATTGAAGCCGAAACAGTCACCACAAGGACGTCAGCGTCGTAACTTCTCTGGTAAAGCCGAAAAAACTCAGAAGGGCGGATGATCCCGAGTCCTAGCATGTGTTCAAACTGTGTCCTAGCGAGTTTTAGGTTTTCAAGGGCTAGCCTGTCAGGCCTAGCCGATACGAACAGATCCTTCGTTCGGATTTGATATTTGACGTTAGAGGTCACAGCTGTTTCGACGTTCTACGTGCAAATTAATTGTGGGAGCTGCTGAGGAAGTTACTCAAAAGGCGACAAATTAGCCAGTTGTATGCAGATTGAGCTGATAGCTGCGACGGTCGCATCTGTGCCATTAAATGTTGAGGGTGTAATGACATCTATTAGTTTCCGGTTTCGTTTATTGAATTAAAGGTCAGGTTGCAGATGGAAACCGATACTAGTGGTGACGAAAGAATGGCACCGATAGTGAAGATCCAGCGCGAGTTGCGACTAAGGCCTCAGTACAGTATCAACGAGCTTCAATATGAAGTTTGGACAATATTCCTACGAACGGAACTGGCTTGTGATACCTTAATCTGAGGTTCGTGGATTCGACCCACTTGACTGGAATTTGGCTAATCTCATCCTTATTTTCAAGAAGGGCTCTCACACTTTATGTTGCACCACTGAGGGATTGACCTAATTCCTTGTGGAACGAGAATACTCGCAACCATTGTACTTCGTAGGTTACGCATGATGCGTGCACAAAATCACCTTAAAGAGCAAGCTGGGATTCGTCTTGTTTGTGACTGTATTGTTTACCTCTTCACACCACCGAATGTTCGGTCTCTGCCATTCACATAGAAAACACAACTACCCTTTCGGGGGGACGTTCAATTCAGTTATGAGAGCTGCACTCTGAGCTGAACAAAGTGTGCTCGAGATGCACGCGAACATCTTGAGGGCACTTTACTGCGAGGCCTCCAGCCTATTTAGTGCAACATATTGCCAATGTCCATCATCTTCAGCGAGATTCGCAGATGTTGCTCAGCCTCTTCTTCTCTGTTCCTCTTAACCCGGAGCAATACTGGAACGTAGAGTCCTTACACTTTTCCGCACTTTTTCAAACCTAAAAGAACATGCGAGGAACCTTCGTTGGCTCATCCGTGTTCTGGATTGCTCCCACAGACTTCTGCACTTCTCTGGAAATCATATTGTGAGGGTGACAAACAGGGACTCTTTCATTAACGGTTAGTCGGCATCGGTAGTACTCAGTCCAAAGCACTTCAGGGTAACCTAAAGCATCACCGGAAGGTCAGGGTTTGGGGACTGCTGAGAAAGTACTTATCTTCTGATTTAACCTACACCAAATTCTGTTTGTCCACATATACTAAACCTGGTTTTCTTGCTAGACGGACGACAAACATTTTCATTTGAACACAGATCAAACCACAGCTGAGTGTAAGCGGTTCTTCAGTAAAATTCAAATCCAGATTAGGGGAAAATCCGTTATTTCCCCAACGAGCACGGCAGCTTGCGTGCGACGCATAAGTGAGTTCCCGAATCAAACGGAAGGAAATGGAAAGCACATGAGGGTCCCTCAAATAGGGAAGGTTGAGACCTAACAGGAAAGTTGGGGTGTTATAAGAAAATTAGCAGAGTGCATTTGCATTGTGCGAGAAAGCAATGGAGAACACGATACTCCAAGCAGAACCTGGAGGAAAGGCGATATCACTCTACTAGATTCCCTGAAAGGGCGCATGGACTATTAGTGCTCTGTAGAACAGCGTTCAAACCATAGAACGTTTGTGTTGCGCCGGTGAGAAGCTGCTGTCTGGTTCACGTAGGTATCCGGGATACCGAATGCTTCATTCACTAGGTTTTTTGATAATCGAGGAAAGCCATTCGATCATTGTTCATTTACGCGCGAAGTGAACGTCGAGTTGGATTGCCAGTACACCGTCTGCCTGTTGTGGCGAACATCTTGACTGATTGCACCTGACACTTCCAGTTTCGCCGTGAAGATGTCAACAAACCCAATAGATTTCCCATTTTTACCCCGCAGCCCTGCTTAAAGCCATCACAATGGAAATAAAACGTGGTATTCAATGTTGAAATAATATGAGGTGTTTGAAAGCCATGACCGGTACACGTCTACATGAGTGAGTCACATAGAATTCGATTGTTTCAGTTGAAGGTCCGTTGGTGAACAGTTATCCAACGTCGAAGGAACATTTTTGTGTTGAGCGTACAGGTGTTTTCACGAGCCGGCTAAAATTCATGCATCCTGGACGTTGCATTTTGCCAATTCGTTTCTTATAGGTTTAAGGGTATCTACCAACCATCCTACAAGCTAGTTCTATAGAGAGATATTCAGGCAAGGTTAGATGGAATAAGTTTTAAAAGTTCCCGTATTCAGAACAACATTTGACATCCGCATTCACCACCATACCACCCAAAATCCAACGGTCAAGTCGAGCTCTTCGTCGACACATTCAAAAGAGCACTTATGGGGTCTCGCGGAGAGAGACCGACTAAAGAAGTGCTACAAAGGTTCTTGCTCAATTATAGAACCACTCCAAATCCGGCGACTCCCAGTGGACTTTCACTCGCGGAAGCTCTTGGGTCGCAATATGAGGGCGAGATTCGACGCGATTTTGCCAGTGGAAAACTCCCAGAAGGTGAGCAGCAGCAATCACGACGTTTACTTGCCGTTGGCGATATAGCCTATGCAAGGGACTATCGTCCAGGTCACCCCCACTGGACAGCAGCAACAGTCAAGCATCGGAACGGCTCGATACTTTACAATATCAACGTCGGAAGTGACATGGGTACGCCACCGGAACCACGTTATTCCACAAACACTGTGCAAGTAAAGAACCAATTGTCACTGGATCTACTTCTGGACACCTTCGAAATCAAACGCTCAACAGAGCAAGTTCCCGCGATGGTTACGTCAGCGACCTCAACTCCTGGACCGAACAGTGAGCTAACAGCCTTGCAACCAAGACGATGGGCAGACCGCAAACGCAAGCTTACCGGCCCAATGCAGGCTCGATCCACGTCGACGGCGGTACCAATAACGCCCAACAGGGGAGGTGTTGAGAACAGGCACTTTTTCCCCAGAGTTCCCCATATTTTCTAAGGGAAATGGATTTTTCTAATTTGGGAATTCGAATGCCCGCCAGTATTCTCGAAATTACGAGTTTTGCGTTTGCTTCTGATTGGTCCGTTAAGTGAACTAGGTCCAAGACCATCGAAACTTATAAGTACAGCCGCTGTGCACCATTGTTTTGCCTTTGGGTTGGGCAGCAAGCAAAATTCACTTGAAGGCCGTCATTTCCTCTTTCTTTTTGGGAGTTCTAAGTTGCAAGAGTTGGGTCCGGGTACTTGCGTTCTGATTATCCGTGTCGTCTGGCAATACCGTTGAGTTTCGTTCGTGATCGAGGTACTTCTCGCGGTCTTTTTATTTGTAGTTGCCTTCCTCTCTCAGGGGCTCGTAGCAGTACCTTTGTGAGGTTTTCGAGCCAACTGGTTTAAGAAAGTGTTTATGAAATAATACTACGTTACTATGGTGTTTCCAATTTACGTGCCTGTCACTCTTCAGCACCGTAAACCATTTTAGGGTTGGACTCCCACTGCGTTTATTTTAGCTAGTCAGTCAAATCTGTTGAGACCGACTTCGCCGGATCCCTTGCCATGCTTCACTATGATTGTTTTCATTTCTTTCTGAGCATTCAAGAGCACCTGTTGGCCGGACCTGTTGAGCAGGATTCGTTGCTTACCTCAACCAGTTTAGCTTTAAACTAGATCACACGCCCAAGTTTAGACGGTGTGAGACGCAAAATTTGTTCAAACAAGTCGTCATCTTTGACCTAGACGTGCGTTTTCTCTAGATCGCAAAGTTTCACTTTAAAATTTAGCCCGGATAAAATTGTCTTAATTTCCACACGCTTCAATGTTACTGACAAAGTTGTCGCATGCTTCCGCAGGTCACATGTAGAATGAGGTACAACGTCGTTCATTTCAACAGATACAGATAGTCTGTTATACAGTACATGCCAGATGTAGGCACCCAACAGCAAATCGCTGAGTCCAAATCAAACGACAATCATAGTTCGACCGTGTGTGACACGTCTGAATATTTGAATTTCTATTCTCACCGGATCACAGGCCAACGAGCAGATGTGCTAACCGAGTCTGGTAAGTGTACAGAAACAACACATCGCTGAAATTACAGCCAGATCAATTGGCTTTGGCTGGCAGACTGTACGCGCAGTTCCAGTCACATTGTTATGCCCCATCGTTTCAGTGTATTGGGAACCACGGTCCACGATCGATAACACCTGGCCGTTCACACACATTTTAACGCTTCAGTAGCCAGATCACACTTCTGAAACGCAAGTATGAGAACGAAGTACCAATACTCTGACAGTTGAACAGTGTGTTGAACTGGTTTTAATTTATACAGTCTGTGGTAAAAATATGGAGGCGGCCACCGGGGAATTTAATACAAGTCATGTAGGTATGCAATCGGTTGCCTGTAAATTAGTTCGAAGGCTGACAAACAAGTCTGTTTCAGCATGCAGTGTCCATAAGCTGCAAAGAAGTGGATGACTACGCACATTAACAGTGATGTGTGTCCATCGGCTCGATCAGGCGTGTAACACTTCGAAGTCCACCTTACACATGATATTCAAGAGATACAAGTATCGGCCATATCGGAAGGCCCGATCACAGGAGCGTCGATTGTCAGACGAGGACAAACGTGAGCCATTTTGCTTATGGCATTCATCAGAACGAAATACACTTTCGGACAGTATTTACTGGCAAAGCAGCATTACGTTTAATTGGATTTATCCAGGAGCACCACTTTACGCGCACCAACAAACTCCATCCGTTGGCTCCAATCCGACGCAAGCATAGCTTAAAGTCTATGATTTGGACGAGGTTTGGTCGGACACGGATTATCGGGTTTTTCATTTTTGTGAAAAAAGTTACGCGTAAAATTTCCCTTCGCATAATCATTTACAAACTAGGATATCCCTATCTTCTGATGCTGCTGCAAAATGTTGTACCGGCGCTGGAGTAACTGGGAGCACACGATCACACTTGTTTTCAACAGGATAGCACAACACAAAATTATACACCATGTGCACAAGAATATCTGAGTGAAGCGTCCGGGCGACGATGAATCGGTCGTGGTGGAAGAATTTTGGCGTTCAGTGTGCGGGCTTCCATAGGTGAATACAAAATTATTTCCAATCAATTCCATGTCTCTTTAGCCCACTGTCCAAACTTCAGTCAATCGATTAAAGTGCCTGCCTACCCTCGCCTTTTCGTTGGCCTCACACGTTCGCATATTCTTTGTTTTGCCCACGACGCATCCGTTGCTTGTCAATGTTCACGGTCTTTGTTGCTTTCCGATTTCACTTTCGAGGTCGTATTGGTGCGAATTCATTCGCTTCCTTTATCTCTGAGTAACGGTTGCACTTATTGGTCGACTCTGTTCGCAATTATTTGCCTGGTTTTGTTGTGCCGTTGAAACTGAAGTATGACGGAAGAACTGAAGCTGGTATTTTGTTTACACAGTAATCCTTGTACCAGTAGTACCGTTGTTTACTCGATCAATATTCGTCTTGTCACTTCGTGGCCGTTACTGAACGTTCATCTGACGAACGTTACAGTGTATGTGTACGAATTTTAACAAGATACCGTTTACCGATGTAACCTGAATCCAGCTTTCAAACATCAGGGGTCAGTTGACTGGCGGGGATATCATGAGGTTATTAATTGGATTCAAAAAACGCTGCGGATGACCGCCGAATGACGAGACTCGCTCACTAGTCCAGATTGTAAGTGTGTTCCCAACGTTAACAAGCTGGTTATTGAGCTTCCAACTGCTAACTCATCGTATTCGTACTTTATTGAACTCATGAGTTCGTTACGCACGCACTAAGAGAGGTTAACTAGACCGAATAACTGTGCTGCAGGCCCACTGTTGACAACCTCTGCGAAGACCATAGACTGACAACGTAAGCGATGGGAGTGACCACTGCTACTCTTAATTTGCCCACCTTTAACATTAAACGGGTGTCATTTATTTTTAATCCGACCTATACTACTACCTNATTTATTTTTAAGGATAGTATTTATGACTACGGGTGGATCAGTTTTACTGTGGGGCTGCGAAACATGGTCGCTAGATGTTAGGGATCCAGAAGGTGCCGAAATTTACCCTCTGTGTCCACGTTAAATCTCACGTCTTGAGTGACATTAGCTGGTAAACACTCAGGGCTTTGGACGACAGGACTGTGGCTGCAGGGCTACACCGTGCTTATTGACCGGAACGTTGACAGTATATGAATTTACTTGTTTGAACTATATGTTATGGTTACATTCTTATCGTTTGCCTCACTGTAACCCTTTTACCGAACCCGTAGCTGATTAGTTATCGTCGACTTATTATTGAAGTATAACTGCGTCCACTGGTAGCTTGGGGATGATAGGCTCAACTCTCGTGACCCACTCGACATATGGTTTAAAATACTAAGAGTTCTGGCAGTTACATCCTGTGGTATGAATATTGATTGACTTTTCTGTGAAGCGGAGCAGTGAAAGCGACAAGGAGGCTTGTGACATACAGATGCCATGTTTCAACCTGTTACGACCCCCTGAGAGAGGAAGGCAAGAACGGACAGATGATGTTTAGTGTTTCGAGTTCAGATATGGGTTTCAGCGAATATAGAGCTCATATTTCTTCTATTTCCAGACTACGATTTGTTCCTTTTTATTTCAGCCGTATAGCGGTTTCTCACATGTGTATTACTTTCGCTGATGGTGAACAACGTCATTCGCAATTCACTCACACATTAACACTCTACCTTCCGTCTTTATTCAGTAGACAGAGGCAAGTGGACTGGGAGTACAACCGACAACCTTTCTATTACGACCTGATGCACTTGTCGACTAGAGCACCAGTCCCACGGACATCATTTAGGGGCTAGTGCGTTGGTTTAAAAACTGACATGGTCAGAACGCATCCTCACGATTCTTGTCAGTCTAAGTTGTCCAGAAAGTGAATCTTGTTCATCCGAGTCATTTTAATCATTTTCCATTTTGTTGTAGCTGGTTGCTTAAAATTACCAAAAAAATGTTTGCCTCAAAAAAGCCAGACAAAACGGCTGAACGGCAAATGCAGATGTTTGAAATCGAGATGATGCAGCACGTGTTCTCGAACATGACCAATAGCTGCCTGATTAAATGCATTCCGGCCAAGTACAACGACGGAGATTTGACAAAAGGCGAGGCGGTCTGTTTGGATCGGTGTGCTGCAAAATTTATGCAAGCTTATATGCATGCGACCAAAAAACTGTCCACTTTGACTGTTCCTGAGGCCCAAGCTGCGATGGCAGCCCAGACTTGATCCCGTTGCTGGTGTGCTCCCCTTCATCCTTTTTGGACCGCTCGACTGTGTGGGTCGAGGATACGTTGCTTAGTTTTATTTCTGTGATTGTGTTGATGGTGTAAAGTGCACCAACTTCCACTCTCACCCTTTGGATTTCACTGTCCAATGGGATTCTTGTACACAACTTGGTCGATAGATTTTTATAAATTTTGGGATATTTTTTGGTTCCACAGCTCCATTTTGTTGATGAGTTTGGTTTAAATCGGTAGTACGGATGTAAGTGGCGTGTGTTCATTCCCAGATAAACGGTAGAAATGGCTCACAAATAAGTTTTTGACTTCTGACTGCACCATTGCTTACGTGAGTTGATTGATAGATTTGTTCTTTCATAACTGCCATGGGCCTGATCACGAGACATGGTGGGTCCAGTCGACATCCACTACAATCTTGAAATGAAAAACGAAAGAGTAGAACAAGGTTAAACAATATCTAGAAATGCGGATACTGGCACTCCATCGGCTGAGACACGTAATCTTGGATTAAGTTTCTAATCAAGGATTTGCATGATCATAAAATCCCAGGATGGTCAGGCTCTTCGTATTTCATTACCACTTCGTTTCTTGTCCACACTGTGGTTTTACTCAGCTGTTGGTGATTTCATTAACTAATGTCTGTTGTGGTAAATGCCCAGCTGGCATGTGAAGGTGTGTCCCAACCATTAGACTGCAGTCTGGTCAATCGATAACTTACTCCGGTAGCTCCAAATTACGCGCCGCTGAAAGACCTCGTTCTTCACTTGATCATCTCACTTGATGTAAAACTAGCTGGCGGAGCCAACGGTGGTTTAGCACGGCAAATCTTTCGACAGTTTTATCACGATCGGGCCGCTCTCCCGAACCACAAAACAGCCGAACGCAGGCAAACGTTGTATTCCCTTCTTTTTTCAGAGACGATTTTTCATTATGCGTGTAGTTTATGAAACCCGACTTCTTCAAACAAGAGACAATGTCATTTACCGGTCCTCAACAACTGTCGCTAGCGCAAGAAAGTCGTTGGAGAGCAGGTTTTTAGGAATGTTAACTTGGACATCGCTTCGTACCCAAATACTTTTAGCTTTATCAAATTATGACCCGTAAACTCACTTCTTATGTCACCTCATCCATGGGTTCGGTTGTGGATCCTGCAGCCAACTGGACCAAACAGCTCGGTGGTTGAAAACGATCTAGCACCAATACTTGATTTGACACTTGCCGTTGACGATTGTCTCCATGAAGTGAACCGATCTGAACAAGAGTGAAGTTCTAGCCTGCTTTTTCCAGAAAGGGCCAATTATCTAACAGCTATAAGTTGGCCTGTTGTTCAATTAATGATTGATGGTTGACACTATCGATTGTTGGAAGTCCTTCAGTAGTCATACTTCTGGTCTTCAGAGCTCATTGGTAATGTTCATCTGTTTCCGGATCAGAATTTGAACAGCTGTTCCGTCTTGTGAGATGGACGAAGACGTCTTGCTCCCATGGCTGTCAGTTGGTATCAAGGGAATTACCACTGTATGTCTTCTCTCGAGTCGATCAGACGGTGTGTACACTTCACTAACAGTTATCGTAGACGGTTTTATGGAGGTAATTTGGTCATCATTTGAATTACTCTTGGGATAACAACCAGTACGCTCGCTTCACAACCGCTAGGGATAGAGTGCTAACTGGCCACTGGAACTCTAGTCCAGTACTTTTTAGTCTTTAAATGCACCACTAGGCATACTTTCGAAATATGAATGCGAATGTGGCAATCAGGAATATCGTTCAGTTTCAAACGTAAGTTCTACAGGCGGTTGAATTTCATGTAAGTTGGGCGAACGGCTGGCAGCGCTGGTCTGTATCTACTAAATTAAATTTGCATTTGGGATGAGACTCAATTACTAAAATCCGGGCTTCTGCTGGATTCGAACCAGCGGCAGAAACAGCATGCCCAAACGTGGCAAGCCCCACACTATCTGATCCTAGAAGCCACACCGGAAGTCCGGAACGGGGTATCATCTAAATTATGAAATTTGCCACACTACTTAGAAGTAATATAACGATATTGGTGAAAAGCTACCCATATTGCTGATTTCAGTAGGTGGCATTTGTGGGAAGGTCAAATCGAACACATTTGTTGCTGTTTCTGACACGAACAGTGGCAACAAGCTCAGTCTTGTCATGTGCGGAACATGGTACAAGCGAATATCAGCCGTCTCTTGACACATTGCTGCTATTTCATGTTGAGACCGCCGGCCTGGTCATTTCAGCTGCCTGACCAAATTCCGCCCGCGGAATGTAGGCTGCGGGCTGTTACGGAAATACAGCTTATAAGCCATTCAATCATTATTTGCAAAAGCTTTATCAGTGCAGAACCTCATCCCGTCTAGTTGGTGCGACAACTGTATGGTGGTACTTGCTGCGTTTTATGCAGACCGGCAGTGTGCACAAGGGTTGTTCAGTAGGTAGGAGAACGGAATAGTCCGATTTGGAGGAATTGCGGAACATACGTAAATAAGAAAAGTCAAGAAACCTCAAGCTTTTAACACCCAGTGTAAAGGAGATACGTGAATTCGAAGTTAGGTACCAGCAAAAATGACATCTTGGTTGTTCCGATATTGTACGCACTGAAAACGGCACGGTAAATCACCAAACTATTTTTTTAATGTACCAACGGTTTGCCGTAGCAAATTTGAACCCAGTCTTCGAGTTTTCAATATACGCAAAATGGCACTCGATAACCACACCTTACAGCAGTTCGGTACTGATGAAAAAGTCTTCCGGCACGCGGTAAAGTGGCTCCCATTTGTTAGTTGCTACCGTCGCCGTGAATCGGATGAGTCGTAGATTTCTTATTCCTGAGGTATCCGAGGTGCTCTCTACCAGTTCACTTGAGGTTGATGCATCAACGGATGTAGACCGATCGATGAAGCTGGTTCTTTGTAGTGTGTCACATTCTGGGATGGTGAGGTATTTATGAGCGTTTTAAAGACCCAAGCTGTAATGTGTTACCGCTTTATTCTGCTTCTGTAAGTGACTCAGCCCTCACATGAAAACTCATCGATGGTGTATGGTTTGGCACTGAGTGATTGCGGTAGTGAGGGACAGCCTGACCAGTTGAGTCACGTAGAACATGAGTCCCATGGCTGCCGTGAGATGGGTTTTCAATGAAGCTGTAATGTCGTCCCCCTCACGAGACGAACAAAATGTGATTCCTTAAAAAAACGAAGTTGTTTTCTGAGAGGTCTTCTCCCGTTGGTTCCGAACAAGCGATTCTGTTAATACTTCCAAACAATATTAGCCAAGCATACAGGTGTTCTAGAGGGTATACAATGCGCTCCATACAGGGCATTGCGCATTCGGATGGGATGACACTGATTTTCAATCGATACCTCCATAACAAGCGTATAGGCAAACATACGTGTGAAATATGCACGCAGAGAAATAAGAGTTATCACCGGGCTCCTTATAAAAATCACGTTTACTTGGGCCGCCACAAAATACACGTATGCCCTCTTGCTGTTCGTCTTACATAGTGCGCACAATGGAGTGCCGGAAAATCAAACCGTTGCGCTCTACTTCCTTGACTATTTTTGGTACCTGCGTTCTAGGATGAGTTTTTGTACATGTCAGCTGACTTTGGCTGTGCCCGGCCTTTCCGCTCTTGAAAATTCCCACTGATGAGTTTCGCTTTTCGTAATAACTTGTGTGTATTTTTAACGTGTAAAGGCTTGGAAGTGGCCACAATATGAGAAGAATAAAAAAAGGTTATTTGTAGGGGGGAAATGTGGAGGGCCAAAGAACAAATGTCACAAGGATGCACACAGAGACTCGCAACACGAGGGCCATTGACATCTGTTCTTCGTCAGATCAGACAGCGTCCTCAACCAAGGGTGTTCAGTGTCCTTTGGACCACATACAAGAGGTCGGCAATGCTCTGCTGAAGCAAGCTTTACAGTGAGTGCCTTCATAACTCGAACACAAGTCGCGTTGCCGCTTCCAGTCTAACTCTTCACTCGTAAGCAAGACACGGTACGGCAGGCAATGTGTTGGCGTTAGTAAGATGTGACCAATTCAACGAGCCATGTGAGGTGTGGTCACTATGCTTAAGGGTCGACAGGGTTTATTCGTTCCGAAGACACGTCGGCGAACTTCGACGTTGCGGACACGGTGTTTCCATCACAGGCCGTCAATCCCTCGGAGACACCGGTGGTCGAAAACGGACAGTCTGTGAACACTTCGCGCGAGTAGACCAGGTTTCGGAGCTGTAAAGCAGGACTGTCCCTACAGTGAAATTGTATACTCGGCCTTTCGCAGAACGGTTGAGATCATTCCGACGCCACAGGTGGCGTAATCTGGTAAACGCCCTCCGAGTCGTTGCTATACGATTTGTGATATCGACAGACATTCCATCAACATTAATATAGCTCCCGAGGTACATGAACTTTACCGCTTTCAACTGCTTACCACCAAAGTTGAGGGCGGGCACACAGTCCTGCCAATTTTGAAACAACACTTTTCACTTAGTAGACGCAAAGGCCATAACAGACTAACGAACTGAAGCCTCTGATCTGTTTAGGATGCGTTGGAAGAAGAATGGGTTTCTCAACCGTGCACAAGAAAGCTAGCAAATTAACTTTTTCTACAACTTCATAAAACGGAACACACGCGTTTTGAGTATTGTTGATAGTGCGCTTGTATGCCGCCGCTTCTGACTTCATCTTACTGTATTCGTTATCTTGAGCCGTTTTTCAACTCCGCTTAACTTTCCGGACAATGCCGTGAAATTGTGGCCACGGATTTTCATTTTCTTTTTCTAAATCCATAGAGCATCTGTCCGGCACAGATTGTATTCCTTATTAAATTTATTGCGCTCCAGTTTTTTAAGACGTGAAGCAACTGCCGCGCTACTTGAAATCAGTCCCGAGGGATAAGGCACTGTAAAGACGTAGGTAGTCGATGCGTCCTACCCTGAGGCAATTACAGAGTCGGACGTCACCAATTGAGAGGTGCGATGGTTATGTATGTGGTGCCCCATTAGCATGTTCAACACACTTCGAGGTGCCAAACAAGTTACCAATTCCAATATGCATGCATCTGCTTACCTAACTTTACTTCAAACTACCAGTCTGTTGAATTAATTGTTGCAAATTCAGTGCATATTAGTTCATTTGTGTGCAACTTGGGACGTAGGACAACCGATGATTTTCATGACTTGCGTAGTTAGGCAGGAGCACCGTTATGTACAGCCTGAGCTACTGGGGACGGCTGGCACACTGTCGTTGTCATCAGATCAGGGGGATATCACGCTTATTCGATGGACGAACCGGTAAGCACAACAATATTCAAGATCCATATATCAAAATTACCATTGATGAGAATGGCAGTGTGAAGCTCGACTGTTTGGTTGCACTTTTTGAGCCTGTTTCTCAACGTCGTCATATTTTTTATAATCGTCCTGCTAATTAAGACTGGTTTGATGTGCGTTTCTTCTCATTGCTAAGGCAGGTGAGAATGCTGTTTGAGCCTGTCTGGAACCTGAAGGAAGGAAGCGATTACAGAAGTTTTAACTAACAAACCATCAGTCAGGTAACTGAGAAATCATGTGGAAATGCGTATCCATCGGGAACTCTGTTTTAAAACGGGCACAGGGGCATTTGAGAGGAAATATTTGATAATCTTAAATATGTAAAATACGGAGTATTGTTTGCAATTTATCCACTCACGAGGCAGTCATCCGGTGAATGGAACATTGTCCAGAACGATGCATCCGACGGCACCGTTATTAATAGTCTACGGTGAGATTAGAATGCTGTTAATTATGGCTTCGAAAAATTCTGCAGTTCCAAGTTGAGACTAATTGCCCTTTTAGCTCCAACACTATTCAGTGTACTCTAGAAAGACCAAATCAGTGTCTCCAGTTTATTCGTTACATGAATTCAGTCACTATACTGTGTGCTGCATGAATGTTCACGTCATTCATCAAACTGTCTGAGTCGGAATCG
Organism: Paragonimus westermani; assembly: GCA_008508345.1. Lineage (NCBI taxonomy): Eukaryota > Metazoa > Platyhelminthes > Trematoda > Plagiorchiida > Troglotrematidae > Paragonimus > Paragonimus westermani. Next base: position 131,822 of record QNGE01000897.1, read on the forward strand.
TGGCTGGTCAGTTGGCCTTCCAAATTTTAATCGATCGTCATTTATTCCACTGCTTGTCGGTCAGCATCTCAAGTTTGGTGGAACTGTGTTGAAACGGCACAACAGTAGAAGACATCGTGTAAGAACCAATGTAATACGTTAGCCAAAAAAGATTGGTACTCATCGGGTGTCATGTGGGTGATGTTTACCCAAATGCCTGTAGCAACATCGAATTGCTTTCTCTCTTCAGCCATTGCACGCCTGTAAAAGCACAATATAGCTGGACGGGGTTAATGGAGGTTGTACATACTACACGTCCTATTCGATGAATACTACAGACTGCCCTGTGTATTTTTCGTTCGAAAGTTTGGTAGTATTGCTGATTCTGTCAAGTCTTCGCTTTCTTGACTTCGAGCATTTCACATAAATCTCTGTTAACAAGAGGGATTTGCTCATCAATTTTCGCTTAACTTATTTTCAACTGCTGAACTGTATGAATAAGATATTCAAAAGTTGTTTATATGCTAAAAACCACTACACCAAATACTACTGACAAATAATAATACCATCGTCAGAATTACACTGAATGTTCCAGTCCTTTGCAAGGAGACCGATTATTGATTTCTGATCGCTATCATCTAGGTAAGCTTTCGGCTTACATGTTTATGATAGTGCTGCGAAAGTAAGGAAGTGTAACTGACCAACCTGGGAAAAAGAAGTACTCAGATGCTGACTGACACGGTGAAATAACCTTAGGTACGTGCAGATAAACCACAAAGAAACGGTAATAGAAGCGTAGTATCCATGCTTTCTGAAAGCAGTCAGATCGGTATTGTAAAGATAATACCAACTGGTTGTTGTGCGATTTATTCCAGATGCGGCGGTGTTGTCCGGTTGATGTTGCATCAATGGCGTCTCGTGATTATTTGGATTCTGTTAATTGAATGGGCTTAGTATCCGGGCTTTTACTGATTGAAACTGTATGATTTTGGGACTATAAAGCCTGCTATGTGAACAGTTATCCGAACACTTGTTGTTTGTGTGACACTGATGTTACGACTGCTGATTAACTCGAGTCGAAATGAAATTCGCACTTACATTATATTCTCCCCGATATGATTTGCTGAACCCCATCGAAGGACAAGATGGGAACCATTGGGTATTCACCAGACACTGCGTAACTGCGAACCATTTGTACACAGACGAAAATTAAACCAATCGTGTGAAACAAAATCACAACATAGCTCCCGCTGATCCCCGTGACCTGAGATTCTTTACGGCTCGAAAGCCTTGTCCGGACGATTTGATTTCACACGAGTCTCTCCTTCTCTATCTTAGAACCACTGTTGATTAAACCAGAGACGAACAGCGGATCTGGTCGTTTCATTTGATTCTCGTCTTATCAAGCCTGGCGCAATCTTGAATGCGCATGAATCGATACACCACATTCATTGCAAAGTTGTTGACCAGCTCCTGGTTGCCTATCTGAAATTGCTGAATGATGTGCCTCTGGCCCTTCACAGGTGACCCACTGCAAATCCTGACTAACCCACTGTCGTTCCAGATCTAACAAACAATCTGCCTGACTAATTTACCTGATTTCCGTCTGTCTGGGTGAGAGCGGAGAGAAGTGCAGATAGTTCGTTGCGTTAGTCGTCACATCAAACCTTAATCCGTTTCGTGCTCATTGTACAGTTAATCTGAAATTTATTGTGCTGTCAACCAACTACGACTTACGGAATGAACTAACTAGATGAAAACCAACACTCCTTCAAGTCTTAGCGACGATTGTGTCAGTGTGAAGCGTGATTCGTTTTCTCACCATTTTCGAAAACTAAGTTGTTAGGATCATGGTTATTGCAGACCTATCTTAAGCCGGTCACTTCGCTTAACCTCGAGTGGTTCGGGTGTGTCGTTGCTAGCGCTGCCTCAGGATCTGTTCCTTGTACGATCCAGTTTCGTTCGAATGCTCATATTACTCTTAGGCCCATTGTGATCAGCCTTTGATTCTGATAGGTACCTCGTCTGTGACATTCACGTGCCACACGTTTGTCCGGCAGCCGGTACTTAACTTAGAGTAGTGACGACCCTGTTGCTTTTCATTGAACAGCGGTTCTCAACCTTGAACACGGGTGGTAAAATATGGGCGAATGCCGTAAACTAATTGTTAATGCTGGTACATAATAGGAAATCCTGTAACGTAAAACAGTTCATCTACGGATAACAGAGGATTTCGATTTATAAAAATCGAACAAGACTGACAAGCGATCACAGCTGTCATCTTCAGGCTTACTAGCCATCCACTTTCGAAACGAAGGACTGTGCACGAGTAGTGACATATGATTCACTCGCGTTTGGTTGATTGAGCGATCGCCTAAAATTGCGCTTCAGACTGGTGAAAAAGACTAGGCTTAGTCCTACATGGCCAACTGTGACGTCGTTGTCATTAGAAACACACGTAAGGTATCATCGTTCGCTAGGTTCTCACTGTGACTATCCAATTTCGTTACGTCTTGTCGGAAGCTGTCGTATCCACAGTGGATTTAGTGTGGCTGGCATGATTTTGCGTTTCCAGCCACTTCACCACCGCAGTTCAGGTACTATGTTTTTTCTCTTGTTGTTGGCGGACATGTTTCATCCTGCAAATGTAAACTGCACTCAGCTAAATGTACAAAAAAGAGCGTACAACTTCAAGATGCTAGCTGTTAGCGAGTTGTGAAATCGAATACCGATTTGGCTACTTTCAAGTTGAGCATCACATGCATTATCCCACAGCTTTCCTACTCAGATAGAATTTCCAGCCAGCTTCTTTCATAAGGAAACACTGAACGTGAGTTTCGTTATTGTTGAAGCTCGTCAGTAGTCCGCATCTTTACCAGGACAGAGAGTATAACTTGTCTCGCTTCCAGGAGGTAACTGTGTTGGACACTGCGTCATTTACCTCACATAAGGTACAACCGAATGATCGTAACGGACTTTTCTACTGCTTTCGCATGCATACTTCTACCTGTTCGTTCGGACCCATTTGACCTGCAAGCGATTGCTTCTTAGGTAGAAATCCTCTAAAACATTCGTCCACTTTCATCTATGATTTTGGCGAGTAGTCCGAATGATTGATTAATATGGAAGCGATCTGAAATATGGAAAACTTGATGCATACTGGCTCTCACCATGATTATGTGACGCAGCCGGTGGACCACTAGACGCGTAGTGACTCGAGCTTCGATACGTGTTATTATCTAACTAAAGTTTTCACAATTAGATTTCTGATCTTGATGAATACGCCCACGCAGCTTGTATCGTGGGCAGATAACTCCAAACGTTTGTTGAGCTTTCTGATACAGAATCCGACAACTATTGATTACTGCAAACCGACTGTCATCCATATTTGGCCCTCACTTGCACAAATGCGGAAAATTTGTGCATCGGCTTGATTCAAACCAATGACAGATACAGCATGCTCAGACGCGGCAAATCCTCTACCAGCTGAACTACAAACCCACCACGGAAGTCCAGGAATTTCACATTTGGACCTAGTTACCCATCCATCCAGCTATGTCGTGTGAAGTCCACCAAATGATCCAGCGAATTAACTGTCCAGGCAGGATTTCTCAAACGCTTCAAGCTTGAATCTACCAACGCCACTGTTGAGCATTGAACCTCTCTTAGTTATAAGTGATATGGCAGGTTTCATGAGTTAGATAAGATCTCGATTGTTTATTAACCCACTGTGCTGGGTCGTAGAGCACCTACTTACTCGGACCGGTAGTCGAGTCTTTTGATCATAACTCAAGTAGGAAATTCACCAAGCCACATGTTCGATCATAATGACCGGTGAGTAGCGCCAAGGTTGTCCAATAATTTCAAGCGAAATGACGGTCAATCTCCTGTACAGAAAGTGTATTTCTTTCTACAGCGAAACTCTAGTCGAGAGCTTCCTTTTAAAAAGACCCTACCGAAAAGGTTGAAGTATAAGTTGCAGTTTAATAAACTGTTTGTCACACATTTATGACAATAAGAGGTTGTTTTTGAGTTATTCCAATTCACAGCAGCTGTACAGAAACATATCCACCTGTTGGTCTTCAACGAATTTTCCCCAGCTGGACATCCACGTTCAGACTACATCAAACGAGTTGTTGTCATCTTTGTTCTTGATATTAATGTTGTTTTACATGTGATTTTCATTCATTAGCCTGATACAGCATAATTCGGTCGAATGCGGCCTGTTGATTGACAATTTTTGATCACTTCGGGTCTGCGTGACGGACTGATAAGACGATATTTCGCTACAGAAATTTGGAACTAATTGGTAACTTGTATGCTTCCTCGATTGCATGAGCACTTCTACCATTGGTTTTGTTCAGGTTTGTTTGGTAAACTCAATGTTCTGTGTTTGGCGCGATGTAGGACGTGTAATTCGTTGAGGCACGTTCCGTTTGTTTGTAGAAATAGTATTTTTTCTACCGTGTACATCGAACCTTTATGCCAAATTTTTCACCATGACGATAAGCGAGAAGTGTATTTCTGTGTTCTTCTTTATTCAGACTGTCATTCGCTGAAGCCTGCTTATTTGTGTTGCTTGACACGTTTTCAACTCACCTTCAACCATACCGGATTGTTTTAACAGATTTGATTCTCATTGCATGCTGAGTGTTTTGAAGGGTCCTTTATTGGTGATTCCATTTTGAAAGCCTTTTCGGCCAAGCAGTTTGAGTGCCTCAATTAAACCGAGAAAACATGTTTATCGCAACTTTTTATCCATACTACCCTTTAGGACTTAGTTTTTGACCGGCGGTCTTACGATTTCTAGAAAGGTGGGGTCGTTCCATCTATCAGACCGTCTTAGGTGGTGTTGGGTCAACAGCAAGCTTCGCGTGTGTTTTGTGTCCAGTCCGCGCTGAGTGAGTGACTCAAACAGGCTCCCTTCTCTTTTCGTCACGTTAAGCTTAGTTAAATTCTACAGAGGGTGGAATACGAACACGTTCCCTTCAACCGTACGCTTTCGAACAGGTGCACATTGATTCAGTAAATGTTACCAATATACGCACACCAACAAGGGGCGCATATGTATGACTCGAAAATATCATAGGCGCAAGTATCCACGTGATACGTAGTTTCTTTTTTTCAAATGTCTACGTAATCACAAATTTGATGTTTCATGGGACCGAGTGCATGCCTTATTCTGTGTCTTGGTTTGAAAAAAGCTTAATTTAGACGCCAAAATTGTATGTTAATAGGAGACTTGGTTAGAATGGTTGGAACACACATCCGGCCTATAAAACGAACATTCATTGCATTGTGCACAACTCCTTGAATCTGGCAAATTTAAAATAAAATGAACGATTTAATTGGCTACAGGAATAGTCTGTGGAACGCGCAACACTGTACACAATGTCATGTGATTTTCAGTTTTGATTTTACAACCAGTAGCCACCAATTCATGAATGCAACCACAGTGTACATGACAGATTATAAGCACAATCAGCCTCGGTAAAGCAACGATTTGGAATTTTTATAAGTACGATTGTAAATCGTCGTAACTGTGGGTGCTAAAGCATTCGGCGCATTCACAATTAATTGCAATCTAGGAAGAGTCATTGGGCGCGGCTGAAACAAGTCAGATTAATTTATGACGGACCGAACTATTCTCCATCTCGTACTTCATGTCTAAATCAGTTTTGTCATTGTACTTGTTTGGTCCCTTTGATCGTACTAGTTGGCTACACTCATTTCATCTTGGCGATTTACTGAGCTGTTTATTTGTTGTCAGTTATAACAAAGAGATTACTCTGTGCGAAAATTTTTCTTCGGTGATTCTGTGTGGTAGATTCAGCCTCCATGGCGGCCGTTTGTTGATAACAATATCCCATAGTTTCGGGTCCACCAATCATAATGGCAGAACTACAACTAGCCATGGTTTTCCTGATGGCCCTGACGCTGTTGGTCCACCAGCTGCCAATCACAACAGTCTTCTACGATTCACATAGTTGAAACGCGTAACGTGATTGGTTCAACGCCGCTTCACACCATCCAACCAGTTGCTTCATGTATATCGCTATCTATAAAAGTACTTGTGGCTCAGAGTGAAGTCGCACCTGTATCTACAACCGTGGATCCCTACTTCGACTGTGTCAAGACAAGCGTTGGGCTTGAACTAGTTCACTATCTGCCCTTAGTACCGCAAGTTCGTTTGCTGCAATCTGTTTGATGGAAAATTATTTCGACATCTTCTCTCAGTAATCAGGACTGCAATGCTACACGGGTCCCATTCACGTATCCTTCAGTTTTACTCTTTCCAATCTACATTTTGTAAGGAATGTGTCGTTGGATGTATTGTTATCCCACAAAGGTAATTATCGATGTGTACCGATAAAATACACTAAAACCCCAAAACTACGCATGCTTACCCGGATCCACCATCGTTTGCCAGTTTTGCGGGGCTACTTTAATGGTTGAAACTTCTCCATTACAATATAGAGTTGGTTCCAACTGAAACCCCCCAGATTCATGTTTTGGAAGCTGTGAGTTGCCATTCCTTTTGGCACATGCGTTGTTCTGTTCATACTTGATCATATAGTGCATCTGCGTTACTAAGTAATACACTGCTAGGGGCTTCGTAACACAAGCCTGGTGTTCAAGTTTTGGCTGGCGTGACAAGTTGTGGAGGAAAATCCCTACGGGATAATTGACAATGCTGCACTTCGGCTAAAAAGCCAATCATTTTGATGAATATAATTGTTTGAAACTACTTGCTCTATGGTACGACTATGTCAACCATTCGGCCTTCGTACTGGCATGCCGTATATGATAAACATACTGTGACTTGCCACGAGTGTGTTGTTGATCGTATTCGGCAAACATTACCACAATCACGAAACAAACTTTCAACGTTGAGTGCAATGCAGCCAAGAGGTGAAGTTAGTTATTTACCTTAACACTGTTGACAGGTAGTCGGCGCTGTTCACGGACAGAATTAGACCATGTCTGCTGTGTTTATGATTACTCTATCGATTAAACCTGTTTATAATTCAAGTGGAACAGTAACCAGCCGGACTTCATAGCACAGAAAACATGCTTGATATTGTTGGCAATTTATCGAAAAACATTATGATAACCCAGCTAATTCAATGTGGATGATTTCCGTTTACTTTAATTGCCACTTAAGTTATTTAGTTCAACTGTTCTATTCTGTTGGTGTTCTGTAGCATCGTTTCGGTGCTCCTTTCTATCAGAAATTGTCGCATTTTAGCACACAGGACGAAAGTGAAATGCAAACACCTCAAAGCTGATGCTAATTCAAAGTGACGTGACATCTGTTTGGGTTAATCACACTGGGATTAAGAAAGTCCATAAAATCAATAGATTAGTCATATACTACAAACACGAGTAAATGTTTAGTTTAACAGTAAAACAGACTTGCCAGTTAAAAATGACACAGCTGGTCATCAGTAATCTGACGATGTGACTACCACATTTTGTTGCGTGTTGTCAACAGGTAGAGTTGGATCTCACACAGAGAGCAATTCGTGACCAAACAGTAGACGGCCATCGATGTAACACTGAATATACTTCGATCAAATGTTAAATCACTAGGCCACAACTGAGTAAAAATATCGACGTTAGGCGATCAGTCAGTGTGATTGATAAACAAAGGTGTCCGTTTGTTTTCATCAGCATAAATTCCGATCAGACACAAATCTTTGGTTCTAATCTACCCGTTGTCAGAAGAAAACGCAATTCTATCAAAAGAATGGTCATATGCATCGGTATATATTTCAGACGTTTATTTTCTGTTGCTATAAGGCTTGCGTAGTTTAAGAAATGAAGACCCTACTCTAGATGTACAGTTAGTGAACTACTGGATGGTTTATTAGTTGACGATAAAAGAAACATCGTTGGCTGTTCCTTATAGGGAAGATGAAACCACTTTTTAAAAAATACATTAATGCCTGGTATTCATAGTGAAGAGCCGGTAGACAAGAGCTGATAGAGTGTTCTACCTTCTAACCAAACTAATTTTCTGCAGCATTGTTAGGCGCACAGTTCACGGGGTGTGAAGTTTACATTGCGATTTCAGAGATCTTTCAATTACAGAATTACCGATATGCACTACTGACGAGCTCTAATGAGAGCGAAACTCGAGTCTAGTGCTTGTTTTCGAAAGAGGCTGACTGGAAAGTCTATCTGAATGCGAACGCTGCGATCAAATGTGAGTGATGGTCAACTTGAAAATGACTTGTCTTCAATAGATTTATGTTGGGAATAAAAAATTTTTGCACTTCCACAGTGCCATAATACGTGCTGGAGTAATTGAGCTACAGTCTCACTGATGCATTTCAAGCATTAGCCAATTAATAGGCAAATGTTATAATCGTCGGAGGAAATCAAGGCAATAAAATATAATTACCACTTAGTTGGTCTTGTGTTTTCTGTCGACGTGCAGAAGAACGCGTATGCACATCATATACTTTTGATGCCACTGTTCGTACAATGGCTTTGTAGTCCCCCCATTCAGACTTTGAAAATCATGTGCTGCCTTGTACGGAAGTATTCAACTAAGGAAATGCTGACAATAGGTCGTGACGTGAAACATTGTGCACTTCTATTTTCAAACTTACAAGGACAACTTGAGTCAAAGATGACAATCGAAAGCGATGACCGATGACAGCGAGCTGACAAAACAGGAATCAGAGGTGAACTCCTGTCAAGACGGGATTCGTGTACACTTCCCAAAAATTCATCTATCAAACAGGAAGCACATCTGATTTGTTCAACTGGTCGATCACTGAGAGTGTCCGCTCACTCAGACTGATAGGGTCGGTGCGTCAGGTACAATTAAAAGACTTAAACGCACATGTAGTCGCACTTTACAGTGCGCACGCAATCTATGCTTAGCATGGATTCAGTACATCTGAATTTTGGTGCACATTTAATTTTACGCAGTGACGGTGACAACAAAGCACTGCTAATTTTCGTACACTGTCAAGTCGTAAAAAGTGAAGTGACGAAGTTGAATTAAAAGCAACGAATGTTGAACACAGAACCGTGTGTTCGAGAGTACCATGTATCTTGAGAGATGACATTTTCACACGCTCGAAATGAATAGTCCACCTAGGTCAGTTGGCAAAAAAAGGGATTACTAAATGACAATTTTTCACTTCCTACCATACTCATGATGTGCTTAGTGGAAGTTCACCATCTTTGAGAATATCAATGCTTCAAGAGCATCGATGCTTAAGAAGCACGAAGATTCGATTCAGGAGTATGGAAAGAAAAATGGATCAGGTGGTGGAGCTCCATGAGTAGCGAGATGAGCAGACGAATCAAATTTCAGTTGGTATCATCCTGGTGAAAAGCTTTGTATAGGAAAGGTAAGTATCTACAGTTCACGCACACACTACCTCTTGTCACAACATACGACCACCATTTAATAGCTTCGATGTGTGTAGTGGGGCATTTTGTGATTGTGTGATAGACCGACTGACTGGTCGGTTACTTTCTTCTTCCATGTTTGCAATTCGGTTCGTGAATTTTAAGGGGAAAGATTCTAGGTCTGTGTGATTCGAGGTTAGATGGAGAGTCACTGGGTAGGCCGTTACCATCTTGGTTATCGGTCAGCTTTGTCCTTGACCGCGGGGGCACATCACCGTACAGGAGGTGGATAGCAGACCAGCCAATTAGGACAAACGTACACCGGGCTACTGTGGGCTGTGTAGACAGTTGGATATAGAAAACTCAACACACAAGGAAACGGACAGTTTACAAACGGTCTTCTTGCTTTTGATTGTGTTTCGTAAAGGTCCATCCTGGATAGTGAGTTTTAAAATACTGAACATTGTCAGATCACCTATGTCTCTCTACTCCAGAAGCCCGTACATCAATTTGGTCGAAGAGTATGAAAAAATGCAATTCTTGTACAGTCTAAATCAACCACTCACAGCTAATAATACGCCATTCAGAGTTAGTATGTGTAAAGTTACATGCACTTGCCATCAGAATCGTGCTGAGTACTAATTTTATCAATAATAAACCAGCCGCATATGTAAGTTAACGAAAGTTTTGGGTCCCTGATGATAAACAAGTTGACCTGATTCAGAGTCTTGGCAACTATGTTTGAAAATCATCAACTGCAATAAACTGTTCAAGAGGGATCGGGATAAACTTCCATACTGGAGCTCTCCTCTGTGTGCTCAGCCCATATTTAAGAACGAATAAACTGATTTATTTGCAGTTATCTACAAAAAAAAATTTGAGCTCATCAAAAATTCCCAACAGTAGGTCACTAGGAGAATGGTGGGACGTGAGAAACTCTCACACTTAGGTAAACTACCGGGCGTTAGATTGTGACCCACTGACGTGATTTATGCCATCATGGTAACCCAAAATGGGCACGACTTTTTGCGTGAAAATTATGCACCTTCACTCACGTTGACCTTGAGCTTCATCTGGTAGCGCTGAGAAAGTGTGACAAACCGCATGCGAGCTTGAGGGGTTCAGCTGCGAAAATCGACGTGTGTTTGCGAAATCCCAAGGAACTGCAGTAAGTTTTTGCGGCGGGGGTATGAGGAAACCAGTGTTCGATGCAACAGGGCCTTCAAGTCAGTTTGATTGGGACTTTTCAGCGACATCTAAGTTGAATGTTTGGCTTTAGTCCACCCGGGAACTGGACGTGCTTTGTGGAATGTGAAAGCCCACTGGTGTAAGCATCAGTTACCATTTCGTTCCGAACAGCCCCTTGAAGCCCATCAGAAGTAATGGGTGAGTTTGAGAACAGTCTGCTTTCGGCTATTTGTCATCGGGCCAGCTACGCAACATTTCATATCACTATGGCTGTCAAATGGGCAAGATCAAACGCAATTTGCCATAATTAGATCGGACGGTTCCAAGTGGAAGTCGCGTAGGTTGCCAAATTTACTCCCGCAGTTGTCCAGTGAGTAACCCAAGCTAAATCAATAGAGTGCGTTGTGTACCATGAGAGTTGAGTCACCATAACCCTAGGACCTAGAATAAGTTTTCTGGGCCTACGACTGTGGATTGTACAACCGAATTTCGATCGCTTCTTTGGTGACCAGAATACGAAGTTCGATCACCTTAGTCTGACTTTTACACAAGCGGTAAATAGGCTGGAAAGCTACTTTCAGTGCAACTTGACGCTCTGGGTCAACAGAGTGTCCCGGAGTTTCACTCAAAGCGGACTTCACGTTACCTTCAGTCAGTCAAACTAGGTCGTATTCACGTACCCCCTAGAAAAGATGCATGGTTGTGCGACCACTTTACCAACTTGTTCTGTGCCCAGTTAGTGCCTGACTCCTTGTTAAATTGGTCACTTCTAGCTTATTGTATTCTGAATGTTTACTAACTGGTCACGTTGTCGGAATGCTCGAACTGACAGACATTGGCTAGACGAAACTGAATACGCTGAAGCTTTCGGGTTTGAGTTTGCGAATTGATGATGAGGAAATTAAGAGCAGCTATCTGTAGCAACACAATAAACGAAAATGTGATGCTTCAAACTGGTTTTTAGACCAAAGGACCGGTTATTTAATGTAACGACAGTGGAGGTGGAGAAGAAAATGTTCCGTACATTTTACATTGATACAACCGACTCACTGTAGTATAGAAACCAGTACACCAGATAGTATTTTATACTCACGAAAAAGACGAATCTATACGTTGAACACTCTTGCAGACGGACCAAATCTAGGCACACCCAAGGACTCTGGCTAGAATAAAAAGTCATGTTCGGTTTATTACAAATGAGAGTAAGGCAACAATGACAGAACGTTTCCCGATTGGCCAGAACTCTCGAATAATCACATCTGGCCCCGCGACACTGCCCGATGAACCATTAACCCACAGGCGAAGACTAACACAACGTCGGTCCTAGCTGCCCCAATTCATATGTTCCATTAGCCAAATTACCGTATTGTAGGCCTTTTACATATATCCTCATTAAATAGTGGCCAGTTATTTCCCACATTTGGACACACATCACATCCTCTATTGATACAAACTTTTACTCGAACCTCCTCTCTATTTACCGTGTCCCACCACCTTATTGACTGCTATCTGCTATGGGCTATTTTTCGTTCACGGGATTCATTTGGTGACAAGCGGTATATTCTAATAACCAACGTATTTTATGTTCAGAACCAGTTTGATTTGAGTAAACCTTGAACATAACATATCGTTGTGCCCAAATCAAGAGGTTTACAGCTGATCTATATGCTACTTATAACCATGGGTCCTGACAAATTCTATAAGTTCACTAAACTAAAACTCTCATCAGAAGGGCAGCCATTTCTAAGCAGTTAACTGATAACACAGGACTATCTGTACCTTCTGCTGGGCCTCGTTAGGTGAAGTTGCTTGTGTCCAGCAAAACTTTCACGCTGTTATTTCAGCACATGTTTCATTCACGTAAGAAATTCGGAAGCAAAAGAAATTCAGTAATGAGAAAGATACTCGTTTAGCCGTGCTCCAAAGGGAAGTTTCAAATGGATGACCTGAGGAAAGAAGGTTGGTCTCAATAGAACTGACGCATTTTTCGAAGTTTCAAGACGACCTGACAACCCTGTGTCTGAGTCTGAAATCGAAACGATGCACTGCACTGGAACATAGGTTCGCCAATCATATTTGGCAGTGGAACCATGCATTGCACATAATTTCGATCCGACATTCCGGCAAGGCAGTCTGAATCCGCTGTTATGTGTACGGTTTCAAAGTATGTGAAAAATAGAGCACTCTTCAGAAGAAAGTCTTCAGTGGTGATTTGTGTAGTGCGAGACAGATAACTTCACAAAGTGGCCGCAAACATGTCTGTTTATGGTAGAACAATCTACCGGTTATTGATTAACTGTTTTCGATTAGTCTAAATTGACCTACCAATAAGAACTTGCTTGTATGGCATGGTTAACTGACTGTGATGTCAATTTTACCTGAGAGGAGTTCCGTTAGGAATTCGTGCATCAACACACTGGCTCAGATCATTGTTGATCAAATAGAATTGCAAAAGTGGTATGAGAAAATGAACAGTCCATTACACACTGCCTATACAGACGCCCATTTCATGTTGTTAGTGGGAAGAATCGGTCCACAATTAAACACTGGAAATATTCGTTTCCGAGTGATTTTATAGGGCAACGTGAATATACAATCAGCAGACAAGCATTTTTTCACAGACTATAACACAATCCGTGGTCATTTTACAACAGTGTCCAAGGTAACAGCTGTCTGATGGAGGACCAGAACAGTTACAGCCAACTTTCCATTGTGAGGAGGGTTTGGACCAAACGCTTGCACAAACATACCACACAGTAATGAGTAGTTATTGTTGAGGGGGAAGTGGAGAAATCTATCAAGAACGAAACTTTCTTGAGCAAAATCCGATCTCTGTCAGCACTGATCAACAGACACCTGAAGTACATTTTTATTACTCACAATCGTTGGACTTTCGACTGTCTGTACTCAACTCATCAAATTGAGAAGAACAATTTTTCTTAGTCGTTAACGTCACAATGAAAGTTGTATAATTAAAACTTGGTGAATAGAGCAAACTGGACCAGTGAAAATGCTTCACTCGACGATGAATATCATACTATTTTGTTCCCGTTCACATTATACACGTTACAAAATGAAAAACACATTTTATCATAACTACCAAAGAACAGTTGTAGCAATCAGATTTCGAGAATGATCTGGTCCGAGTTATTTACATAGCACTAGCCACCCATGCTCGTTTCTCGTCTACGAGTGGAAGGTCAAAACTAACATTAGGTTACTCGACTGAAAAAAAAACCGCCTAAAAGTTGTGGTCAACTGTAATACGTGTCACCAAAAAGGACACTAAAAAAGCAGTTGGCTTTTATTGATCCAGAAACTAGATTCATACAACTGAAGTGGATATGGATACAAACAGTAACAGCAACTCAAAGATAAGAGAAAACTGTTATTCTACATAGGACAAACAGTTAGGTAAATAGATTGCATTTTGTCTAGTTATGGTTGAAGAATCCCATAACATAAATCGAACATCTCCCACAAGTGACCACACCGGTCACATTCCTATAGAGTTTCCAGTCAGCTCCTTTCGAACCGATTAATTGTGAATGAAGTTCAGTCTATACAAGCACCGAAGTCCCCTAATAATCGTCAGTAATTCCATAATAATCGGACTAGTAAACATTCATTCTAAGCAAGTTTGCAGTAATGAACTGTGGCCTGGGGTGATCCCCGTTACAATGTTTCTAAGACGGTCGGCCGTACGCCCAGATAACAAGTGTGAAAGCAGCAACGTCTACTCAAAAACTTCTCTACCAATCCCAGCTGACCACAAACTTCACTTAGGGTTTTAATAAAATAGTGCTCTTCATTAATAACTGTCTTATTTTGAAAAAACCCCACTATTTTTTGCGAACTAAAGGTACGATCTGACCCACCTTAACCGCGATAGTTGTTGATCTTGTGTTCATTGTGTACGTAACGAATTTCTCTTTTGAGGAGACCTACTTCGTCATGGTTGCGGTGCATCAACTGTGATATGAAGCCAGATCAAATCACTTCTTTGGAATTCCTCTTTCACTGAAGACATATGCTAGGAAGTTTACTTTAACGGAAAAAGCGTTTCACTAATTTTTTCCAGTAAAGTACCAGTTATAGTGGACCCGTTACAACCCGTATATGACACTATATGTGGTCCCTTTCTTGATTTATCGATTTACCCCCAACGGATGCTCTCTAACTCTTCGTATTATTCAGCAAAGAATTTATTGGTATTGCTCCGAGATATTTCTCCAATCCAGTCCTTTTACATTGCGGGTTCTGCTTTTTTGGTAGCAAGTGCAGAGATAACAAGCAAGTCTGAGGATATTTAAGAAGTTAGCGGGATCGCACTGATACTTATTCAAACTATCGAATTTATGGTCATCACGGATAGTGTGACCTCCAAAATGCCAAGGACTCGTCCAAATGGCCCATGCCAACAAATGAGTTTCCATCAGGTATAATATTTCTACCCAAGGCGTTCTCTCTCCGTTCTTACTGACGCGCCTGCACATTCATCCAGGTCGTTCTCCACATACTGACCGACAGGATGAGTGCGCTTCCTACTGAACAGCTGCCTGGTCTTACTGTCCACCACCAATGCATTTGTGACCAACTATCTGGACCGCACCGAGCACCGTGTCCCGAATGATTCATTTTGGTCATGACGACTGATCACTTGCCTTTCAATCAGTGACGTACAACATTTAAGCAGTACAGACGCCAATAAACCCCATCTGGACCTTGTGACCAGTGGCTGCTCGATTTGCTAAGTATGGGACTACGTGAATGATTTGCTAGAGATAGCTGTCTCTGTTTGACCTTTCATCTAAAATTACGTACCGTTTATCTCATACACAGATTTCTTCACTTACTGGGTGAAAACATATTTGACCGGATATTTATACTTGATTATAATTAACGAGTCAGTATAGAGTGCGCGTAACTAACAAATTAGTTTATCGTCAATATATGTGAAAAAAATACACAAATATATCATATAGGCAAGTGTGGTTATGTCTTCAATTCTTAGTGTGAACAAGGTAGGGGTGGATGTGACCTCAGGTATTCTAAACCACATGGGAGCCTGAGGGTTGACAGATGCTAATCATCCCGACTCCTGTGCCATATCATCACTTTTAGATATCATGCCATACACATCGGCTCTTTCACCGTTGTGGTTGAATTCCATTTTGTTGAAAAACAGATTGAGAATAACACAACGTTATGAGCAAGTTGCAATACCCTACGTTTCAATCACCACGGATGGCCTTCCTCAAGAGTGTTGTACTCGAGAAAGGCGACGCGAGGAGGTTGAAACGTAGAGTATTACAACTTGCTCATAACGTTGTTATTCTCAGTCTGTTTTTTAATAATATGCTAACCACGACGCCCAAACTGTTTGACTTTATTCATATTAAATTTGGTGCGGATATCTAACAAATGATTCATAATAGAATTCTAATTTGTTTTGGAAAATGTACAACCAAATGCCACAGACCAACTTTATTCTGAGGAAGTATTTATACTGTCCACAACGTTCAAAACGATTTGGATGGGAAATCAGAAAAACGATTTGATGCCTCATACGCACTTTAAAAACGAAAGTGACAACATTGAGCTCTAGTAGAAATGGCAGATCAGCGGTGTGTATAGTCAGCTGTTACGTAAGAAGTAATACCCAAGTACCGAGGGCCGTAAAACAGCCCGCATAATTACAAACCCCAGTTGTGGGCTAATTTTCCTGCTGTGCGATCTAGAAAGATCAGAGTGAGGGATCACAAGTCAAAGTCGTTCCTATCAAGATTACATAAAAAATACACTCATGACTTATTGTTTACTCGCAATCATGGACTTCCATCCTCTGATTGATTTTTCGAGCAGTACATGCACACTGGATTGTTGGAAGTTGGGGGACTTAGTGTGAAATTTTCAGGCCACTGGCGGGGCTTCGTAAGTCCACCGATAGAGTACAAATCACTTGAAAAAATGTGCTTCCCATCGCTGGACCGATTTCAGCTGACGTCCAGAGTTTTCACTCAAGAACCATTTCACCCCTGACGAACCCACCATACGACATATTCTCGGTCGTCGCGTACAACAGCATGAAGTCTGGTGGCGTATTTAGTGGAGAGCAAACGGTATCACTCTCTCCATATTTCCATGAAACCGAATCGGAATTCACAAACTGTTGTTGACGAAGCGTATGAATTAAGCGTCGTTTTGGTTTGCGACGCATTCTTGGTACTGTTGAATGCCGGTCGGGTATACTTGTTTCATCCAGATAAAAAAATCTGCGGGATTCCTCTTAATTGAATGCTTCACTTGAGACTGTCCATGAAGGTGGTGCTGTTCGTGATTTTTTCCCGTTCTGCAGCAGTATAGCCTTTTATTCGCGTGTAGCTCATTTTTCTAAGTGCTAAAACTTTTCGTTTTTAGAGCAGTTATGTTGATATTCTTGCACACTGAACAGAAAGTGCAAACTCCCAAGTTTGCTAAAGTTGCCAACGTTATTCAATGCTAAGCTGCTTTTTGTATCGCTCGACCTCTTGCTTGCTACTCCTGTCACTATCACTTCTGAGGCTTTCTGACAGGCATGGTTTCAGCACCATTGCTAAAAACGGTATAAATATCTTATCTACACGACATGTTCTCTCTGGCGACCGCCCCATTTTGACTGGGTTTAAAACAGTTATGAGGCATGTTGAGATATTTCCGGACGGTATTTTCACTAATGCCATCCGATAGGAAGTTCGCAGGATCATTACTTCGAGTACAACATTAAAAGCAGTGCATCCCAACTAAAGACAACATTCAAGGGGACAACAGAAGACGGACCTTAGTAATAGCTAGTCACTTTAAGAAGTGCAAGAACATTAAAATTAATTTCTTGACAAAGGAACACTAGTTGTTGAGTTTTTCTTCGCCACTAAAAATGTAGGATGCACCAAACTGCATACAGGGATCTCTTACTAAACTACTCGTATTTTTTTTCATCTCGTTCACTTGACACAGAAACGTAGTCTCTATTGCAAACCGATCGCTTTGGCTAAGGGTTCAACAGTTGGTGTTGTTTAAACTTATCACAAATCTTTACCGAGCGTCGGAGTATGTTCAATATTTGGTGATTTTTATTTTCTTTTCTCAGCTGTTTCTCCCGTGTATCCACATTCTGGATATCGGAATAATCATGGTCACTTAATTCCTTGCAAACTTTCGGGAAAAGCATATGCACCCGCAACGTTCCTTTCAGATTTAACAAAGATTGCAAATGTTCATACGGTTTAGTCATCACAGGT
The DNA here is from genome assembly GCA_008508345.1 of Paragonimus westermani. Lineage (NCBI taxonomy): Eukaryota > Metazoa > Platyhelminthes > Trematoda > Plagiorchiida > Troglotrematidae > Paragonimus > Paragonimus westermani. The sequence goes on from QNGE01000897.1 coordinate 149,641, forward strand.
TACCCTGAGGAACATTTCTCTAGGAAATTCGAGTTACGGGGTTGACGAACATCAGTAAGTTATAATCAATACCCATGATGTCATGTGCCTCATTCAGTACTATTTTTGTTGATTCGCAACAACTGCGGGTTGCTATAAAACAAAATCGCGAACGAAGAAAGGATCTTGTGTCCCTGTTTCTCGAATACCATCTACGTTCTATCGCGTCTAAAGACCAACCAATAACTACTCCGTAAAATGGCCTCAACCAAAGTTGTTGGAGTGTCATTTGTCTCGAGAATCAGTGGTCAGTGGTGAACAATAATTCACTGTTCGCATTGCTTAGATCAGGGGTCGCCAACCTCTGGTTGCTTAGGCGAATTTATCGGGACCGCCGCAACATGAAAAACTCACGTTAAACTTAACATACCTCATATGGTGGGGGTCTTTGTATTCACGTAAGGTCTCCGGCTACCCCACATTCAGAGAAAGTACTAGACTCGAGTTCCCCTCTGGCTAGAGCTCAACGGTAATACACGTCTTCATGCAACCCGAAGTGTGTACTCCGGCATCCATGTTCATGGGCCTAGTGTGATAAATACAGCGTCAGTAACTTCATATTAGGTGTGACGGAATGTTCCGCTTGTCCGGTTATTTTGAAGACAGAATGATAAAAGACTCCCCAGTCGATAATTCCGCTACCAGAAACCTCATAGTTAGGTTGAAGTCATGCACTTCACTGAACCAGCCGAATAGAACTCATGATTGAATTTTGGAAAGTATGGTGAATAAGGCGTCTTTGGTTATTTTCCTTTCAAAGTGATCGGGCAAGATAAACATTGTTCATACAGTAATGCAACTAAGCGTTTGCAGATGTATATTCAACCAAGCCTGGGTTTACTGATATTGCTATCAGTAAGCAAGCATCAAGTCACTGTTTAGTTGGCGCATAGTAGATGCCTGTTTTACACCGTGTTAGCCTATACAAATGTAGGTTTGTAACTGCACATTCTTTAATACTCTTATTCATGATGTTGTCGTAGGGATGTAGTTACCTTGCAGTTATGGAAGTGACAAGGCGATAAAGTGATCAGCTATTTCAGTCTGTTTTATAAAGCACAGAGAATAGGTCATTTATTCTATGCGATAACATATGGCATTTTATGTGCGATAAATCATAATGATACTACGGTTTCCATGAATAAGGTTATCTAACAGGCACCTGGACAGGACGTTATACCAAAATCGGGAATTTATACAAGTGGTGATAAACTGCATTCGAACGACCTGTTCTTCTCGTTCAACTAGGGGAACAGATTGAGTCAATATAGAAATCGAACACCGCAGATTGACTGGCCGAGTAGCAGTGACCTAGGAGACGAAATCGATTAGATCCTTATGCCACTGTCACGCACAGTTCGTTTGGCTTTTGGTGAAATATCGTGGATGATGGGTCACACAGTCTAGAAAAATTCATTCACCTAACCGGAGCGGCAAACACTAAGGTGGACATAAGATTGATTAAAAATGGGTGATTACAACGACCACAAGTGGAATCGCGGACAGCCGTTTCGATCTGGTTGGGTCACACCAACACCACACACCTCCGAGCCTCCAAACTTCTACCTGTGCCAGAGTGGTAGATGGTGAAGAACTAGCAGTCTAGATAATTACTCTCGGGGTCGCGGTCATCAGGATTGCAAAAACGTGGCCAACTTATTTTCCCTAGTTGATGTTTCATTTTTTCATAGAATGAGCTCAACCAGCCGCTTACTGCGGGCAGTCAACTCAGCAAGCATCAACCGCAGTCCCACTGGACTGTGGAAAAGAATATGGTTAACAGTTGGCCCCAGTTACAGTTAACTGAATGCAAGACAACTGTTTTGGTTCTTTCGGGTCTCATCAGCACCCATATACTGTCAATACATTGGTGTTCCTTCGGCTTAACTGTTTACAAATATCCAGGATCAGACGTAAATCGTGCACACGCAAAAATACAATTATACTTATCATGGATTGCGAATTGAAAGATTCAGATGTAGTCAACAAAGTCTGATCGTTTGCACTAGATTGCTGTCAAGGCTGCCATTTCTACCTCAGATAGAAGCATCTAACTTTTTCAAGTATTTCGGAATTTTTAATTCACAATTGCAATGTCAACTGTTATAATGAACTTCAAGTTCCCACTAGAGACATCTGCTCTACGATTGGATATGGTCTTTATTCTTCCTGACAGATTGTGCCAGTTTCCCAAATGAATCTACAAAGAAATCTTCTCAACTTTGCGAGATGTTTGTCTGGCAACTGTCTATAAAACGAGTTTGTATTTTATTTTGTGAATCTTTCTTTCAGTAGAAGTTGATTTGAGATCAGAAACTTCCACTTGAAAGCGGTGAACATTTACAAATTTAGCAACCAAGTGAACGTTGCGATAATCTGACAGATTTTTGCTCACAGCAACCATAATAAATAACTCTCAACCTTGTGGTAATAACCATATCAACTTACTAATAGGAAGCGTGGCAGGTACAATAATTTAGAACGAACACAATCTTGAAAGATGTCAGATTCGACTATATTTGAAACAGCATCAGAAACAGTACCCTGAAGCGCGACACTTGTTCTGTTGGCTGACTTAAGAAAAGAACTGACAAAATTGGTTGGGTGACTGGGCCTAAGTATAAAATTCTGAGTTGCTGGTGTGGCTTTTTAAACCGGCTGGTAGACCATTTGTCGCGTCTCCGTTGCCGGTTCGAATTCTGCTGAAACCTCTGTTTTTTTAAAGTCAGTGTCTTCTGCGGTGTCGAATTATCGAATTCTTCATTTCTTGTAATATATAAGCGTACATTTTGCCAAATCATTGTTATCTTTATGGACAAAATGTACGAATGCATTTTTTTAAGACGGATCTGACAGGATCAACCTGATCAGTGACATACTTCCTCCAGTTTGTGAATCAGAGAAAGAAGTGTTATTTCTGCCAATAAGACTATCTATTTTTCCACAAAACACTTTTGAAAGACAAATCGGAGGCACTCACTAGAATGAAGCTTAAAAACCAGGTATTGTGTATTCAGAATGAAGCCATGCTCCACCAAATGCGTTTCGAACCGTATGTACAGCTGTAAATTTTGTTGCATGGCAACCCAAAAATTGTTCTTTGGAATGTGGAAGCTGCAAAAAAACTTCTAAATTTGGTCTATACAGTTAAGTAACGTGCTGTTGACCTAAGTTGCATGAGTTATTTGTGTCTAATTGTGAAAATTCCCCAAATCCACACTGTCAGTTCCGTGATTTTCTTCACTCATTACATAAGTGTGCCATGCGAACCTCAACCACGCACTTTATTCATAGGAATGGCAGATATGGAGGATTTTGGTCAGTAAGTGATCATAGAATTAGTAATAACAATAACGACAGTATCTTCACAGGTCTCGAAACGGACTGAGTTCCAGTTCATTTTCTGCAAGTATTCTTGATATCAGCGCTGATCTGAACGATTAACAAAGTATAGAATAAATGGCACAAACAACACGCAAAGGTTGTTAGCTGAAAACGAGTGTTGCCCTTCGGAAAATTAATTAAAGACGTGGGTTATTTGGAATACAATCACTTCGTAATCGGCATAGATCCACCTGTCTGTGTTCCGTCACATTACGTTCTTGAGGTCGTTTATTCTGCCAGCCTGTCGACATATACGACAGTGTGTGTAGGGCTATAGCAACGTGTTTCAAATAACACGTCATTTCATTCTTCCCCATATATGCGGCGGAAGCCAGGAATGTGTAGCATTTATTGGCAAAAGCGTAGGTCTATAGTTCTACCACAAGACAGATTTCACAGGAATGAAGGCACACACCAGCACTATCAAACTAACAACACGCAGACTAAATTATCACTAAAAACACACCTTTGACGAAATATAAAATACCACTAAAAACCATGTGCAAGTTCAGCATCCACGAACTGACAGAAAGCAGAGAGAGACATGAAAAAGACCAAGTGTGAAGTTCAGCTAGAAAACAGTTGAAGAATATACCTTTTCCATTACAGTGTGGTGAACCATGAACACGGATGGCGCAAGCGGTGTTTATTCGGAAACCAGTACATGACTACAAACAAAAACACTCATCTGCGCACGACGCTAGTATCAGAACGTCACGGTTGCTATGGACACCATTCCTCAGTTTTTATGTACCAAGAACCATTTCATGCGATGCTGCACTCCAATGCTTCTTGTATTTTCCCCGTGGCTATCTCGAGACTAAAGTTCATGCGCCTGTCTTACTACTGCGTAGTAGTGGTGTGAGTAGTATACTGTGTTCTTTCTTCTTCACTACAATAGGATGTCTCTACATCAGCTTCGTGTGTTACAATGTCGATCTAACATGTCACAAGCGGGGTAGACTGAGAGGTATAGTAATGGGCAGGCTCCCGCAAATCTGCCAGTCGCAGACAGCAAACGAAGTTAGCTCGTCCGTAGTCGGTTTTCAGACATCCAAACCTTAAATATCCAACAATGTCGTAAGCGTACAAAGTTATAAGTACTATCGTATGGGTATGAGGCAACACTCAAAGATACAGTGTAAATATGCTGCTCGGTAATGTTGTTTACAGAGACATCCATAGAGCAGAAACAGTACCGGAGATGTACAGACCAACTGAAACTGGTCGCTAGTTTGGTTCCTCAGGACATACCTTTAACAAACTAGTGACGTGCGCTATATTTTCACACCGATCTCTTCGGTCTAAAGCGTCACAATCACAAGTTATTTATACCAAAAGCAATAAACTGAATCATTTAAACTTTTCTTATTTGTTACGGATTTTGAACGTCAACCAACAATTCCATCTGCTCCATGGTTACTATCGTTGTTATGTGATTCAGGCACGCTTAGTTTTTTTTATCCAGTTGCTGAAAATGTGAGTATGCAAAAAGCCAAGAATTTGCCATTTGGAACGCATACCGTGTACAACAGAATAGGCTGAACAGTAAATGCGAGCAACGTAGTCAATGTGAATTTGCCCCGACGCAGGTCTTTCTCTTATGTCACTATCGAGTTGGTCCTCAGTGGACGAGCAGTGAAGTAAACAGATGAAATTTACGTGTAGGAACGAGTGGGAAATGATAGTTTGACGAGAAACTGATATTTATTGTTGATACGTTGGGCGATTGACACCAAGTGAAAAACGGTAACGAATCTCTTTATTCAGGCTAAGTAACTGAACGCGTAACATGTTGAGCCAACCATGTTGTGGACTTCAGCTTATGGGTTTGTAACGGAGAAAAACAGTGGAATCATAAGTTCCTGAGACATAGTGTGAAATCAGTCAGGACTCTGACAACCGGCACATTTGAGAGGTGTAGAGCGTGATTTACAGAAACCTATACAGAACAGATAGATCATGGCGGGAAATCCGCGGTTTGTGCATTCACAGTTAAAGTCTCAAAAATAGCGCGGAACTTTTGGGAATGGTGTGTGGAGCATTCCAGCGCGAAATATTTTTTTTCTCGCAACATTTGCCTCCATAATCCGCGCACATACTGAAGTGAACACGCGGGCTTGTCATCCTTAGTTTGAAATGATTTAGTGTAAATGACTTAGTGTAAAGCGTCACTAGAGAAAATGTGAAGATCAGTGTAGAGTAACAATATTTTGGAAATTCTAAGTGAATTAGACAAATCAGTGTAGATTTAACCCTTACTATCACCTCATTCTACACCTTAGGTCGCATAGTGGCCTATCTCCTCTCATCAAACCAGGTTTGGATCCAATGGATCACTTGCTCTAATTAGGTTCTGAGACAGACAGGACACTTCAAAGACAGACTTCAAAGTTAGACTTTGTTCATATTGGAAAGCACTGCAAGACTTTGTGGTTAAGGTTGAATTGGTTGAGAGTCCTAAAAATTCTATCTTTTCCGCTATTTTGCTGGTTGAGAACGAGAACTATGTAGGTGAAAGCTGACAGAGAAAAGTTTCAACACATTTTGACATTTGACATACAATAATTGGTCGTTGTAAATTAGTCCATGAAACCCACCCGAAATACGTCGACACACTGTACTTCCAGTGTCAACTAGGAACACACGAAGGAGAAGCCGCTGACCACAAGATTCGAGTTATACCAAGAGTGACGAGAACAATAGAGACTTTCGGGTAAGCAGCACTCTTAAGTTGACCAATTAAATCACTGGATATTGCTGGCGCCAATCATTTTCCGCATTATGAATAAGGTCACGACATCAAACAATTCACTGTGATTACTGGAAACATGTAGGTTAGATCAAAGTTACACTCGGCTCCTACTGAACAGTACTTCAGAGTGAATAATTAAGGTTGAATATAATGTCTGTTACGAAAAATGTAAGTGACAAATTGCCAAGAAGTGTGGTAAAACCGGGTAAAATTAGGATAGAACGTTTTATATTTATTGAATACCTCAACATTATTCATGACACTGAACACTTCGCCGGAATGTGGTTTACAGTCAGCAATCAACAACTTCACCTTCGCAGGTCGGAACAAAAAATTAATATTATTCAAGCCCTTATAGTAGTCTGTCTTATGTCGGCATCCCAATAAAGGTTGTCCGGATGAGAATATTCTACCACAGAACGCAACAGAATTATCTAATCGCAAGCGAATTACACGATCAGTAGTGTGCCGTTGCTTCAAACCAATCATGTCGACACCGGACAGGCATAATTCGGTCAGTTTCACGTAACCAACATTTAACAACTTAGTAATACTCAACCTAGCCGTTCCTGCAATCGGTCCAATTATTGTCCTAGTCCAGATCCATAATCTTTCTACACGACATTTTTAATGAAGCGGCAGGCCAGCGACCCAATGCTTGAGATAGAATGACAGAAAAGTCAATCAGTTGCCGAGTGTGATCGAACCGTCTCAGCAAACTGTGGTCGAAGTATGATAAATGGGCTTAGTTTGCGAACCTGTGCATGACATTCGACTGTCACCGACCTGACGAAAAGTGGCTGTTTGAGATTTACTCACTCAGTCTGTTTACGTTATCCGTCAATCCGTTCGAACGCTCAGGATGACTGAATGGATTGAGACATTTAGCGTTCTGTCCTTGTTTCTTATTCCCAATTCAATGGGTGCAGAAATGATGCAAAATATGGAATCAACATGTAATTTTACCGTCCTCCTGGTGAACAGTTGGCGATCTGTGATCGCCTGAAAACTCAAGGACTCAATCATGAGGCTCATTATTATTCGATATTTTTCAGCATAGTGCGCGCATTGTTCAAACAGCTACAACAGGATGTCAGCGCGTGGTCGGTTTGAGATGCAACACAGACAGTAGAGAACGATAAGTATTTGATGCACTTTCTGGTTCCGTACTTGCACGGCCACATCGCTCAGTCTACCTGACAAGCACAGATTTTGATCAATGTGGTTATAAGGGTACCGTTACAGCTTGCTTTGCACTGCAAAGAATGACACTACTTCTGGTTTTATCACTACAAGGGGCACAATTTTAACATGAAATTTAAAATCAGCGCAAACCAATCCGAAACCAATCTGGTGATCAACAGGAAACACTACAGCACAAGTCCGGTGCAACCACAGCCATGTGCGAATCTGACGCAACCAAATACGCAAGTGTATTATGATTTATGCTGTAACGTGTAACTAGAAGTGCAGACGGAGATTATGTCCAAAGCTATATCACGCAACATGCAGTAATACTAGGATAACCAAAAAGAATAACATTACAAGGGTGTGACAGACTTGCGTTTAGGCACAGTTGACTTCCTTGATCGTCTGACTGTCCGTCGATTCAGGGTCTTCGTACACAGCTCTGACGTAGCGGTCTGAGAGATGAACAGAGCAACCGTTTGAGAATTACCATTTCAAATTCCATCCGTGTGTGATTAGTAGTTTCGGTCGCTTGTTACAACAGTGTTATTTTCACATGACCTCAGCTGGACAGTGTGTCAAAATTTACACCGATATCTCAGCGTATCTGGAGGTCGATCGGCGAACCGAAATGAGGAGAACGGAAGACTGCGCCAGAAATGTATCCACTGGCATTCCGAAATTATCTTGTGCATCTGGTAGCACATTCACTTTTGGTAGTGACAAAATAGACGCCAAATGCTTCCTCGTTTAGTATCCTAACTGGAGTGTTTTTGGATTCGACTGATTAGGAAAGTTGTAGCTTATGAACAAATGAAGCAGAAGCATCTACAACTGGATAGAGGAGCAAACATATTTGGGCACATCAATTCCACTAGCAATAAGTTCACAACTGTCCGACTAGCCTAGGGTTCACTGTAAATCTGACTTCCAAACGATTGTGAATACGGAATGGAAATAACAGTTAGTCGTGTAATACGTTGAGAAACGAAGCTTCCTGTACTTCACCTTGAGTGTTCAGTGCCCTTACTGCTGTTTGAGTTGTTGAACTCGAATATGACTGGACGAACAAAGTAAGCTCCATTCGACCACACATCAGTTTCTCTCTGTAGGAGAGTATGTCTTGGCAAGTCCTGAGAACACGGTTGTAAATCATACTCCCAAGCAGAAAAGTGCAGTCGATGAGGAGTACGACAGAGGTTTGATACTGTGATTAGTAAAATGAAGCAATTAGTTCAGATTAACAGTGTCGACTCAAATCAACCGGTCGGAGGCCAGAAGTTGTGCAATGTGTCTGCATTAGAGTACTTGGTATGGTTCAGGCGCACCCATTTAGCAAGGTCGAGTGGCACAGATCCCTCAGCTCAACCAAAAACGACTAACTGAAAAGTGCTCAGTACACCCGACGTATGATCGGCCGCTAACGCCATTACATATTTGTATAACCAGTTAAAACACTCAGAACTACTTCGCTGTGCAGAGGAATCATTCGCCTGAAGGTTCCAACCCAAACCAATTCAATCGGACCCACGATGGTAACCGTCTAATTTATAAAGTTAGTTGGTAAGATTTCAGGGCACGCGTGTTTGTTGTGTAAAGTCACAACAGTGTAGCAACTCTAACCTTTCTTCCACCGTTGGACAGCCTATCAGCTCTATCTCCTCAAATATGAAACAGTTTTTCGTACATAATTTGGTAGAACCTAAGCCACCTTTGACGAGCACTGGAATCGCTTTATTTTTGCTCCTTTGGAGCTGTCTGTATTTGCCTTTAGAATGGCTGACCTTTGTGGTAGTTAAAATAGTCTCCACACTGGTTTGGGCAGCTATGAAAACCCTGTCACCAAGTTCTGCTTTTTGCTGGAAGAGAGTTGATGTAAACAAAATACATCTCTCACGAAAGATGTAGTTGCTTAACACATTAAAATCAGTTTAATAGGTTTATGATGACAACCTCTTGGCTATACTGCGCTTACAAATCAAGAATTATGGACGTATAACGGCGGAAGCGCATTAATAGTGATTGCACTTGAACGCATCTTACGGAAGTTTGCTAAAACGATTGTCTTTGTAACGTTGTATTAATATAAAATGCCTTATCAGGTCTAGTGAACTTGATAAATTTATCTGACATTCGAGCGTTTCAGCATCCGATTGCCAGTGGCAAGTATCGTATTCTCACCATGATTCCACTATTTTTCCCAAACATTGGATGTCTTCATTCTAACCGGTTTTCCAACCGTGGATAATGCATGTGTTCTGGCTATGGACCTTCGCGTTATTAGTGTAATACTTATCGAACTCAACCAGAGTTGAACTGAAACATTCAACTTCATTGTATATCAACATATTACCTGACGTTGAAAACTGCCGCAAGATCAAACGTATCCTGAAGAGGTTGACCTCAATGAACTCTTCCCTCGAGAAATTTAGTGCCGCTTGAAAAAGAAATTAATGCTATCTATAACTGGATTAAAAACAATTACTTCTCTGTTCCCACGAAGGTTGTTTTTCGCCATTCCATCTATCCTGAGTAGCAGCTCGATTGTTTTTAAAGATCTCCGCTTTAATTCCGGCAAAACAATCGGACATGATGGCTTTCTATAAGTGGTCTCTAAGGAATGCGGTAAATATTTCTACCAATCTCTAACTTAATTATTCGCTGCGTTTCATATGTTGCCCAACTGTTGTCTGCTACAAGATGGTAAGTGTCCGAACGATCAGTAAAAGAGGGGTAGCCAAATTTCTTTTGAATTCTAGCACGACTGTAGCATCAAAAGTTTCTGGTAAACTAACTCCTGTTTAAACGGGAAATAAAACAGACAGTACAGACAACCTACAGTCACAAACGTTCAATCGCCTACCAAGTTTATTCTATTCTGTCACCGCCCGTAAAAAATCCGATGCTGCACTCATTTCTTCGATTTTATTGATGGCCACGAAAAAAAAGAGGTGTTTTCAAATTTTCGGCGAGTGTTGCACCCAGTTTTCAACTATCGGTAGCCTACACAATTGTTTTAAAGTTTCTTGACTGTTTTTCAGTCCATGCAAATGATCCTATACGCTAGGTTGCCGACGAACTGGAATCCGTATATGGTACTTTGTAATAAACTGCAATCGTCTCCCGTACTTAAGGAATTTCAAAGTGAACTTCTTTTTGTTAACTATCTAGGGATCATGTGGATAACTAAACAGTATGATCATTTCATATCACTCAAGCTTCAGTAGAGAGAAGACTAATTTTATCACCGGCGTTTTGAAGTGTTATCCATTCCATACCGCTCAGTCAGCACGTTTAGCAATGCCTGCTCTTCAAACCGCATGTATTATTTGCCGGTTGCTTGCGGTGGATTACTATCAAAAGATGCCATATTTTGCTGGATTCTCTTAACATTTATAACAATGTCACGGTATTCACTGCAAACAACCCGTTGTCTATAGTTCTTGTGATCTCTCAGTGTGTGATACTTTCGCCGCAAAATTTCTTTCGTCACAATTCATAACGTCAATCCGGTTATATCCAAATGTATTTGTATACCCTCCACTTGATTTCGGGGGGAACATGTGACCGATTCTGCGCTTCCTGTTCAGTGTGAACTTTGAACAATCCTGGTCTGCTTGGTCCTTAAAATGCTTGTGGCCGTTCATGAGATTCATCTTGAGACCTACGGTGAGTATATTCGTATGTGACAGGCTCACATATCACTCCCTATCAGTTGTTACAGATGTATGTGAAAAATGTTAGATTCGCTATCTCGGGGATACTGAAGACTATGTTCACCAGGCACACCTTGATCTGATTTTTAACCGTCTTATTAGTGATGAGCAGCTTTGACCGTTTGTTTCCCTTCACTGTTTGGGCAACTTAAAGCATCAATGCCCGTAATCGCGGTCTAAGAGCGATCATTTCAGATAATCTCAGTCTGTCCGCAAACTGTGCTGCAATGGACAAAATGGTAAATCATTACTTGAGTTGGCTACCAGATCTTCCGGAATGTTCTAGTCAGAAACTTTTCACTGAAGCTCAGCTAGCTGCTGTGCCTTCAGTGTGAGCTGGATATCTATGTTTGCTGTCCGTAGTTCATAAACTACATTGTCTTCATTGATGAGTTATAACGCAGGGAAGCAGAAGGACTGGAAACAATAATCTTACTGGCATATCTGGAAAGGTCCTTCTATCTTAGACGATTCTTCATCTATCATGCACAAGTAGCAAAGATATACACCACGAACCAGTTCCAATGGGAAAAACCAAGTACACCGCTTTTATTTCAATGGACCTAACAGAAAATTTTGTGGGAAGGAGAAAATAGCAACAATTTATGTATGATGTTCAATTTATATCAGCCAGAATATTCTACGACCTACCGGTATTCGAAATGCTGCTAAGCAAGTTAAACTATTTCCCGTTTTTAACTTGGATAGACGTCACGATCGTGGCTCTTTCGACTGGAGGTAACAGGACACTTACTCGAAACAATGAGACAGTCTGGGTAATGTAGGGAGTTTGGTTGAGCCTCAGCATATTATGAATACAGTGACATAATGGCCAACCTAGTTGCCTCGTGAAATAGCATTCAAATCCTGGCGATGGCACGGATATACCCCTACCAACGTGCGGTTAAAGAAAAACGAAACTAGGGGCAATCTCTTCTCTTCGAAAGTGGTTCACCAAAAGGTTTATGATAACAGAGTGATATTTATTCGAATAATCAATTTGTATGGATCGCTCATAGATGAATCGCTTGTGTCTCATAGGATCTCAACACTCTACAAAACGTTACAAAGCATACTGTTGAGTAACACATCAACACGTCCGATATAACTCACTGAGGCTATAGGATCGGGACTGACATTTGAGAACCGTTAACGTTCACGAGCAAATTGACGTTGAGCATAATGTTCGTTTAATATTTATTTAGAAGCATTAAGTGTACAATGTGACTTACGTGAACAATAATAACTTTCTCCGCTCAATTATCTTTCTGTTACGATGAATCCTATTGACAGACATAAAACTGCAGCTCGAATCTCATGCACTTTCAATGTAACCATGATTAATATCTGCAAGATCCATTTTGTACAAGTTTGGAAGTCACCCCGGATTAAGTAATCCACTTTCCAACAACCGATTTCAAACTTATTTCATAAATGGTCCCATGGTTGATGGTTACGTTTGACAGCTAAGTTTTAAGTTAACCGCAATGGCGTAATTTAGTTATAACGTGAGAATATCCCTACCAAATATGAGTGAATTTGAAACACGAGCTGTTGTTCTAGGAATGTTCCAATTGACAGCCTTTAATATATAGAATTTTACCTTACTGCAACGTTCATTAGATAAGCGCCTATCTGTCGTCCGTCCCAAAACCCACATCAGATACATAACGGAGCAGACAGTTTTTTCCGAATGTACACCTAAAACCTAGAACATGGGTGAGGTGTGCATACAGTCGCCAAAATCTTCATCCAACCCTTAACCGAACCGTCATGACCAGCCCATCATACAGTGTCCCGAACGAACCCGAAGTCACGAACCACATTGATGCAGAAGAAACCTAGAATCGCTTGTCTTTATTTCCGATCCCACATAACATACTGTCAGATACAGCGCTTCATTGCCTAGTTCATTTTTGGCATCTTGCACCGCTCATTCAATCGAGCACCCTGTCAGAAACAAAGTGTCACACACTAACGCTAAGATATGCTTAAAGATGCTTAAATTAATCAAAGTATGATCAGAGGGAAAAAATTTGCACGCTGGTTGATTGTATAATTCGCTACGCTCCTCTGCTAGAGGATATCATGTAGGTTCGTCAATCGTATAGAGTGGTTAAAAACTACGGTACTTCTCTGAACGTGTCAGTAATGAGGAGTACACTCTTCTTGTTGGAATCTAATAGTTTAGCCATTTTAGCTCCCTTATTACGAAAGATGTCATTGATACTTCAAATTGGCCATGTATTATCGCCATCTTCATCCACTAAATGTAAGATTGCATCGAAAACCAAGAGTTCAGCGACGATGTTGAACATGGATTGTGCATACATCGCTGAAAGATAAACTAGTTTAGGTATGTGTGATGGGTTAATGATGCTAACGTGATTGGATTTTGAACGCGATCTCATTGATCGATCAGTTGAATTTTTTATCCATTTTTCATGTTTGATCGATGAATGCCGAAACTGAATTTTCATCCCGCATGCACATGCGTGGAATTTGCATTGAAAATGGCGACGTAACATTTAGGATAACCAGATATCTTTTTAATTCCGCCATTTTTTGCACAGTTACAAAAAGAATGCTTGTACCGAAGCGTACAACAAAAGTTCGACTCAATTTTAGCAGTAATACATAACAGTACCGAGGCAATGTTAGAATGCGTTCCTGCCACTCTGCTGTCACAGTTAAAACGGAAACGTGTGGTAAATATGCTCGTGAAGGGCAGAATCTTCCAACAGGAACAGAATGTCCCTCCTCCTAAACAATGAAGGGGAACAAACGACAGAAGTGTATATAAAATGCAAAAAAACGACTGCTGAAAATTTTTGCAGCGTACTGTCAAGCTGTCCCGGTCAGTTCACCATGAATTTACAAAATGTTCAGTCACACTCCGCAACATTATCCAAGTCTGGTAATGTCAACATGAGCATCAGCTCCACTTTTGAGTTTTGTGCGGTAAAGATGAAAGCGAGATGTATTATATGTTGACAAAACAACTGACTTTGTAAACAATTTGTTTCAAACCCTCGCGGGAAGATTTTCGGTAAAATACAGCGAACAAAATCCTCAGCGAAAATCAAGACAAGTGCTGGAGGACCTCGAGTTTTTCCCCATAGACTGAACATTGTTTACAACTGACCGCAGCCGTCGCGTTCCCATAAACATTCCAGTCAGTCCCTTTCGAAAGGAATCAATAGACTTGTTGTATCTGTATTCGAGCCCCATCCGCTACATGCCTTACGGACAACAACGACTGTAGTGAGGACAAGTGACTCAGTAGGAACGCATACTGTATTGTCGCATTTACATGCATTCGGGTCATCTTAAAGTGTATGGTCGAGTGAGCCGTTGGTCGTTGAAGCCGCGACCAATCAGAACACACTTCGAGCCTTGCACGAGTGTGGGGCACACAGGCGGCCTTGAAGCGTATACAACAAGACTTGAGTTTCGCTCTTATTAGAGCCCGTCGACAGTGCATATGCTTGCCAGTGACATGACTAGTACTTCGGTCATGCTTTCACTAAGCAACTGTGTTGACCGCTACGCCATTATCTCTTTTCGAAGTGGTCGGGCAGTCCGAGCATTAATCACAAGCGAGTGTTGCTGAGCTCTCACGTGCCTGATGTGAGGTCAGTGGCGCAATGGTCAACACGGTTGTCTCATGCGTACGTGGTTAGAGTCCTACTCACGGCCGTGACAAGGATATGCACTACTGACGAGCTCTAACAAAACTGAAATTCAAGTCTAGTGCTTCTCGAAAGTGGCCAACTGGAATTTCCATGGGGATGCGAGAGCTGCGATCAGTTGCGGGTTGTGTGTCAATCTACGTGAAAGAAGTCGAAATCTTTCATCGCGTACTATCAGAATAGGTTATCTGCGCTCGCTCAGACTAACCGACATTTTTCTTAAGCCCATCAGTACAACTGTATTTACCCTGTTAATTTCTAGATTGTTGCTGCGTTTAGTAACAGAAAGCAGCCTTCGCATTCAGATAGACTTTGCAGCCAGATTATTTCGAAAACAAGCACTAGACTCGAGTTTCGCTCTCATTACAGATCATCAGTAGTGCATATCCTTGCCACGACCGGGATTTGAACTCCGGCCATTCCAATCATGAGGCAACCGTGGTGACCACTGCGCCATTGACCTCACATTCGGCACGACCGAATTGTCAAATGTGAACGCTCAACCACTGTCGCTTGTGAGCAATGATCAGGTTGCCCGATCGTCTCGAGAGGAGACACAGTAACTGTCCTGTTAACTCCAATCGATAACTCCGCGATTTGGACTTCCGAGACAAGTCGAGATCACTGAACTCATTAAACCTGGAAAGTTTATCTGAATGCGAAGGCTGCGATCAAATTTGAGTGATGATCAACTAGAAAATAAACCAACTCCCCAACTACCCATCAGTTGGTGTATCTCGTTTTTCTAAAACCATCAAGAGATTGCAAATTTCTTCGCGAATATGCTTGATGTGTTCGTCGACCGGAAGCATTTTCGTTATTGCTGATTAGAAATGCATATCAAGGTCCGTCCCATCGAGTGATCCGTTGCACTCCCTAGTCATGTTATCTGGATTTACGAATCAGTTTTCCCTTCATGCGTATACGTTGGCAAACCAAGAAACAAGACATACTGACAGTTCGACGACCACTGATTTTTCAAAGCTTCAAGTTAATTTAAAGTGACAAGAAGATGAAGTAAAAAATCATGTGTCTGCACAAGTACAATGTAACCGTCTGAAATAGAGCAACCGATGCTCACAATTTTGTTTGTAACCGTTAGTCGTGAATGATGGTCTGTAGTCAGCAGATTTTATGATACGCTTTCCAATCAGAAAATGAACAGTAATTTCACACGCGTTATTAAAGTCCATGTTATAGTTGCTTACCACAATTTCTGTGTCTAGTGGAAGTGAAAACTGTGTTTTCACTATTGTGGAAAACGATTGTAGTAAGTTATTTTACATCATTAACTGATCCCAGCATCGAATGCTACTGATTGAAAGCGTGGAATTTTACGCACAATACATGAAACAACTGCAAGATCACACCATAAGTAAAGAGTAGTTTCGTGGCAGTAAAGCACGAGGTACTTGTTTTCAGTACTTAGCCGACTGACATCACCATACTGCAACTAACACTTATTCTTGTGGATAAGAATAAATAAAACACAAGACTAACACCTACGAAAGCCTAGGAACATCCGTATGACCATAACTCATTAAGGTTTCCAATGGGACAGATAGACATTACATTACGTTGAGGGCAGCAAGGTAAACATATAATATAAGGACGTGTCATGAAGAAAACCGTATGCGACAGCCCAAGTTGGTGTGACATGGTGTGGATTAGCAAGCAGTTTGGTTTCAGATAGGCAATCAGTCAAAGTGGATTGACTCCACTTCCAGTTCAGTAATTGCAAGGCTGAATGAAGTTGAGAATGGTCAGATGCCTTTCATTCTTATAAACGGACGTTCATCTACAACAGGTTGGTGAGTAACTTCTGAGGTGAGAAGTTGTCACCAGTGGACTTTTGAGAGCCCATTTCTATAGGTGCATAACAATAGAGGTGAGGGACTATCGCGTGTATCTGAGCACATAATCCACAGAATGTAAACAACTACTGAAATGAGTCCAACGGATCACATTTTCACGATGGATCATGCGAAATCTTTTTGAAATGCTGTCTATGATTAATTTCCGAAGAGTAAAAACGTTTCTTGTCCCCAGTCATGAATAAGGTCAGCACCACTGAATGTGGATAGCGCTCGATGCCGCTGTTAGTTGATTACCTGAAACAGTATAGCAATGCACAACTGTGGATAGAAGAAGCCTCCGAATAGTAATCTTCAGAAGTAGATTTATATTTAGCTTCAAACGTTCCTGTAATTTTTCTCAAACTGTTTCCATAAGTGCAAACATCAATATTTCATCGGTGAAGTTATTATGTGTAGTACACAGTTTGGATACAAAAAAATTGCTCGACTAATGTGTACAAAAATCATGTCACTTAAAACTCGGCACTGATTCTCACCATTTTTTGCCTAAAGTATTTGTGGAAGTCATGGTATACTTGTAATTTTGACAAATGTCATTCTGCCGTAAAAATCAGCCATCTAAATACTCTAAACTGACTGATCTCTCAAACGAGGAAATCCCTGAAGTTAGTAATCGGATATGAGCGGACCACTAAAGGTGAATGGTTATTCTCGAACCTAGCTACCTGAACGCAAATTATCCGTTTTCAGATTTCATCCAGACTCTCAATTTATAAAACAAGTTCTTGGATGGCAGAAGATGAAAGATTTGAACTTCGAAGAAATTCTAAGCCCGAACTAGATAAGGTCAAACTTTTACATAGGAACTTAACGGCAAACGTTTCACTCTGACCAAAAAATCGTGATTCCTGGTAACAGCAGTCCGGTCCCCGGCATAGGTCCACCACAATCTGCCAGCTTATGAACGTGCAGCTTGATAGAGACGAAAACATTTGTGGAAAATTTAAAAATTTCGTCCATTAAAGTGATAGGCAAGCACCAGCCATGCCTAATCCATTGAAAACTTATAAGGGCATTACAATGAGTATCCTGATTTGAATAATAGAATTGCAATAAAGAGAGATGTCGTGTATTATTCGGCGATATTAAAAAAACACATGTGATGTAGTAGTTGGTTTGTTAATTCAATAACCGCCACAATGTGAATGCATGTTGAACTAACGTAACGGTCACTGGTGAACTTATTAATTTCTATACTGCTCCCAGTGTACCACTCGTAAATTAACGTAGATTATACGCTTTGATGAGCGTTTGCTTTACCGGGGAAGTTTATGGCTTAAGTTCGTACCACGTTAGGACGCATCCACGTTGTGCTTAAGCGTTGAGCCCAATATGCAATGGTTTATCTGTGTCATTTGGCCTGACCAAATCACAACGCGTGAACATTTGGTCACAATCGACCATAAACAACGTTCAGGTCATCAGATTATACCCAGTAAACATCCTGTCAACTCCGGTGGGTAGCTCAGCTAGACTAATGTATTCGGCCTAATATTCTTTGTTTGGCAATACATTAGATTATCTCTGTGCGGTCGACATTCTCATCTGTCACAGCTGCATTTCAGAGATAAACATAATCACTGTCTTTATAGTTACTCGTAAATAAACCTCTTGTTTTGCTTATCTTTCGGTCGCATTAGTGATATCACTCTGAGCTGACTGATAGCACTAATCCGTTCCACGATTCTGCACCTGCGATCAAGCTAACTGTTTTTAAAAATCGAGTTGTATTTCAATCCCATAAAATACATTGGTTGATAATTTCAGATCCCTTCGTTTCCAAACGGATGTGCTCATGAGCAATGGCCGAATAAATTTGCATTACTTAATCGATAGTGAACAGACTTACTGATTCACAGGCTGTTTAATCTTACTGCTTACAGCGTGCTTAATGCAACAGTTTCGTTTGAAAAATCTAATATGAATACACACGTAATCAGAGGCTGGCTAACGAATTTTGAATTAATACAAATGTGTTCAGGAAAAATGTGCGAAATATACCTTTACTTTTTACTCTGTCACGAATCAGTCTAAAGTTCATGGAAACTGTCACAAAACAGAGTTTTCTGAAGTAGTCACTAGTTTGTGTTTACAAGTACTACGATTTTGGAGTGTATTGCTAACAAAACGAAAAATATGCGAGGGTTTGCCGTTTCTTACATATGAGCATCGGTATGGACAAAAATATCCTGTTGAATTACGCGAAAGATTGTGTTACAAAGGTCGTCAACCAAACAGCGCCGGACACTAACATACAGGGGTTATGTCTGACATCAGTCACATCCACGGGGGATTGTTTAACTTTCGAAGCCACTACATACAATCCGAGCTTCTTTGATTGGGCATTTGCTTGAAGTGCACGGAAACAGACTGTCCAGCACCCGCTTGATTGTCAGTGAACTTTTAGAATGTCAACTGGTAAGTGATAACCGAAACTTCTGTCTGGTTGTGATGCTCAAGAGCTTGGTTTCCCACTCAGACAGCTGTTGCTTGAACACATGCCGCAGCATTGATAACCATCATAAATATACCTAGCAAATCAAACCTCTACAACACTTCAAGCGAAAGGCACTAGACAAAGGTTGGTCTAGCCACCTCATTTTTACAACCGGTTGACAGATGAGTTTGTTTAATCCCGTGAATCGCAGAAGGGACTTCACAAAGAAGAGATTTATTGTTCAGATAAAACCACGATCTCAGAGGTTGCTCAACAGAAGTGCTGTTATTTGCAGGTACACCACATTCGGCTATTGCGCTTTGTTTGCTCACAGGCTAAAACGGATTTCCAGGTTATGGTTGGTTAGCAAACAAACAGGTGTCCACCAAGGCACCTGAAAGGGTTTAGAGAAGGTTTCACAAACAGAGTCCAGATGACACCCGATGAAATAAAGGGGGGGCAACTGTTTCGACCTTGTTGGCTCACATCGGCGCCGCGCACATCGAGTCAAAATGGCCTTGCCTCTACTGCTGAGACCGACTATTTACACCACCTCAAATTGTATGAGGTGCAATTGACTGGCTCTGTATCAGGAAATTTTTTCAATCTGATAAGCTGCTGTGATAAACGTTGAACACCGGTTCATAGTTATTTTGTTCGCCTTTGTTTGACAATTTAGGCTTGGAGGTGCGAATATTCATTAATATGACCGTTTCAGAACGAGGTCGCCACAGAGCTGTGATTGTATTATGCTTATCGTGGCAAACATCTCGGTCCTATTTTATACCGAACGTTAAATGCTATTCATTTTCTCTCCGAAATATCGAGGATCTTAGGGAGGGGAGTGTTTGAGTTCTTGTCTAAAGGTATGTAACTGTGTGTATTTTGAGCTGACTACGAGTTCTAGTTAGAAGGCAGCAACAAAAAACACATTTACTCATTCAGCGGTGGATCATGGATGCTTCACACTTTCCTGGCGACTTGTTAATTTTGATGTTTTTTGTGTAATACATTTTACAAACCGAATCCATTTAGATGCATCAAAAATATATATTCTCGTCTGATCGACAATGTGAAATTCACGGCCAACCCTCATGATTACCCAACCCTCTTATCAAACAGAAACGAAAAACAGAACTCGTATTCTGTTTCTGACCTAAGTGTTCAGTAATGCTGAGTAGTTACGAGGTAAGTGTGTAAGTGTGCGCGGGATCTAAAACCAGATACCATATTTCAAGTTTTCTTACTAAACAGCAAGCTAACCGTTGGTAATAGGAAGTAAGGAGTTTGCAGAGATAAATGTTGACCAAATAGCTGAGATCACGAAAATCATTACCTGTACACCACTGAAACAATTATTCCAGATTATGCAATCAGGTAGAAATGTGAAAGCCCACATTTCGATAAATGACCAGTGTGTACTGTCCTATACAAGCCTCACGCTCTCAATCCTCATCCTTACTCTTAAGCCTCACGTCTACCAACCCAAGTATTGTGCTTCAGGTTTAGAACGTGCGCCCAAATTGCATGTCTATAGCAATATTTCCAAATAAGCCACCTTCATCCTACTGTCTGCTTCACAGATCTTACAATTCCCATAACATGACCCACAGGATGTGTATCGTTCCCGAAACAAGTAAGCACACCGTCGTTAAATGGTACTGGCGAGTATTTCTGGGGGGGATATTTCAAGAAATACTTTTACTAGTTTATAGTCATAATGTGTAACAATACGATCAAAAACAGTTAGACCATCTGGACGCAGTGCGTTATCGGCATGACAGAAAAGTCCGCCAGGATCACCGGTAAGGTAATTCATGCGGGATTTATTCTGCTTTGTATACGTATATAACGAAAGAGGCCTCAAAGTTATACAGCTGATCTAGTGTAGCTCCTACTGACGAATGTTGAAACAATGCAAATATTTCCAACTTTTGCCCACGTTCACCGGGTTTCATTCATGGGTTGATAAATTTAACACACGAGGTGAAATAGGAAATCCCCATAGTTTAGTGTCCATTTCCAACCTTTATCAATTCCAGCATACCAAACATTGTGTCTTGCTCTATCCTTACTGAATGCTTATCTAAATCTACTACAACGATTTTATTTCTGATCTCTTTAGGGTGTCCTAGAATGTCAACTTCGACTCGTTGAAAACGAGTATATGACATTATATGTAACCTGACTGAAGAGAATGCCCAACCAACAGTTTGAAATCTTCAACATTTTCCTGTATCATATTGTTTGTTAGGATGTCGGACGTGTGCACGGTCCAAAGTCATGATTGGCCGTTTGTGGGTTCCTTTCTTTTCTACTCTAAGTTCCTAAAGGAATTTTCAACCGTAAATTCATCATTTACCCTCTAGATGATCCAAGTCTTATCTGAGCACATTATAACAAAACACGGTGGTAACAATAACTCTATCAATCAGAGAGGTTACTCCACATCAACTACTACTGCCTAGTAAAGTGTGTGTGTGTGTATTGTACGGTTTGGATTGGAAATCAACACAGATAAGACGTTTTCGTTCTTCCAGCCTTCTCCCGGTGGATGTGCTAGTCGTGTAACGCCACCTCAAATTCGCATCGCTGGAGACACTGTGAATAGCTACGGGGATTTTTGCTACTTGGGTAGCAACTTGTCGACAGGTTTGTCCTCGGACCGCGAGGTGAGAGCGCGCGTCGCGAAGGCTAGTGCTGCTTTCGGACGTCTTGAAAGGCGTATCTGGAAGAATCGTAGTCTGAAGGTGGCTAGGAAGCTGTGTTTACCTTTCAATGGTGCTGTCTATACTGCTGTACGGCAGTGAGACGTGGACATTGTATCAGTGGAACGTGAGTTATCTGGGCCGCTTTCATGTGCAGTGTCTGAGGCGCATGTTGGGTATTCGGTGGTCGGACATGATTCCGAACACTGAGGTACTGCGGCGAGCGGACATGGACGGGATGGAAGCCATGTTGATACTGAACCAGCTCCGTTGGCTCGGTCACGTTCGTCGGATGGGCGATGACCGTATCCCAAAGCAGTTACTGTACGGACAAGTGAAGTCAAGTAAGCGAAATCCCGGTGGCCAGAAACGGAGGTACCAGGATGTTGTGCAGGTAAGTCTTCCACGTTGCAACATTGATTTTAAATGTTGGGAAGATTTGGCGTTGAACCGGACGGCCTGGATAAGTACGGTTCGGGCGGGCGTCCGAGCGTTCAACGAGCAACTATTGCGTGGTCGCGAGCGGAAGCGTGCGGTACGCAAAGGAACCATCGGTGCCATAGGTCGCGGTGACGTGACTATATGGCGTTGTGATGTGTGCGGCCGCGAATGCGCTGGCCGTTTGGGGCTGGTAGGTCACCAACGTACTCATAGTACCCCGTCGGCGAAGAGGCGGCGAGTACGCTAGGCTCAGGTAGGTCAAATCGGTATACCTATTCTACTTCTGTTAATGACTGCATCGGCCAACATCGTGGTCATTGACAATTAATCCGCTCTTCTTTTCAGAAACCTGAGTGTCTGTGGTCTTCTACCCATTCTTTTCTCCGGCTTTGTTGATGTAATGTATGATGAATGGTCTGCCTGGCTTTTCATAGTCCAATGAGAACTTTGCTTTTCATCCTTATCTTCTCTGGGATGCACTAACCTGCACCCCTATACTGCAACGCTTCTTGTATTACACTTCAAAAATCTTTCTTCTCAGTGTAGATCTCGTCATTGCAGCCTCTCTGTTTAGTTTCCGAGAGATAAGAGTTTCCTTTCCTTATTAGCCAATCAAGTGGCTAACCAGCATTGGCCGGCTGGACAGAAAGACCCCACTGGCACACCTCCTGGTCTTATTCCCTCGAGTTTACACTGTATATGTGGTGTGTTGGTGGAAGTGCAATTGGTGCAGCGCAAGCCAATTGCAGTGATGGCTAAGCGCAGGCGTCCTTTGGCTTCGGTCACTGTGACAGCCCAATCCGAATCGGATGCTGCCAACCCTGTGTACGGTTTATATGTACTGCTACTCCGATAAGTTTGTTCTGTCTCCTGTGTCGCAGACAATATAAAAATTTAAAAACTGAGCATAGCTTGACAAAACAAAAACATTACATTACTAAAAGAAGTTGTAAAACTAAAGATTAAGAGCAATGTGGCCAAAAGTGTGGGTGTAAGTTTTAATTGAGAAAGTAAACACTCCAGTCAGAAATCGTTCAAATTATTCTTGGACAATGAAGGTTTACAATATATCAAACTGTTGTATTTTTACCAAACCTCTGTCAGTATTGTATATATTATGTGTACTCTCTTTTGTGGGATTTTCCGTACCTTACAAAACGCAGGCTGAAGATGGATTCTGGATTTTAAAATGAGCCACTTAATACAAAATGAGTGGCGGCTGGCTCAGTTGGGATGGATTCTACTGCAGACTCGAGTGTTGTGCTTCTTATAGCCTACAAATAGTCCGCTTCTTTGCGCCTACCAGAAGTTGAGACATTTTTCACCAGTGTATGTGGTGAGCCCATCAATTACTGCCACAATGGACAAAACTGAAATGTCACATTCAACTATTGTTATACACACCTATGGGCAATGCTCAGGTCACCCGATAGATTGCGAGAAAACGAACTATTTGCCCTTCTGATTCCAGTCGTAAATGTACGCTACAAAACAAAGGCGGGTAAACTTTGTTTGCACAGTGCGGACGTTACGGTGTTCTTCAAAAGCCCGCGTGTACGGGTGGTCACGTGCACGCTGCTGTTAGAGTATTTGTTTAAACAGCATCGGAACCTGAACTGTAGCCGGAAGTAATCGTATACCTGCAGGTTCTTTCGGTTAACGAGGGAAGAATACGTCGTAGCGAAAAAGGTTAGCCAGCTACCTGTCTAATAGTGGCTGTAAAATGATGTTAGGGCAAAAAATCTCTAATGTACAGCAGTTCTTGAGTGAATGGTGGCTATCGCAAAATCTTCTCAAACCATGCTAACGCTTAATTCAACTCGAGTGTGCCAGTGGGTAGGTAAGTTCTTACGCAACGGTTTATGGCAGTAACTCTCAACCAGACTTTCGATTCATTGACGTGCACATAATCCTCAGGTCCTGTTCATTGAACCGAAGTTCTTGTGAACACCATCTTTGACGTAATGATTCAAGTACCAGTGGCAGCAACCAGTGTAAGTAGGCACTCAGAGTTGACGAAAAAATGTAAACCTTCAGCAGATTTGGTTCGTATTTAACCTGTGATGTAGAACTCATCAGGTCAGATTGGCTTACGTGGAAAACGAAAAAACCTACCAGGAGTAACGTGACCAAACGAATCATTTTTATTGTAGAAAACTCAAAACAACCCAAGCGTCCGGCTACAGCCCATTGTATTCATTTTGGAATAGGCTGACTTCCTGCCGCTTCGCAGTGGGTGATCAGGCTGACTATCCACCTGTGTATTTCTGCCAAATGTCTCTCTCACATACAACGGCAGATCTGCTTGCGTCGCGTTTTAGAGTGAACACAACTACGTAGAGGCATTGTGATTGTTTCGTCAAATGTGTTGTAGTTAGCCAACATGAGACATAGGAGGGCACATGTTTTTGCATATAAAGTAAGTGGGTTCAAAACCACCTGTTCAACCCGAAAGCAAATGATTTGGCTTGTTACAAGGAATCAGAGAAGCAAAAGCACCTGTGCTTTTTTAATTTTTAACATTCAGAAGAGGGTTACCATTTGGTAGAAGTTGAAAATGCTGACATGAACCTAATTACGCGTTGGAAGGTTTGAAAAGGGCGACTGGCAGAGAGCATGGTAGTTTCGGTTAAATGGGTTGAAAAAGTTGGTGCCTTATGTTAGAGAGCCGGAAAACGTTTTATGAAAGTTAAAGTACGAATTGCTAACCAAAATTAAGCTCAATTCACTCCCTTAGTAATATCCCGAACACACTCAAATGAGCGACAAATAACAAATGACTAGAGGTTGTTGTGTATATTCGAATGTAAACGTGCTTCACTAGGACGATACTGATGATCAAACTATCGCCTTGTCGGTTTAATGAGATCAGTGATCTCGACATGTCTCGGAAGTCCTAATCGCGGGGCTATCGATTGGAGTTAACAGGACAGTTACTGTGTCTCCTCTCCAGACGATCGGGCAACCTGATCATTGCTCACAAGCGACAGTGGTTGAGCGTTCACATTTGATAATTCGGTCGTGCCGAATGTGAGGTCAATGGCGCAGTGGTTAACACGGTTGCCTCATGTTTGGAATGTCCGGAGTTCAAATCCCGGCCGTGGCAAGGATATGCACTACTGATGAGCTCTAATGAGAGCGAAACTCGAGTCTAGTGCTTCTTTTCGAAAGAGGCTGGCTGGAAAGTCTATCTGAATGCGAACGCTGCGATCAAATGTGAGTGATGGTCAACTTGAAAATAAACCAAATCCCGGATTACTCAGCCGTTATCTCAAGATGGTTTAGTTTCCCAAATTTATATGTCAGCCCCTGGACCAAACAGCTGATGACCTGGTCATGAATAGCTCTGGTAAGATGTTTTAGACAGAATAGGAAAGAATGGCGAACATGTTTTGTTCATAACCTCCTGGCTGCTTTGACCTTGTGAATTCAGCGAGTAACCTAGAAGGTGGTGGTAAACGTGGCTACTCTAAAGGGTTTTCTGGGTGGCAGACGGACCTATAAACAGAAGATAGGTAACCTTGGATCCTGACAGTAGACAGAGAACTATCTCGGCTTGAGCAGCCTGTCTGCATGGACCAGTGAACGGATTCTTGTGACGCACGTTGACGTTGCTTGTTGCGCTCAATCCATACTACTAATACGTTTTACCAGGTAGTGACAAAAATAGGCAAACATTTACGTCACAGGAGAATCAACCAGTCAATCGAGGCTTCAAAAGCGTAAGTTTCCAGCCTATCAAGTGGATAGCCCATTTGACGAATTAAGTTTACCAACTAGCGAGGGACGTTTTGGGGATCAAGTAGTGACTTGGATTTTGCTACTCCGTGCTTCGTTTTAGAGATCACTGCTCTCCTCACTACCAATCAGCATCTTGATATATCCCGTAAGAACACAACAATAATAACTTGCAGCTTCACTTTGTCGCTACATGCCTCGAATCGACTAATGAAGCAATGATTCAGTCAGCTTATTCTGACAAGGATACGTGGAAAATCCTGTTCAATGTCCCCGTAAACAGTAAGTTTAAGTATGATGTGTATGCCTTTAAACAAAATATAGGTCATTTTGACAAAAGGGTTGGAAAAACATGTATAAAGTAAATTATGCATGCTAACGGTTAATTACAAACACTGCACATACCACACACGCCACTAGTGGGCAATTCACGTGACGCACTTATCAAGCCATCTCATGTTAATAGCAAAACACATCTGCTAGCTACCTACACGGAAATTAACAACTGTGTCTACTTGAAAACCTTTACAAACTGAAGGTAGTGCCTTCCACAACAAATTCTGACCCAGTTTTTTCAGCCACAGCCTTATGTGCTGTGTGGCCAAATGCTCAGTTATTCGAGACTTTTTTATGTCTGCTCTCCTGGGAGAAACTCTTCGTACTTGCTGAGGGATTCTCATTGCTCACATCACGAAACTTTGTCAGATAAAAAACGCGCAAGTCGGGCAAAGAACTATCCTTTAACAAAATCAGTAGTCAGAAACGATATGTCTCCCTTCCATTACCTACAATCAAATACTGTTCGGTAACAAAAGCTACAGTGAAATCTGGAAGCTATCGAAGCGGTTTAGTTGTGTCCACCGCCCGATATGGGAGCGTTTCTGCGGTAAAGAAGGGTTGAGTCGTGATTTTAGAGTTTCCTTAACCCTTTTTTATCCTCTCTGTGTGAATCACGTCCTCCACCCGGAAACGTTTTTTATATTCAACGCGCTGCTTCACGTTAAAAGTGACAAAACTCAAAGCAAGTAAGAGTGGAGGGCTTGGTGTCTTGCCACCAGTTATCCCGTGTGAGTGTGCTGGAATTCCGGCTATTCTCTGTGCAGACATACTAACGGAATGGAACGCAGAGAGGAAGACTGGTAATTGTTAGAGAACTGCTGGCATCCTGCTATTACCAAAGAAATGCACATCCAAACTTCGGCCAACTGCGTGAACTTCGGTGGCTTTAAAAGGTTTTAGGAAGTACTTGTTCGAACGACCAACTATGCAGAAGAACTGCACTAATGCGGGTCACTGTGCTTATTTTTACTCCCGAACCACTGATGACGCACCCCTCTGTTTTCTCTACCAAAGTGTGTTGTCACTGGGTGACCAATTTACACCAGTCCGTTCATGTTTCCTCTGTCATGACGGTGCTTTCAACCACATCAATGTAGAGATTGTGTTTAACCTCCTTACAGAGCATGTTATACAAAACAGATCAAAACCTTTTTAGTGGAATATTGTTCGATTTGCTCCCAGGCTATATGCTTAGACGATCATAAAACTTTTTACTGCTCACGAATTCTGATGTTTCCGAAGACAAGTCTCTCTCCATTACCCTTTTCTCTTCGAGTTATCTCATTCCCAGTCCCACAGATTAGGTTCTGCTAAAATATACAAACGATGTCTTATTTGGCATCCAACCTTCAAAAATAGCCTCCTTCTTAGCCACACAGTACAACCCAACCGAATTGGCTGATTGGTCCAGGGCACAAACTTTGTCATTCAATACGCCCAAAAGCATCGAGATTTTGTTTCTTCTCTCTGAAGAAACAGCCTACCAACAAATATTTGATACTTGTCTCCAAATACAGGTTGGAAAAGTTTCTTCCCAGGTCCCAATCCGTCAAGTTTTCAGGCGTCACGCTGAGTCACAAACCGACGTGGTCATTTCACGTTAGCAATGTCTTTACAGATTTAACGACATTTTTCATAGCTCGAATCTTTAGTTTTTTAAGCCCGTATAATCTTACACTCCGTTTTTCACATGCGCGCGTATTCTCGTTTCATTAACCTCGGTGTACTAACCAAAATTCTTCACCTTTTCGTCAGACCCTTGATGTGGTGGTCTAATTGTAGCAGCACTCCTCGTCTCACTGGCTTTTTGGTGTTTCAAAGTTACGAAACATGCAGACCGTTTGCTTTCCCAATTTTGTCAGATTCTGCCCACCCATTTCATTCTGACTTCTATAAATGTATATCCACATCATCAGTTATTTCCCATTTCATATCGGAACATAAGTCTACACGTGCATACGGTTTATCTGTTATCTATTACTGAACACGCTTTTTCATTGATCACAACATATTTTAAGAAAATGACCGTGAATCAAAATTAACAATTTTACTGTATATTCGACTTACTGAAAACGTGGTTGTGTGAATGTCAAATGTTCGCTCCCATAATACACAATACAGCTGCTTCACGTGACTGTGTAAGGATGAATGAACTGTCAACCTGACCCTGGAAGGAATCAGTCACTGAAACCCAGTCAGTCCCAATTCCACCAGGCCACAATAGTTAAGCATTCTGGCTTCTAGATCGGATCATCCTTTCCTCGAAATTTTATGTTATATGCACTTCTGTCATAACTACAGAATTTTCATCACTCATTCACTGAATATCTTTATTTGGAGCTCTACGTTTGTTATCCATGGCGTTTGAGTAAACAATGACAATTTTAAACTTTCCTTGCTTCACACATTCACAAGTAACTTTGGAATTGGTTGACACCTCGTTTTTGCTCACTCATCCCATCTTTCCCTAATACAGGTTATTTTCAGATTTGTGGTATCCTGTTTCAAGTTTTTATGCAGTAAAAGCGCTAACAGGATAGTCTTCAGTTTGAAGCCGGTTGGTCCCAGCTCGTCCTTTGTGAGGAGCACTCAGAAGAGTTCATTCTCGTTAGATGTGTAATGTGAGTCATGTACATCGCTGTGTGACGTGCGTGGTTACACACACGAGGTACAAGAGTGTTTGCAAAATAGAAACCACACCTTTTGTAATCAGCCTATGGCAGCCCAATGATGTCAAGGACATACAGTTACATGGTGGCACAAATTGATAAATCCAGTAAAAAGGGAACTAAGATTCGGCTGTCTCTGACGTTACTTTGTCACAGGTTCAATGACTGAAGTTTACCACTCAATACCAAGCGCAAGAGACCCCTGATGGGAGCTGGTGGATTGTTCTGAACATGATACTGACTCTTTGGTCACAAAATCACATATACCTCCATTTCCTTTCGCACAAACTGGGACGGGAACTCCACAATATGAAGCTGCTCAGGGTTGGAACGGTAAAAACAAATTCACGGCAGCTACAACTTCAAGCGTTAAACGCGTGTTATCCTGCAAATGCTTCTGTTAACAGCCGAAATGCACCTAATTATCTGTGTTAAAGGATAACTAATATCTGGCCCTTATGAGCATGCTTCATTGATAAGAAAGGATTCATGGTCAAACCCAATGATAACAGTTTATTTGAATCTCAGTAAAGGAGCAATAGACGATTCGGAAAAGGTGGTGACCGACTCTAACTGCAAGCATATGACGAACAGAAAGGTTAAGCAAATGAACATGAGCTCAAGAAATCACCTGACCACCTTTTTAGTCAGGATGTCCAGATGAGGTTTAAAATAAACTATAAGGAAAAACAGATTGGCAATAACACAACGTTACGAGCAAGTTGTAATACTCTGCGTTTCAATCACCTCAGGTGGCCTTCCTCGGTAACTGGCTCTGCAATCCCCACGTTTAACATCGTAAACACAATCTGTCTGATAGTCTGCAGAAACCAGATAAGCATCAGCGGTAATTCTGCTTTTTTACTCAGTCGGAATGCAGTCGAATGCCAGATTCACAGAGAATCGGGCGATTTTCTCCAGACATTCACTCACGACACCACATCCATACAGTACACTGGAAAGATTTCATCCCATGAATTTCTCTCTTAACCGACATGAGTTCAACTGGGCTTCTGGTAAACGAACCTAGATATGGGATGATGATAAGTATTTGGTTAGGATAAAAAATCTCTGTTGTTCTGGAGGCGTTACTGGTGAAAATGCTGTTAGCTGTGTTGACTAGAGATCGGATAACTGTCCTCTTTTTAACGAGGACGATATTCCACCTTATAAACTTTGCTTATCTCAAGGCCGCTTCCGTATCCATTTTATCTGACGGTATTTAGTAACACATTAAGAAGCCGATCTTCAAAGCAGCCAAGGTGACGAGGGATATCCGGTACTAGAAACGTCCGGACCGGTTTGACGACAGCGACGAGATTATTTCAAGCTCGATATGAAATAACAACGCAATGTTTGACTGTTTCCGCAGTGGACTCAAACACAGAAAAGCAGAGAACCACAAACCGGGGCACTCGACGTGGACACCCCCGCGATTGGCTTTGTGATATCGAAAACGATTACTCGACAACTCTAGGCCAATTGGCTCGAGCTGAGTTTACTACGTTCAACACAAAAGGTTTTATGGTTCACTCGAGATGACTTTTTGGCTTGCCAGCCCACTTTTCAAACAAAGGATCAGCTGTTATCTCAGGTGTTTTGTTCAACCAATCTGAAAACTTTCTGCAAATCTGGTGTAAACACTGGTAACTTGCTATCATGACTTAGCGACATTGGAAAGTCAATCATGATAGGTTTTCAGACAGTTAGTTGCCCCGGCAGGGATTTGGTCTACATGGAAAGGATTATTGAACAGATGTAAAACGGAAAGGCTGCAGATGAGGAAACAAGCCAGAATATCGTTCGAGACACAAATGGATTGTGTTTGAACGTAGTTTGCTGCAATTAGTTCATTCCATTACACGGCAGCAGCTCAGGAGTTCAGGGATGGCCTAATCATGTCTTCGTTTAATGGGAATAAGAGCAAGTAAAACACTGAGGGTTTTCTGGAGGTTGACCTGCCGACTTGCACTGGAGAAACCATTACACATCTTCATCCTAACCGACCAACTGCAGAAGTTTCAAAAACTATTATTTTCGTTTAGTAGTGTGTACTCCTAGCGAGCTGCAGTGCAGTTAACATGATGTCCGTTGAACGACAAGTCTTGGAGAATTATCGTGAACACAGGCAGGCGCTACAAGACCACTTGATAAATGTTACCAAGACGCTTGATTTTGTGGATCATGAGGCTTTGTGGACCGTGTGCAGTAAGTCCAGAAGTCCGGACCAATTTGTTAGTTGTACCAAAACCTTATATGCTAGTAAGAAGATGAACGTGTAATCATGTGCTCTGCTCCTGATAGATTTGAAATTTCACTGGCTTGAACTGGAGGTTTTCCTGACCTCAAGTCAGTTTGGTTCACATTTGGCCCCAACGATATCACTTGAAATTCGGAACTCGTTAGACGGCGCTCAAGTTGATTATCGCACTCATGGCCAGCTGTTGAATATTCGGCGGTTCAGTACTCTAGGTTGGTCGCGTAATTTCACACTAAACACGTTGTCGTTTGCAGATGGTTGTAGACTGTTTGCACAGAGTTAAGTGGAACTTCAGCCAGTGACAGTAGTTTTTACAGCTGCAACTAGCAAATGTGGAATGAACATATTGAGGATGGTTGAGTAGAAATCCTCCGTTTGCGTAGCAGTCAGTCGACTGATCTGTTAGCGAACCACAATTTGAGGGTACGAGTGGCTAGGGCTAACGCTGCTTTCGGAAGCCTTGAAGAAGGTGTCTAGAGGAAATGCAGCCCAACAATGAAAAACAAGCTGCGCGTCTAACGCACAGTTTTGTGGTCCAAGGAATTGAAAATTAGACAGTGCATCAGTGAACTATGCAGCAGCTGGGCAGCCTTACTTCACGGTTTTTCAAATGCGTCTGGAATATTTGATGACCCGACTTATTTCCGAACACTGAGGTATTTCGGCGAGCATGCACGAATTGGAGGAAAACCATGGTGACACAAACAGCTTTACCAGCAGGGACGCGTTCATGAGATGGCTGACGACCGGATTCTCAAACAACTGTTGTACTGAAATCCTAAACTAGGTAAGCGGAATCCTGTTGGTCAGAAGTTGCATTACAGACTGTTGTTTAAGTAAGTGTAATGTCAATTTTGAATCATTTGATGACATAGCCCTTAACCGGACCTTCCCCGATAATACAATAAGGTTCAATGAATGTCAATTGCGCGACCATGAATACCAGAACGCGGTAAGTAACGGAACTTGGACGTCACAAGTATTGGTGACGTGCTCAAATAGAGTTGCAATGAATGTGTCCGCGGATCCATCAACCATCTCAAATTGGTGTCATGGGGATTTTTATGATAACCCGCCAATGCGTGGGAAACGAGCACGTTGGATGCAGATAAGTTGAAGTGAACATATTTTTCGTTCTTATCTACTAACAGCCTCGTTTGGTTGTTAAATTATCAGCTTTTCACTTCTGTTTCCACAACTGTTTCTTTTTCAGTCTTTGTTTGGTACGCTATACACGAGTGACCTTGTTTTGCTCTCAGTCGAAATTTAAGAATTCTTGTCTTACTTCCTAACTATAAGTGGAGTGCACAAATACATACTCGTATATTTGATTACAACCTACCTTGTGTGTTCAATATTCGTCTTGCTTGGTTTGATCTCACCACAGGAGTTGACCTGTTAACATATAACATTGACCATATCACTAGGGGATGCTGCGATGTTCAGCTGATTACTCATACTCGTTGATCTGAGTAGGACACTAATTTTCTTTCTGGGATCACTTATATTGTCATCCATACCATGATAATGATGTGATCGTAGAATGTACCGATTTCATAATGAGACCTAGTAGTTTCAACCAGTGGAGCTCAATTTCAGCTGTATCAAAACGCTGGTCATAAGAATGTTTTTCCCCAGCGTCGTCCACTTATTGGTCCTGTGTTGACTTCCAGTTATAGGCGGTACATAATTGTGAAAAATAATTTAGCAAAGATGTGTATTTACTTTTAAAATGAAATGCATGAACAAGCTGCGTGACATGATATAGTCCAAACATCTAACCACTAGATCATCGGAGTAACACGAATGTATGTGAATTACTTTTCTGGTAACCGCATCCCCGTGGCCTAATGAGTAGGTGTTTGGACTAGACTCTACCGCTTATTTACGGATTGTGAGTTCGATTCCTCCAATTGCGCAATGCTGACGATACCCAATTAGGTCAAAACAACTGCCCACCGCTTCACTAGTGGTCACTGTGACCAACTGTTTGCAAAAGCGTCAGTATTGGATAGCAATCGTTCTGGGAGTACACAGAAGTGCATAATGTGAGAATAGACTTTCAACACAACGTGTACCGCCTGAGTGATACAAGATTCAAATGTCTGTATTGGTAACAACACCCGTACAGCAATTAAGTGATACGCGCGTTACGGAATGTTTCGATTTCATATTTGAAAACCATTTACTATTGATTAGTTGCGTACATGAACCGATTCACCAAAGTTAAAGTTTGATGAGGTCAGAAAATCTGTTAGCATCCATAAGACTACATTTAGTTCTTTTTGACACGTGTAACACGCACAAAACATACGAAGCATGTAAAAAATATTCGCATGAAAATGTCATTTCAGTTGGATTGTAAATTTAAA
This sequence comes from Paragonimus westermani, assembly GCA_008508345.1. Classification (NCBI taxonomy): domain Eukaryota; kingdom Metazoa; phylum Platyhelminthes; class Trematoda; order Plagiorchiida; family Troglotrematidae; genus Paragonimus; species Paragonimus westermani. The sequence continues at coordinate 183,256 of QNGE01000897.1, forward strand.
AAATTGAGGCAGTATCCTACAGTTCTCTCTCAACAAACTCTAGGAAGTAGGCGGGTCTATTCATGGATCAAAAGTTCACAGGAGTTTGTCCAATTCCGGGTGGCAGTTACTGTGTTACTCCTGACTGTTTTAATTCGTGCGTGCAAGGAAATCGCGCCACAACTTGCCACATGTGTGATGGGACCTGGATGATTCATACCATCCCTCAGACCGAGTAAACATCCAGCCGAAACGCTCTGCTTGATCGACTTTCACATAGGTACATGTGGCCTGACCAATGGGAACGTTCCGCACACGCCGTACAGCAGGGATTGGTGATTCTGTCTTTGTCTGAATCGGTTAAATGACTAGTTCGGTCGTGTGGACGCTGCTTTCACACGTTACATTGATTACCCGTCAGACGTTTGAATCTTTTGGACGTAAGTACGTTTATCCATCGACTTTGTGGCATGTAAACAGTTTTATCCTAATTATATATCTGGTACGTAATACATTTCAGACCAGAACTTTATGGTTATCGACACTGTATCGTTTACAGTCACAAAATGAGCTTTTGTATTTCGAGCCCAGTAGAGCCATACGAAGAGTGTTATTTAAAGTCAAAAACTCCATACGTTTTATCGAGATTTTTTCTCAACTCTTCATGTTCCAACCGTCATCTCCGTCCACGTTTTTATTAAATTACCAAATACTTCTATAAAATTGTATCCTCAAAAATGTTCACCCTACCACAACAATGTTCAGCTACGACTTACTTCTCAAAGCATTGCCTCAACAGGTGAATTTATTAGGGTTCTAAAATGGGTTCAAATATTTCCAATAAACGTTTTCCATAAGACTTCTTTGTTTTAATTTTATGAATCCTGTGGAATCCGTTTTATTAAAATAACGTGCACGATAAATTCGAGTAAATTTCTCCTGAACGCGTTTCTAATCAATTTTGCGAAGGCAGCCGAATTCTTGCCCAAATGCCGTAAATTCTCTGTGAACAAAACATGTATGAATTAGGTTGAAAGATGTCAACACAAGCAGAACTTTTGACCAGTAAAACAGCTCTTTATATAATAAGTTGTACGGCTTGGAATAAGTAATCTGAAAGATATACTGAAAGTGAGTGTACGGGCTGCTCACTGAAAATATTCAAAGAGAGGCCACTACGGACAATATAAGTTTGCTACTGGGTAACCAATTCAGCATTAAATAGATATCGTGTTTGGTAAAAGGTAACAGTGAAATCAAGGGTAAAGTAACGTGTATGTACGTTTAAGGGATGACCTATTCGGCGTTGTTGTGATTTTGGAACTAGCACCATAAAGGGGATAATCCTAATCAACCAGGATATTGCAAGAACAAAACATAGAGTCGAAGGGATCTACTGAGGAAAAAATCGACAATTTTGACCAAAATCCCAGGGAAAAATGAATGTGAACTAGTAAAGTCAAGGAAGGTTATGCACAATTTTACCTGGAGAAGAATCAGACGGAAACCTAAATCGTGTGAAAGCATTATTCGCACATGAGTTTTAAGTGACGTTAAGTCTTAGCAAAGCGTAAAATTTGAACTACGTTATGTTCTATCGGAGCTTTAGAGCATAGACCAGAACTTTTACTCAGTTCATAGGAGAACTGAAAATAAAACAACGGCTTCAAGTATGTTGCTTGATAGCCCAAGTTGAACGAGTGAAACACTGAGACAGATCACTCTGCAGGATGATTAAGTAAGTATGCTTTGATGATTTACTCAATAAAATGCGAAAATACTCTTCCATGAGGACAGGTGTAACGCATGGTCAGCGGGCTAAGGGTAAGTATTTACATTGTGAGAGCGGGTGCACTTCTTAACCAGTTGGTAAATAAAGCGGGTAGATTTGGATCGATTAAGAGTTGAATGTTCCTGAGAAGCCTGATCTATTGTGTGTTCTGATGTTGAAGTCGTCAGTATAGGTTGAGTGCTGAGTTTTAGTGGTCATCTCTTTAACTCCTGGCTTCTACCGCTCGATTTTTGGATTCACGGATTCATCATCTGCAAATAAACACAAGGTATAGTGGCATCTTTCTACCCATACTATGTGATTTTTGCAAGTCAATAATAGTCTACTGTTATCTAACCAACCATTGGATTTGACTGCTCCAAATGACAAAGTCCTTTACAGCCTCGACACCGGCAACCTCTGTCCGATTTTTGAATCTGTTGAATTAGAATGAGATGGCAAACTGTTAAAGATTAACAATCTACTTCCCAGAAGAAATCACTACACTTGTCTCACACATGTGCCCTGTCGGAAAGGGGTACTCTAATTATGTGATTGTCTTTTGGTTCTATATCGTAAAACGATTTGTTTGTTCCATTAACGATTGACAGGACAGCCTGCCATGTTGACCACCGCTTGTTTGTACCATCTACTTTCATCATTCCGATTGGCTGATGAGATCTTTGGACTTCAAGTCTGTAAACCGCATTTAATCACCACACGTTAGTAGGGTACATTCGTACGGGCTTACCTCATCCGAATCGATCCCACTTAGATTGTCTACAGTAAATCCCAACTAGACGCAAATCGTATGTTTCGTCAGCCATCTCAAACCACTGGAATAATACAACGTTTATCATTCTGTCTAAGCGTACATGTCCCTGTCCTTGTCCTGAACGAAAGCAAACTTTTTTCAACTATGAATTCACCCAACCTAAATGAATAACGCTTTTGTGAGAAAGAAGTAGAAGGCAACGAGAAGATATTAAGCGTCCGAAGTCCTTACATGTCTGTGTTCAGACAATCGCAAAAAGAGTGTGTAAGTACTAGTTGGAATATGCGGACAAAAACAGCCAGCGGAATTCTACACAGCGGCAGAAGGATGGCGATGTGGTGTTTTCTCTATCTTGGTCCCAGTCTTGTTTCAGCAATCGCATTTGCCTCATTGGTGGAAACTTCCTCTTACTGACTTTGATAGCCTGTTATTCTTGGTAATTTCTTCTGATATAAGTTAGAATGATTGAGAGATGTCCGCCCCAGAAGGGAAAACTGATTGACCTTTCTCGTTTTATTAATGGTTAGTTTTGTTTACGCACCTATTTTTTTGACTGTTTTTTCTTGGATCAACGCTAATTGCATGCAATTCAAGTGTCGTTTTCACACCCCGTATTTCAAGGTCTACCATAGGACAAGGTGAAACAGACTTATTAGCAGTTTCATAACAGCAGAGTTATTACTGAGGCGCATCGATTGCAACACCTCTGTCAACTTTTGCCAAGTAGTGCTATTAAATGTTACACGTAATTGCGACCATCGCACAATTTAAACAGCAACTTTTGTGAAGTTCCAAGTACACACTAAATGTCACCGGTCTTGTTCTAGTTGCAGCCCAAATTTTTCTCAACAGGTTTCATTCAAATTATGAATATTTGTAAGACTGCTTATAGGTTACCGATCCAATTTGTAGAGAGTGACATTTCGTGAGAGTCAAGCGGCGGGCGTTTAGGACGAAAATAAGAGCAGTGCCGATCCTTAACTGTTACCGCTGCTCTCTCAGCATAGTAGGTTTCATCCATCTCGAAATATTCCCACAGGTTTGCATCTAGTCACAAACATCGGAGCACGTTAGTCGTTAGGATCCAATAAGGTTTGAAAGCGTTTTGGTCCGAGAGTTTGCTGGTATGACAGAACAGTTTGATTCGAAAAGTGACATATGTTGTACACAAACTTACAGCAATAAACAACGACACTATTTTCACGCAGTTGTTATTTTTTTATCGCACGTTTGTGCAGGTGTTCCACTTTCAGATATCTGTCTATGGATTGTCATGGGAAAAACCAACAACGTTTTCGGTTCTGTATGAAGGGAACCAAGCCGTAATCCCTAGTGCACTGGTTCGCTGTACATGCTACCTACCTATGTTATGAAAGGCGCACCACAGGACAACGGGTGGTAACGATGATAAAACGAATGCAGTTGTTTTGCCCATGGCGAATTAGTTAGTTGCTTCTACCAGATACTGAGTTTGTCAAACGAATCTTTACTTCAGTCCGTGGCACACAGCACAAAAGGAGATGGCACCTAATCGGGTAGAGTGGCGTCCACTTGGCTTTTGTTTAACTCATTTGTCTGCTGGATAAAGACTGTTTACTGTACCAGTGAATTAAATTGTGGATCAGCAAGAGACCATCAGCTGTTTGGATAATACCAGGCATACATGAGGTCGTTGATTACGTTCCTGATTGTTCCGTGGACTAAAGTACGAAGTTTTTTCGGACACTTCATAGTCTATGAAAGGGCCGTGGCAGTTAAGCATTAGTGTGAACCGCCGATGTGCTGCTGTGTATGATGATGA
>QNGE01000897.1:187631-211488 GCA_008508345.1 Paragonimus westermani
CACATTTTTCGTTTGGACATGGAAAGTGGGAATAGCTTGGACAAAATTCATGCAATCAAGAGGGAAGACCGTGCTCATTTTTACTTTTATCCGTGTCGAATGCATAACGGTAACCGTAATTGTCCGCTGTTCTTCACTCAACTGTATACGCACATACACCTCAATTAGGAAACAAGAATAAAGGAGCATAAAAAATGAACGGCTACTCAGGGTCATATCTTCAACTCGCCATGTCTGTACAGAATCACTCACCATATTCAGTATGCAGTTGTCGGATTGCAGCCACACGAGTTAGCATATGCATGTGTGTTTACTGCGTCGTAATTACCTGTCCTCCACACGCTTGAGCTTCCATCCGGAACATGCAAATTTGATATTGATATGCTTGTGCAGATGATTTCGCAGACTAGTTCATCTAGTACTATGCCATATACAACGCCCAGCTGCACAGTCGGTTAGTTTTTTCCTGTGCCTCTTTATTGATTGAACTAATGGGATGCTCGAAAAGAATCACTTTGTGCCCAAGCACACCAAAAAGTGACCTGGGTCAGTCAAAACGAACAGCTCAACTATATGAAGCTAGACCTCGCCACTAGTGTTTTTGATAGACTACGATATCAACCGAGATATTTACAATCCTCATTTTCTCTAAACGTAATATTCACTAAAGCACAGTTCGATTGTCATTAGGCAAAATTTTCTAACTAAAATCATTTCTGCAGCAAACCAAATAAAAATGCCTGTATTTTGATTCGGTTGTCATCGACTAAAATTGCAAAGACGGTTGAAAAAATGACCTGCAGGATGGGGATTGTGTGGACTTCACAGAGGGCGGCTGATTCTACGGGAAATATTCCTACATATACCTAGTGGGTTGTCCAGGGTGGTCTGGCTGAATGTTGAGAGCAAAATTGTTGATCGATAGACTAATTACCTCTTCCATACTACGTATTGGCTTGGGGAACTCACGGAGGATTTCTGGTTCTGCGTTTATGTACGTACGTGACTATGTCGTCTTGATCACTTACGAATTTACGTGTAATACTCGGAGTTAGGGACTTTGAATAACCCTCGATATCTTACTTTTACTGAAACCTTCCAAGTCAGTGATGAGGAGGATTCCTGGGACCGGTTGAAATAGGCCGCTTTTGTTCATGAAACAAACAAACCTGTATGCATAAATGTACATCAGTATTAAACGAACCAGAGTCTCTCACTGGCTGATCATATTGACATATGCGGTCGTAAACTATAAGCTGACCGACGCAATGTAGAACAAACAGTTTGGTGAATAACGGAAAGTGTAACACTGGGGCTGTTCGTTCAATCTCGATGTGGTATCTTAAAGCAATCTTCAGACTGTTCCCCGGCTGGATCGTCTGTTGTGTCGGGGTTTGGATAGGCGTTGAATCGAGTATATTTTCATCACACTGCTGTGTACGAACGTTGGTGGCCGTTGTTCGGTCCTTACCGTAAGGGTTCACAACTGAAGTCCCAGACATTTCTCTCCCATGCTCCCTGAACTACGGCCATCATTTTAATTGCTCTGTAGCAGTTAAGCATCAGCGAGAATTGGCAATATATTATACTTGTCATTATGACGGTGGTAATAGGTTGCGCCTATAGGTGGTTCTAGTGAAACAGAATGCACTTCATTCTTATCCCTGTAACGGTACGATAAAAACAACCACATGTTGGGGAGTAAAACTGTCGTCGCGTGCTTAATTGCCTTTCCCGTGTCACATTCAAGTTACCTGTCAGCTCGAACAAGGTTTAACAGTAGCGTATAACTGTGATCGCCATAGTGTCGTCCATATCTTCCAGCCCAAACACCTATCAAATTAACAATAGTTCAGTTGACTCGACACCCTCAGAAGCCTACTAACCAACCTCAGATTTATTGCTTTGGACGCCTGTGATCCCGTGTGATGTTCGAATACATTTTTGGACGAAACTATGTGCACACTGGAAGGTAAAAGTTTAGCCACAGTTTTCGCTCTCGAATCCACGTCAAATATATGCCTTAGATTATAGTTCCGCTTACGCCGAAACACGAATGATATGCATGTTCATGTCCGTAGGAAAAACTGAACGTTCATTTACGTAGTTTTTCATAGTGATATATATTTCTAAAAAAGTGGACAGTGGTAGTTGCAATCCCATAGCCAGCAAGATCAAAAAACGTCATGTACGTGGCTCCCTTTCTCTACTGGTCCCATCTTCACGCAACCACGTTAGCTCCACAGTATCGACCGCTTGAATGCCAAACGGTGAATACCACTGATCCTCCAGTGATTAATTTTTCACAAACATAAAAGTTCCACAATGTATTGTCTAATGAGACACCGTAGCACGAGTCGATGAGAAATAGCCGAACTAGTGTAAATGACCACCCTAGGTAATTTTGCTGCAGTCAAGCGGAAAATGGTGGTTGAACATCTGATGGTCACGCATACACTGTGTCTTGAAAACTGGATTCACTATCGTCGTGAACATACTGAACTGCATTGTGAATGTTTCTGAGTTAAGCCTAGTGCCGAATGACTAGTGGCAGTTACTTTGACCGTACCGTTCCAAACAGTTGTGATTTGGGTGGTTCGAGAAAGTGAAATTTTGAGAGTTTTGGCAGATACAGCTGAGTACGCAGGGGTAAGTCGAGAGGTTTTAAAAGTTTAGATATACTTTCGTACGTTATTTGAGATGGCCAAAGAATATCCTGTCAGTTGAACAAAGAAGACTACAGATAGTCTTTCCAAAGTAAGACACCAGGTGAATATTTAAGTTATCTTCTGGTAAAACCCGAAGCAATTCAGAGTTCATCTCAATATCACCATAAATATTAACCAACGCATGATGGAAACCTCACTGTCAAGATGTAAGATGATGAGTTTACCTACCCCGTTATATATATGTACTAGATATGACAGCGTCTATTATTAGTTAATCTTGATGCTTCGTCGACCCTACACTTCGTACGCCTCAGTACTGAAGCGGAACATGGGTCAGATTCTCCGGCCCCGTGAGGATACTGTTAGCGTGTTCTTTGGAAAGAACCAACGTGCTCATCTAACGCATTAAAAATGGATAACCGCTGAGCGAACGAGGAGCATTTCCTACTTTTTAGATGCACAAACTGGACCAAGTAAACAGTAAGCAAAAAGTTGGCATTCACGTTCTGATGCCGATACACTATTCACTGGAAGTTGTCAGTTTCGAGCAGGGTGAATCTGTGTTACATTTTACAACGAATGTTTTGCATTTTCGAGGAATCAACATCCGAAACTGGCTGGAATGAGATCCTGACGTCGGTCCCATGTAATATTTTTGATGCCTGTCAGATTGTCAGTTATGCAGGGAGGCAAAGGTCCTATTCTCCAGACCTGCGATAACAGTACCTTTGAAGCCAGCACGCAGGAGTTTGGACTCAATCATTCTGCGGTTTGATCTGAGCTTTATCGATCCGCCAAAGTTTTGACGCAGTGTTTTCAGTACCCTGTAACAGTTCCATAAAAACAACCATGTAGCAACCGATTGTCTACTTTTATCGAAAACAGTTTTTACGTCCTTTGCGATAAAACTTACCTAAACCAGATTCAGTCCTTCGCATTCAAATGCGATTTTTCGGGTTGTTCCAGAAAACCATTGATGAAGAACTGGTCCTAAGTAGGAAGTGCTAATGTTGGGGTGATCATATGGTTTTGTCTCCTTGTGTACGTGGCGTTAGAAACATCAGATGGCACGAACTCCTGAAGAAAGACAACTGATTTATGATCACAACTCTCTCATAACGAAATAGGTCCTACAAATTAACACCAGTGACTAATATATATTTCATCATTCTCAAGTTATCCGATTAAAAGTTGTTGTCCCCTAGGTTTCATCTCGATAATTTCAATAATCTAATTACGAGCTGAAGGTGATTTATTGGAACCTTCTATCACTGTTCTAAAATATGGTCTGACAGACGGAGCAGTATCTCTTTCAGACGAACAATTAGAACTTACCGGTTTTCCCCTCACCCACGCTGTAGTTATCATCAAAACATCATGTTTCGCACACAACGGAGGCCCGATGCAAAACAGTGGTTGGCTTGTTCGAAAAGTGCACCTTTTACTAGATCGTAGAATAAGTGCACGTATGGTGACAATGATCACTCATCTCCTCAAATGAAGGATTAATCATTGTTACTACAACTGCAATAAAAAAGGTTAAAGACGCTATCGTCTGTTTCAGCAGGTTTGGTCTTCTGACTTAACTGTCTTCTGAATTCACATCATCGATGTTCGGTAGGCATGTTCACGGCACGCACGCAACACATGGTTTGCATGGTCAGCTCTGTATTTCGGTCGGCTCATACGATGTTACTTAGTAACTATCCGGCCGCATTTTCGTCTTTTGTACATGAAAATCTTTGGTAAACCAAAAGTAACCTCAAGATTTCCACGCGAACGATAAGAGCAGGCACGAACTTACTGGTTTTGATGAAATAACCTGTGTTTAGAAGCTAAGAAATAGGTCACTACCGATCTTTTTGAGTTAAGTTGTGCACCGTTGCTTTAATCGGACAATCTTGTGAGCATAAAATAGGTTGGAGACTTCACCGTCAGTAAAAGGCTGTGTCGCCAACACCTTTATCCAGCATCCATCTTTGTGACCGAACAACACTATTCCAAATTATTAACCATATCATACATATTTCACGTATTACCTTCACACGCCTTTCAATACTATTAATGCACACAGTTCTCTGCTTTCCTGGTTTATGATAAAGTTGATCAAATCATATATTTCCCAACATCATCAAAGTGTCGTGGTAAATGATGTCTAAGATTCAACTTAGTCTGACTCTGTGTTTATATGATTGTTAACGATAATTTGATCTATCTGTGTTTTCATATGTCTCGCTTCTAATCAATTAAGTCAATCATGATAACACTGAGTTTCTCATCTGACCAGAAAAATTTGCCTCGGCTTTATAATCTAAGTGTTGCCGAACTTTCTAACTTAACATATGTATTGAATTCATGTGGAATACTTGACGCTACAACACAGATAACTTCTTCGGTAACATTTAGATTTAGGCCGTACTTCGTTGGTTGCAAAAGTGCTAGTTTGTTCCGTCTGAATCTGGTGAACCTGATGAGGAAGATGCACAGTAGGACTATGGGGATTAACAAGCGTGCTATAGATGTGCGAGGCGTAACATGAAGCAGTGTCATGTAGAGTGACAGCATGCGCTGTTCAGTTACGTAAGAGCTTATTTTGATGATTTTCTGAATCAACTTACCACGATAAAGTTTGCCTTTGATTGTGATCGAACTGGCAGGTAGATAATTCTTACCATCAGCCCGGCGATAGTTCTTTGGTAATGTGCCGTTTTTCACCACCGGTTTGCCCTCCTTGTCAAACGATGACAAAAATTACATCGCACCTTATGAACGATAGTGGCAGAAGTTAAGCCCCGAATAATCCTTCCATCCAGATCTAGCGTCAATACTAGATTAACGAATACTTCGTTCATATAACATTCTGCTGACTGTTTTATTCGTGCAAGTTTTCTGCCACTTCGGAAGAACCAATCATTTTTGTGTAGAAGTTTTAGCTAGCATCGCTTTTCACATAATTATATCTTATTTAACTAATAAAAATTATATCTTCAGCAGAAAGCCTCAAATCTTACCATTATACCTTTGATGTTTTTACATGTCGGCATGGTGTTTCGACCGTAGAATGGTAGTTTCATGAACATTGTTCACAAACAGTCTTGCTTCTTTAATTACGTACATTAGTAGCAGTCCTTGAGTTTATACTGTCTTATGTCTAAAGATACGACTGCGTCGAAACAATCATTGTTACAGTCGTTTCAAGGTGGTACATATATATGTAAATATATATGTACGTATAGACACAAACTTAAGTACTAAAATTGCATTTCGCCCCATCAATGGAATTCCATTGGTGCCAGCTTCACAAGAAAGCAAACCATTGAAGATATTCCCAACGTTTACAATGACTTCAAGTCTCAACATAGAGAGTTCCACATGGTTGAGTATAAAATCAGATCAGCTGGTCTGAAATGAGTAATGCCACTGAGTACGAATTAATCAGGTTACCTACCAATTAAATCAATTTGTTCCATTCAGCCTTTAAAGTGCATTCGGGAACACTGGGTGCTGAGATTGACGCTGTTTCGAAATTCAAGTAAATATATACGTAGATAACAGTTAACGGATTCTATTTTTGTACCCTCAAAATTGTAACCTACACATTTGTGTGCTAACTTAGGTCAACTGGTCTAGTTGGTGAACGGAATGAAGCTAAACTGCATTTCACTAACTAAATTGTGTTGCATTAATGGACAGTGTAAATTAGTGTTCTTTTCGTGAAATAATTCAGACAGAAGGTTTTTTCGAACTGAACCTAAATTTAGTTGCAGATTCTACCTTCAGTGAAACAATGAGTTTGACGTATCCTCCTGTGCTTTCACCCTTCTAACTACTGAGTTCTAAATTTTAAAGTAAACACAGAGTTAAACGACATAGCATATAAGGAGTTAGTATTAGTTTGATCCGATCTATCACAACACCGCTTTCTAGCCTGCGGGTTTAAAACTGAACATATAAGTTGTCTGTTTCTTCTAACACTAGTAAACAGCGATATTAACAGGAATTGAGGTTGTGAGACCGCTCATCGCTCAAAGTGTAGGGCTTCCTCCTTCCATTCTTGCCGGTTGATTCGCTGATGAGATGTCAGGTAACTTTCGAGCATTTGTCAGTAGTCATCATTTAATTTTGTTCTTTTGGTCACAAAATGAACAACTTTAAAATTTTCAAGTTGAACATCATTCACATTTTATCGCAACCTTCACATTCAGATAGAATTTCCAGCCAGCCTCTTTCGAAAACAAGCACTAGACTCGAGCTTCGTTCTAGTTAGAGCTCATCAGTAGTGCATATTCTTGCTACGGCCGGGATTTGAACTCCGGCCATTCCAATCATGAGGCAACCGTGGTGACCACTGCGCCATTGACCTCACATTCGGCACGACCGAATTGTCAAATGTGAACGCTCAACCACTGTCGCTTGTGAGCAATGATCAGGTTGCCCGATCATCTCGAGAGGTGACACCGTAACTGTCCTGTTAACTCCAATCGATTGAGACTTCCGAGACAGGTCAAACTCATTGATCTCATTGAACCTGCAAGGCGATATTTTAGATTACTGATGAGTAGTCGGAGACTTGGTTTATTTTCAAGTTGATCGTAGCCTTCGCATTCAAATAGACTTTCCAGCCAACCAACACGGTTGCCTCATGAACGCGTGACCGGAGTTCGCATCCCGGCCGGGGCAAGGATATGCACTACCGATGAGCTCTAATGAGAGCAAAACTCGAGTGTAGTGTTTCTTTTCGAAAGACACTGGCTGGCTGAAAAGTCTGTCCGAATGCGAAGGCTGTGAGTGAGGCTATGAGTGATGGACAACTTGGAAATAAACCAAATTCCCGACTACTCATCCGTAACTTTAAAATTTTCATTGGTTATGACTAGCCCACTCAGTCTTGATGTGAATGTTTTCCGTACGACACTCGTCCGAAGGTGAGTGTTGTTAATGTTGTTACCAAGTTTGGTACACACAGTTTTGCTAGTTATAGGCAGTTCTGCTACATTTACTGAAGAGGACGATTCACACAACATTTTGTTTATCTGAACACGTGACAGCTTGTCTGTTCTTCAAAACAACTTTTGATAACACAGTAACCAAATCAAATCCAAAATTTATTTGTTTATTATTTCAATGATACGGGGTGTTAGATATAATATATTTAAAAAATAACAATAAATTCCACTGTAATTAATGTCACCCTTTTTATTACTCTTCCCACTTAGATGCATTTAACCGCAAGTTTTTTGAAAAGTATTCAAGTTGCTACTAGCCGATTAACTTATTTTGTTGTTAATGCTCATCTTGTTTTTGTTCAATTCATTAACAGTCTGTCATGTTTTGACTGTCCCAGTGTACAGTACCGGTTATCTTCTGTACTAATTTATCTCTTGAGACGGACACTAGCCAACATTAACCATGCTGACATTTCGTTTGCTACCACACTTTGCAATGCTACTGAATTTCCCTGTAAGTGTATTTACCATGCTTGATAAATCCATACAGGTTGCTAATGAGATACATCTTGTCCCTGGAGGTATTGCTAAAAAACAGTTGCAGATTGTGTCAAACGGTTTTATCCGCTACACAATTCTTTATAGATTAAAATAGAGTAGAAGTGATTCTCAGTACAACGTTCATATCTACCGACTGGTTGGGCCTACACCCAATTTCCTATTTAGCCGCTAAATACCGTCGCATCCGTTTATTCGCTTGCAACCACGCATTCGGCCAGCTCATAATCTGACGTGATTTTCTGCCGATCATCTCGAACAAGAACTAGGATCAAACAACAGGCCTGACATTCATCAACTTATCTTAACCTGTATTATCCAGTTCGCTCAGACCAACGTAGCACTCAACCGTCAACTGTTCCGACACCCCATCCGAAAATGCGATCATCGTCCAATGATGTCCAACCATTCGGTTTCCCGTGGTATTAGTATTGCTGAAAGTCTGTACACAATAACGAAAAATTGACCGAGTCAAGAGTTGCGAAAATGACGCTTTCGAAAGCAATTTTGCTGTCGTGAAATGCAGTGGGTTACAGATCTGTTAGTCTCTATTGATCTGTCAAAACCTAAGTTGGAACAACCGAGATAAACAAATCTGCACAATTCAACAATACGTACAGGAGTGTCAGCTTATTTCGTGGGACTAACTACAACGGGACTTCAAACAACGTAGCCGTTTCAACACTCATCTGACGCACTGTGCACCACGTCCGGTGCGAATGTTCACGTGTGTTCGCAAACCAGTCGTTCAATACATGAAACATTTCAGTGAGATCACCTGAGGATACGTCGCATTCTGAATTATTCCTGCCCTACCTCCTGAGACACATCTGTTGACAAATATTCACCCAGGCGTTCAAAACATTTGCCATTGAGAAGTAACCAACCAGTAAATGTGGCCAGGCATGTTTTTCAGCGGTCACGGTCCATAATATGCTGAAATGTAGGTCAAAGTTGTTGCTCGTTCCACAGCTCACCGAGAACACTCGCTGTAATCACACAGTTCAGTTTGCATCACGCGTCGCCCAGACTAATTATCTCGTCCAATTCTGTTTAGTCTACTACGCTGAACTAGTTTCACTAACTAATAAATATCTGTTACGCACAGGGGTATAACACAACCGTGCTTAATTGTCAGCTGATTAGTTTATCTGACTCCAATTGAAATGCTCCTCATTCAGGTCAGATTAAGCGCTCCGACTCGGACACGCTGTCGCGTACCATGATGTCTCACACTTCCACTTTCTGAGTGAATACTGAACCAGAAGTCCAAGACAATGCACTAGGCACACCTGATACGAATTGCGCATAACACTTAGTTCAACAATTTCTCCAATACATTCTTGACTCTTCATGAGATCTAGTTATAAGGCCAATGTTCGTTTCGTTCAATCACCAGCCTGTTGAAACCCGACAGATTGATGGCAGTCCAACCTGACTGATTTAGCGCCTTAAACAATTTTATATGTGCACAGTGTTGGTCGTATCGGTTGAACCTCTACTCGGTCGATGCCAGCGAGGTTGTGAGAAGTGTGCATGACGGATATCCTTTGGTATGTTCACAGAAATCTGAATATTCTGGCTTCACACATAGCAGTAACTCGTGGGTTCTGGATCCGATTTACTCGGATTTACGTCTGATTGATAACTAAAGAAGTGCTCGTCTTATCATCAACACTACACGTAGGTAAAGACCGACGATATCTATACCACGGATTATCAGTGGACCATCGTCGGACTGTAAATAAAAGCCAATAACTAGTATCACTAGTTCTGCACAGGTTCACACCCGTGTCCACTGTCGTTCACAGTACATGCTACACACAACTCTCGAGTGATCATTTCTAAAAAGAGCTCATACCGACGAAGTTTTTACTTCGGATTTCTGCTACCCATTTCCTAATAGTCCAGTACCTTGTCGAACCGCTCAGTATTTTGAGATAAACGGTGCCCAAAAACCGGCAACAAGGTGTTTTGGTGAGTGCTATGGGTACTCGATCTGCTCAATTCCGGTTTGTGGCAATGTCCATTTTCTCAAGATACCATCTAATGAAGTGTGCAGCTAGGAGTGCCGAACAATGAGGATACTGGAAAACTGATGAGAAACTAGGTATGATCGAGGAGGATACCTACATTTTGCTGTGAATTTATAATACTCTTAGGTCACCGTAATAGATTATTGTTCGGTAAAATAGAGGTTTGCAAACGATAGACATTTGCCTGCGCAAATACTCTGGTGTTCTCATAGGTTTTTGATGGGCCATAAAAATTCCAGTAAAACAAAATCCGTTGAATATGTGTTCCGTTCAGTAGGAAAGTAGTGGTTTATCACTTCTTCCAAGGCTGTCTGTAGGATGCATCCAGAAGTACTTTCAACAATACTTATACCGTCAGACTAATGGACCATTAGATCGTAAGTACAAAGTGCGGCTTTTCAGACCGTTGGCCCCAGTAATCATCCGCGAAGTGGTGGACATATATTTCTACCTAATTAGGTCCCATTAGCACCACGCACGCCCCAGAGTCGAACTCATGACCCACGAATAATTGGTAGATTGTAGTCCAGATATATCCACTGGACCACAGGATTACAACCACAAAGTGTGGTTACGTAAATGCAGCGCATCTTCAGGAGCCACTCTTGCTAGAGAATGAAGTTGGTTGAGATTCCTTACTTAGCCGCGTCTTGGTGAAATATCGGTTAAATTTGATCTGTGTGGGAAACACGGTGGTAACCATGTGGAAGACTGTCTCAGGTGCAGCCGCCTATAAACCGGACAACCCCCATACAAAATAAACCAATAAAGTTAAATGCGTTATGCTTGTAGCTGTACGTTGTAAACTTAAACATTTTTCATTATTTCGGTATTATAAAATAAGCCACTCGCTTATTTCAGTTTGACATGTCATTACCAACGTCTTCAGATGATTTACCTGCTCCCGTTTTCCAGTTTTGTTGTGTGGGAAGTCAACCTTCTCGATGGGCTACAGACTTTAAATCTTCAGATCATGTCCGAAAATATCTTCCGTTTTCATAGAATATCATACGATTCATTTCCAGCTACAGAGGTCGACTGAGGTCAGAATCTATTCCGACTAAAAAGCCGACATACCCGATTCTAAGGTTAGGCAAAAAACTGTGTTGGAAGTCAAATATTCACGAGCTTTTAATTCCCTACTGATCTCTATCCTAGAACAGACGAAGCAGCTTAAATATCTAGTCCATTTGTCATTAAACGAGTTATTATGAGGAACAGGTTTCAAATTTCAAGTTGGCTGTTACAGTCTCAAATGAATTCAGTGGCGCGGTTGTCAATACCATTAATTTCTGATATTTTGAACGGATTTTAAAATCCTGGTTTCCAAACTTCTGTCTTCCCTCTCCTGCTTCTTCTGAGTACACTGACAAGAGCGCGTCCAAAACTTGGAGTTGAACATCATTTTGAAAACAAATTAGTGGAGCACATGAGCTGGTCAGCATTGCCTAGTTCGTTGCGGCACATGTCCGTCTGATTACACGGATGTCAGGTGATCTCAGATTGGCATTTGTCCCTTGAATCTATTCATATACACAAAATGACAATGTAATGGTCTTGTAGATGGTACCCTAATGTGGAATTTCCGAGCTACCTATGTTGGTTTTATAGTTCAACTGGTAATCATGTTAGTGTCATGATCCCGATCGCTGGTCTAAATTTAGCCGAAGCCCAGAACTCTTCACACCACCATCTTTCTCTAACTAACAGCTTTGCCAAACTGCTGGCATAAAACTCTAATGACGACTAGGCTGATTTGATTAAACTGATTATTATCCAGATTCATTATCGTTTGCTGGCAATGGATTTCAACTTTCTGAAAGTTTGCAATTTCGGTCACACACCATATTCTCGTTTAAACTTTCCGTCTCATGATCGTGTCATTTACTTTGAACACTTCCATCATATGCAACATTCAAATAATCGAACGGTAATGCTTCTATGCAGAGTGAGAAGACTATACCCGAGATGACACCCTCCCACTGAAAGTATGCACATAGAAAAATCCTTGAATAACAGCGAATATACCTATTAGTTTGGTGGAAAATAGATCAATGCAGGTTCTTCCAACACTCCAAGAAACAGTACTGTGTAAGCTGAGAGTGTACCGAGAGAGTCCCATGTTTATGTAAGTCGTTAATAACAAAATGTAGGCAACAGCCGTCTTTTTGTGAATTTACGATTCTGACAACTTATTTCGAGAGCTGCAAATTAGAACGACCGTAAATAATAAACACACCTGTGTCATATACCATTAGTGACAACAACAAACGATTGCTCATTTTAAATAAAAAGTGTACCATTGGCAGTTGACAGTGTAAAGCTTTCAGGTGTCTGTAGAAAGACTGACAGGAGATACATAGGTTCATCAGTAACAAAGCAAATTATTTGAGCAGGAAGCAAAGAAAACATTTTCTGTGATTTGTCATAGCAACAGGAAACGTGTTCTTCAGTTTGCTGAATCCTTGGGTGCTCGTTTTTGTGTTTTTATGATCTCTAAAATGTAATCTGTATTGTTCGTCTTTGTCTCGATGGCTAATCTCTGTTACTTACCCACAAAAGATCAACGTGTGCATAGTGTTACTTCCGAGATCGTCAAATGACTTAGGTCTTCCACTTTTTATGACCAGGTTAATCAATAGGTTCTGTTATCTGAAATACACACTACAATCCAACTGATGCAGTCATGTTTGTTCGGTCGAGTTTGGCCACATTAGCCTAACATGTCAAAAGAACATACAACTTCACTAGAAATTACAGTACAATGTGAGACTTCGTTAGTCTCAACGGCAACAAAATAACGCTCGTTGAATCAGGAGTATAATCATCACATTTAAGAAAAAACTAATCGTCTTTTTGAGTTAACAAAATGTCGTGTACATTTCTACCAGCAATTATTGCCCGTTGCTGTTTAACAAGAATTAAGAACTTTGAGTGATGCACAAAGAACTATCCAGTATCAGACATAGCAGTCAACACTAAAGATGGTTTCTTCAACATGAGTCCTCCATCACGATTACTTTCCACCGAGTTATCGAGGAGAACCTCATCACTGATGACGCCTTATTTTGGAGTCACGTGCTAATCGACACTGTGATTCTTATCGAAGATAGGACGACTGCATTATCTTAAGCTTGTCGTTTGTTTGGCCAAGTCTTAGTCGTTTCGAAATTCCTATCATCATATTCGTAGACTAAAGTCAGAGCTTTCTCACTAAGGACCGACCTACTTTGCCACTTATCACCGAAGGTACGAAAGTTAGCCTACTTTCACTTAAAAATCTCTTCCTACCATTTGCTTATCTTCTCCGGCGATTACGCCTCAGGTATGTCCCGAAATAGATATGCGTCTTTGACAAACAGTTCCTTACTTAAAGTTTGGTGTAGTTGAAGACGGACTTTTGTTTGTACACTTCACAAAGCTTCTTTTTCAACCGTTTTGACACAGCAACCTAACACCATTGTCACGCTACGTTACTGTTAGAACACCGTCAGTGAGAATGTTCACAGTTTTAGAGTTTGATATGAAATCGATGAGTGACAGCAGTGATAAGGAAACTCGGCAAAAATTGACCACTTTTATCATGAAATTTTCGGTTTGAATCATGTTAATCAAAACGCTGCTCTCTTTGAGTTAGCCATAGACCAAATAGTTTAACGTATTTGATGGGTTCTAGGAGATTTCGGCCACCTTGACCGGTTATCATACATAGCGGATGGACACAGTACGGAATGCTGTTTTGTGATTATCTTTAGGTTCTAATATAAGCAGTCTAACAATTCTATTTGATACCTTAAGCAGCCGTTCACGCCTGATTTCTTTAAGCGTTTGTGGTAGAACTCAGAATGGATAAAATCCGCAATCTCGTCAATCGATATTCATTCAAACCCCGTTCTGCCGTCGGCTTTCTAATGCCATTAAAACGATACCTGTACTTCTAGCATCAAGAAACTTGAAACAATTTCCCAATAGGAAACATACTGATACCAACACTTTTATAATGCTGCCCAAGTGAACTGACAAATTATCTGTTTTCGCTATCATAACTATTTTCAGAACTAATGTACGACCAATCAATGCAAAAACGAAGGCTGCAGCAATTCGAATTAACAATGCTGGTTGACGTTAGGAACCACCGAATCCCACAGCTAGTTTGTACTCCCTGAAAATCAGGTCTGATGAGGCTTACTTTCGTACGATGTCTGCTTCATGTGTTGAATGACAACTGCTTATACTTGCTCAGTCGGTTCCTAATGAGACTTGTCATGTGCGCTCTCAGCACTTCGTACAAACTCCTTTCCTAAATTTTCAACAACTTTTCTTCCTAAAATCCCAGTCACTGGCGGCTGTGCGCGTTTATGGTGATACCGGCTGCTACTTGATTTCACAAATTAACTATTCCCGTGGTTTTCACATTTTATGCGCAGATCTCGAAAATTCAAAAAGTTTTAAACTAACTTCTTTACTTCGATTCTCAAGTGCCTGAACGTATTTCACTGCACTGGAGCAAGATACTGGAATGTTGCGCAAATCGGTGGTTTTCCTCCACGCGTAGCAAACAAGCTTGTTTTTAATGCTTGAGAACCGCGAACAGGCCATGTTTAGTCATAAGAAAAAAAACGCGTACCAAATAAGCTTGTTTAGATACCCATCCGCCATATATGATTTTGCTAAGGTTGAAACGATATGGGATCTCATAAAAACGGCGTCGTTTCTGTTAACTCATCTGACCACTTGTGGGCATTTTCTGTGGAACACCAACCGAGAAGCCAGTGGCGCCAGGCGGAAACGTGTTTGACTTCAAGGCCTCCATTCCTAGAACCAGATTTGTTCACTAAACATATGGCACTCGGTTCTGGCTTAAAACATGCGCTGAGAAAAACACAGTAGGACTGTTCTAGGTAAACGCGTTCTAGTAATCGAGTTTCAATCATTAACTTGTTTTTGCGGAAACCACTTCGACGACTCTACCGTTGCCCATAAAATGCCCAGAGTTCACGAAAGCAATCGTATCGCGATGCTGGTTATCAAAACATGGTAAACTGTAAACATTGGAGCTCACGCTGTTGTGTTCACTTTTTCCATGTGAAAAGAATACGTTTGTTTTTATGCTCCCTTAGTCCGAATGATGATGGAATGTCCCACATAAATGGTGTGCCCACAATGAGACAAAACGCAGATTTTATGATCCAGCAGTTGTCTTCTGCTTGACCTGATCGGTACAGTTTGCTTCATATGAAAAGGTGATAGCCGTATCAGTCATAACGGTAGTAAGACCTAATCAAAACAATGTAATCAGCAAACTAGTTTCACATTATGGGTCACGATTATATCAATTCATAAAAAAATAACACGTAGAAGTTCCATATTTTACTGTAGTCGATTTCCCAACTAGAGGTCAGACAAATGGAACGAACGAAGGGACCACGATCGTCATAATTTAATATCCTCGAAGTTATAGCCTTTCACATTAATGTACCTCTTGTATGCATTGGAAACAGAAGCCAGATGTCAAGGTCATACTCACGGCTTCCACGGGCAAATCACTGACAAGTAGCTGTCACTTGAACCATTGATTTCCAGCAGCTTCTTACCCCATATTGGTAACCGCTTAATATAATGTAGGTTACCTTGTCAGATAAGACATTCTGAATTCGAGTTTTTGTCCAAGCCTCTTTTTCAGCACAAAGAATCTGTAATTATTACGATTTCTTCTTCCTAATAATTCTATCGTTAAACTTCGGTGACTTCAGCAATGTCAAAAACAGAGAAACATTTGTTAATTCATCATCATCTTTTTTCAAACATTTAAAGAGTTTATTGTCTAGTGACCCTCAGTTATCCTATCTCCCCACTGATACCTCAGTAAAGGTACCTTCATTTTCCTGTTAAGGTTAACACGTTCGATTCTTCATCTTATCGGCATGTATGGTCGGTGAAAGTCTCACAACCATATCAACAATTATATCTATTGGGTTCTTGGACTTTTATTCGTGTTTTCGTTCATTTTTCCAGTTGGCTTCCAAATCGGAAGGAACTGCAAAATGCGACTTTGGCTCGCGTTAATTTTATTGTCCACGCTGTGCGCGATCGTTTTAGCCAAACGGGCTGACGAGGAGCCGCGGAGTGATAATCGTGGCGAGGTGGGGTGAGTTTTGAGCTTATAAAACACTGGCAATTTTATATAGAGCTGGTCTAAAAGTGGGCTGAGATGGGTGTCATTGCTAGATCGGAGTTGATTTACATGAATAAGGACATATATCTCGTTCTTGACTCGATGCGCTTCCACATACATTGTCTCTAGTCATCCTGGAAGTCTCGTGTAATTGGTTACTTCTTAGTACCGGTAGGCTGGCTGACCTTCTACAGATACCGCTCATTTATACTATTACCACCTCACAGTCTACCTTGCACATGTCCCTCCCATGCTCACATGACTCAACATAGCCTTATGAATACTGACAAGTTCCAAAATCATTGGTATCTATCCTCACAACTCAAGGTATTGTCTACTCCTTGCACATGCGGCTTACTAGCAGGTCAACCGGAACGAGAATTTATTTGTAACTATCGTCGAGGATTTGATTAATGTGAACAAAACCCATTTATCACTACAACGTTCAAACTCAAGAAAACTGTTTCAGCTTATTTGTCGCTTCAAAGAGCTGAACTAAGGTTGAAGTTTCTACGGCTTCCTAATCAATGCGGTTAACACGTGAGAACAGATAACACAATTCAAATACACGATATGACCGATTTTAACAAGAGGGAGTAGGGAGGGAATCTTTCTGGGGTCTACGTTCACTGGTTGGATCTAATAGGTCTTGATCCAGTAATGTTTAGTCTTGATATTTCTCGGGTAGAGTGGCGGCATATTTAAAGCGCAGAAGGATATCCTGAAGCACTAATATGAGAGGTCAAGAAGTCCCGTGACAATGGTGATTTGCTGTAGCCTTCTTCGTTGAACACCTTTGAGAAAACATTGGTTGGATAAACCTTCAGATTAAGTAACTGAGATTCTTTCATGACTGCATACGGTTGGCTTTGAATTTATGGAGTAGACAGTTCTAAGATGCATTGCCGGAGTTATTATCGTAATTCGAGAAACACTCCGTGCAGCAATATTCGCAACAGAACTCATTAATAGTGTGTGTTGTTTCGAGCGTAGTGGCCAGTTACGCCACGTGTATGACCGTGTTACACACAATAAGTCGTTGAACCATTCCTACTTGGTAAGGATTTCTGACGAATATGCTACCGAGAATTTGGTGGACTAACGTAGAGAAGAAGCGAGTCAACAAAGAGAGAGCTGCGATGTTCAATTTAGGCCCTTATTAGCTAAATAATGCCAGGCGCTGTTGTTTACGTTTGTTCAGCATTTTTTACGGATATGCTGTAACAGAGGTTTTCGTTTCAATAATCTGATATGCTTTTTGATCAGTCTTTTAGCCAGTGTGTTAGTTACCTTCAAACCGTACAGTTTATACGTTCATTGCTCAGTAGATGACGGGCTACAGAACGGATTCCTTCACTGAAAGGTCTATGCAAAAATTATGGCAAGATGTGGCAGTCCGGATTCGGACTGCCTATTCGAACAATCCAGTTGCGTTGACAGGCTAATGGTGACGGACAAACTGCACAATAATGTGCTGCTTAAACGCGGTGAGGGTGATGGTAACGATGATGGAGCCGTTATCATCGTCGTCGCTCCTGCTAATAGTAACCTCGATGTGGACTCAATAAAATCGTTTTTGATGGATTCCTTCATGTTGTCGAATTTACTACTTTGTTGGCCAAAGTGTTCGTCCTCCTTTGAAATTACCTGTGCTCTTGATCTTCTGAGTGTTGATGTCATCAGTGGCGTTGTCATTGTTCTTATCATCTTGGTTATCAATTCTTCAGGGTTGTTTCACTAGTTGCGACAACGCAGGAGACATTGATAATGGATGGTGGTGGTGTCCCAATATTCTTCTTGTTATTGCTGTTATGTTGTATTTATGGCAATCTGTGTCATTCCCTCTGCTGCTATTTTCGTTACTGTTACCATGGTGTTTGTTGTACTGTGTTACTGTTGTCTTTGGTGATGTTGTGGCGATATTGGATCAATCTGTGTGCTATACCGCTACGACAGTTGTTTTTACTACGGTATTTGTCAGCATTGTTAGTGTTACTGTTTTGCTCATGCGTTTATCGTCGAAATTTACATTGCTGATTTGGCGACTTTCTAATTGTTGTTGCTGCTTCTTCTAATAATCATGTTGCATTTTCGCTATCATTCACTTTACCTTCGTTAATGATGGTTTTCTGATAACGACACACGTGACAAAAACCTGTGGATATTATTGCGGTTGTCGTCATCATTATCGGTTATGTCACTATTTTGATGGCATCGTCGCCGTTTTCCCCAAATCTCACTGGGGGGAAGGTGAAGTTGCCCATTGCTAGTGTTGATCACACATGTGTTATCTCCGATGGTACTGTCTAATTGTAACATTTACTGTCTCGTTTATCGTGGGTACTGTGTTTTGATGATCACTGTGGTGCCCGTTGTTGGTGCGGTCTTACTTTATACAGTAGTCCATCAACGCAATGAAATGCTTAGCTTGTAAAGCAGATCATATATACACCATACCAAAGTTCTCAGTCAGCTAAGTATATTCATAGCAAAGCATGATATACTATTCGCTCAGCTATCAAAGGTTACCGCGTGTTTTTTTATCAGGTCACTAGCACCCACAATAATCGCGGTTTCTTTACCCACGATTCTCTATCGTATGAATCGATAAACTAAGTTAAATTAGACAGAGCTGCTTGTTACTGGGTTGATTGTCCTCCAGTCAAAACCCATTTTTCTTTGGCATTCTTGTTGCTAAACCAACTTCAGTGCTCGTGTTACTGTAACACTTTTCTCATGTTGTTTGCATTGCGTGTCAGCAAACGCGATGAGGGCGGTGTGAAAGATGTGCAGAACCAGCGCAAACAACGTACGCGGGGAATGACTACCGGTCGTTCGAAGGAACGTCGTAAGTAACACGCTTTGATTTGGAAGTTAACCAAAAATTTCACAGTTTTCAGTTAATCCATACGCTTACTTCTAGAACGATTGTAAATATGTTTACCGGCAGTGTCTTTAACAACCTAAAACTGTAAGTCATCCCCAGGTTAAGATCACCAAGATAAGATATCTGCACCAAATTTAGTACGAATGAGGTCAAACAGTTTGGACGTCGTGGTTAGCACGTTATTGATAAACAGACTGAGAATAACATAACGTGATGCACAAGTTGTAAAACACAACTTTTCAACCACCTTGGGTGGCCTTCCTCAGGAGTGTTGTAATCGAAATCACAGTACAACTCTCCTGAGGAAGGCTACCTGAGGTGGTTGAAGCGTAGAGTATTACAACTTGGTCATAACGTGTTATTCTCAATCTGTTTATCACCAAGATAAGCATGGACACTGTTTCCATCTGTGCATTTACTTGGAATCGGAAGCGAGTCCGTAATTGCGATTTCTCGTTTTGCTATACTGTAACCCCGCAATCTGATATCTTGCCACGACCTACTACAGACTATGCAACTTCCACAATGTTCCCAGATAGAATTATCCATCATTAAAGAACCCAACAGGGATAAATCAATATAATTTAAGACAGTTATACAACCAATAACAATACATTCGACAACTTCTTGTTAGTTTTCTATGGTGGGCTCGTTCGTTAAAATACTAAACTTCCAACGACTGGAGGAGAATGTACGGGGTACAGAAAAACGAAGAACTTCATTCGTGAGTTTTACGAATGAGTTGCACAGCGAGGAACGGCAGCGAAAACTTCGACAAACACCCAGGTTAACATGCATGCTGAATCTCCAAGTGAATATGCAGAACTGTGGTGTCACTTATACCGTGTATTTTATATGAAAGAGTTTTGTGCAATCAACTTTTATACAGTTTTCCGACCCTCATTCAATAGTATCGAACATCGTATGCACTGCATTGTTCGGGAAGACAAATCCGATCAAAAATTTGAAGGTTACTCCATCTCTTCTAAATTATGGTTCAATTGTAGGCGGAGATCCGGTTTCCATCCTGGAGTTACATATTAGCCAGACCATAGTTTTTCGTGTTTCCGAGGTCATTTTCCCTACATGTCTGATTCTGTTAACGCTAACCTGTCTACAACTGGAGTTTTACTGTCATCTGTGTTATCTGCTAAGGAAGTTTCCTTGGCCGTCAATAAAATAATGTCGATATGGGTTTTATCGTCCGGTCAATTTAGACGTAACAACCCCAGGGAGGATGTTATTGATAGTACCAATAGACTAGCTATATATTTGAACAGACCGAATGGTAGTTGCGGGTTCATTGATCCTCGATTAAGGAAAATTGTGCTTGCCAGTGACTTTGGATACCAGTTTGTCTCGAATTAGATCAGGCTGAACGTTTTGCGCAGGCTGATTTGTCTTCCGAACTTTATCAATTGATAGTGAGTGAGGAATCTAGTTAGCTGATGACGCAACACTTTCTTGATTGTGAGTTTACTGTTTGGTTGCGGAATATTAAACGAGTTTCCGGAGTCGTTCTGTTCAGACATTTGATGAACCCGATCCACAGAGTGTGAGGACGATTTTGAGAATGCCAACCTCCGAGTGTACAGAGACAATTCTGAGTTCAAGTGAATTGTATGAGTTCTCCTTAGGGGTGGCCGATTTATGTATCTACCTTGGCAGGCTGCATACCGGGAAGTGAAAAGGATGCGAAATATTGTTTCCTGAACAAGATCCGCTCAACTTAAAAATTCGAAATTTTCTCGGCTGTGAGGTAGTTTCTTGTTGAGGGCACACAACTCATCTGAACTTGACAGTCATCGCCAAAAGTTTAAGGGTATGCGCAGTTTGAATCCACTTTTCTTACTGGTATGTATCATACAATTAGCTTCTGTCAATTGCTCATGTGAGTTCGGTTGGCGTTGATTTGTTGCACATTGTCACCTTAAACAAACTGAGCTAATCTAGCACTTTTCGTACACCAATATTGGTTTGCAGCAACTAATGTGTCACACGAGTTGTAAAACTTCATCTCTGCCCTATGTTGTAGGCAACCCAAGATTTCATTATTTACGAAATACCATAAAATGTATATTAGATAGCGAACCATAACCTACCTGCGTATCTGGTAGTGAACGTTTTGTAATTTGTACTTTAACATATTAACGTCAACAATTTATAACGGAGACCTTTCGATTGTGCAGTTTATCAGTTATTTCGGCGGTTTCCAGGGATTTGCACACGGTTTCGAGATTGGAGACCGAAACCACCCGTATCCAGTCAATCTGTTTGTTTCGATGTCCAACCTGATTCTGTTGACCTGAAGAGAAGCCTTCGAAAACAGGGTGTAACACCGTTCTTGGAGGTTACATAAAGTATCAAAAATAGTAAATTACTTTTTAAAAGCCTTCTAAATAAGTGGAAATCTAATATCTCATTGAACGTACCCCTCGAAGAGCAACTAACAACCCTAAATGAAAGACCATTCTACTGACTGGTAACCCTTTAAAAGAGAGCTATTGTCTAAGACAGATCCGAGCTAAAGAATTGCTACATGAATCGTACGCTAAGGAAAAAATGTGTAGGAAATATCACCGAGAAGCCTTCGAAGCCTGTGTGATTAGAGGTCAAGCATTTGAAGCCAATGCTCGCAAAAGAGATGTCTCAGGCCAATGACCACTTTGATGACTACTCGCTGGGCATGTGCAGTTGTAAGTATGCTTTTTCTCATGTCGGTAGACGCGACCTGAGTAGCATACTCTTATACGGCTCCCTTGAAACGTTTGAGAAGCATACCTGTCTGTAGGGAGAAAGGTTGTTTCCATCATCCCAAGTTCCAAATCCCTTTCTGCCAGCCATCTGGTGATGATGTCAAGAGGATAAGCTGGACACCAGTAAGGTCCCTAGGACCTTGCTCGGGTCAATTTCCGCTATATTCACTGCACTGTGTGCATTACGTAGAAAAAATAGGTTCTCAGTGTCTCCCCAGAGTGGCATGTGTACGATGTCCACTGATATTTCTTACTCCTGGTTGTAAAAGAACTAAAACTGGTAGCGATATAGCAGCATTCCCTATGTGTACTTCCGCTGTTGACAACTCGTGGGTCAACACCAGCACTCTGGGTCATTCTACGTTTGGATTGGCTGAATCGACCGATATACTCTCAGGATTTTCCAACTTAACTAGCTTAATGTAGCTCTTTTATATGATTTTCCATACCTTAGGCAGTATAGTAGGTTAACGATGATTGTCTGTTTTTTGAACGCATATAATCTGGTTTTTCACCTTTGGTTTATCCACCCAGTCACATACGCGCTAAGCCATTTCAGTGGTAATTTATTGGAGGATCCGGTGCTTCAGAGAGACATGCACTCACAGCCAACTTCCAGCCAAGCGAGCACCACCAGTTAGTGTCATATACAAGACAGGCTAACAATTTGTCTTGACTGGAAATAGTAATTGGTCATCCTGGCGAGGTTTGGGCACAAACTTGCTCACATGCGCTCATCAAGGTCACCTGCTAGCTTAGTCGCAATTAACCAGCCAGGGTCACTCACATAAGTATGTGCCCGTGTTACAAGAGTGGCAGAGTGTGACAGTCCTGCTTGCAATATAGGTCTACGTTGGTCGGACTGAGAAACCGAAAGTGGTCGCCGTCAGAAAGTTGAGGGGCAGTCAACAAAATGGTGATAACTGGACGGGGAAATTTAAATGAATCGGAAAGGGTTGTTCCTTACAAGGAAAATGATCTTAGTTTAGCCACCAAGTCAAGAGGGATTGTTGTATAGTAAAATTTTCTGCACCCTTGATTATGCAGTGTAGTGGAAGTCAGTCTGATCTATTTACAATATTATTAAAACAACTTGGTGACCAGCAGCCTATAGATGTAGATATTTCTTAGCACCGGCACGTGCATTTGGAGAAAGAATTATTAATATTGGTTTTTGGTGCGAAATTTTCTAATTAGTAGACATCCATACCAGAAATATTGAGGCATGGGAGTCCCAAGCCTGTGACATTATTCGTGAAACAGTCAAATACTTTATTGCGGCCCAGAAAATGTTCCCGTGAATGATTCGGAGACCAAATGCTAATAGGCTCTATGTAGTTTCGGTATCACGATAGATGAAGCTGAATTCGAAGCCATTATCATGAAGTTTCATGGAAGGATACATGTAAGAAACAGAAATGTCTCCACTATGTTCACCTAAATGATGGATTATTTAGCAGTCATGATGATTTGATGTAAAGTGGCTACTTGCAAAATAGAAATGTCCAAATGGCAGACTAGCTGTGTTTTGCAACAAGGTAGAACAGATTGATTAGGAAGAGATTTTGTCTGTGAAAATGAAATGAATAATTATCCCAGAAACTCTGTACACATCAAATTGGTGCGCCAATTTATTTACGAATTACAAGAAATTGTTACTAGTCTTGCAAAGCTGACATGAAAAACCAATCGAATCCAGTTTCACTCTGAATAGAAATTGAAAACGGAGGTTAAAAACAGAAAGTTGTGTTATTTAATGAATTCCACATCTCATTAAGTGAACACCACAGTACTCCCGCTTCTTTCAACAGAGCTGAACAAGGCGAGTTG
>QNGE01000898.1:0-80873 GCA_008508345.1 Paragonimus westermani
TGCTGAGACACCCACTACAAAAAACATACTTTTAATCATACTCATCTGATGCGTGTCTGTGGAAATGTTACCTATTTGAACAAAGGTAACAGTGCTTATCGAATCCACACGAGGTGAACGCTTCAAAGCGACCATGCGCATGTCTCTGTCCAAAACTACATTCATCTTTTTTATCTAACTTTAATCCTAGCGCTGTACAACATGGAACAAATAAAGAGAACTATGTATTTGTGGTTTAATACATTCCGTACGCGAGCGCCCTCTGAACCATATCTAGTGTTGTATCTAGCTTTAGGTTTTCCGGACCGTTTGGTCCCCAACCGCGAGCAGTTTTCGCGGTCAGTTCTTTCATGCCTCGATGCCGTGTTATTTTCTGCTCCATGTTACGTGTTTGCTAACATAGTTCGATGGTCATGGGTACTTTATGTTTTTATGAAACATATGTCCGGACCAGCAAAATCGGTGGCGGTAGATTACATTACTTGTGCAGATTACAGCTTATTACCCCCTGAATATCCACTCTGTGACACCCCCATTGCTTACTTGGGGATTATGTCATACACGGATAAACAGCAACTATCAAAGAAGCATATTCGGCGAACGTCCTTTACTCTCTCTGTCGATACTAGACACCTATCCATTGATAATTAATGGAAGCTGTTTACATGATCTGGTTGGCAGCCTCTCAGTTTACTGATATCTCACATTTACCATTCATCCATCAGCTGAAGCAATACCTACATGTGTCTCTGGCGGAAACTGACAACCCTGATAGGCCTCTTTGATCTCATCGAATCAGCTGCAGGTCGGTAAGATGCGATCAAATAACCACGTACACGTTTGCATACCCAACTTCACGAGTGAGCGCACCACTAATTAGAGAGAGAGACAGACAGACAGCGACGGCTATTCATACGGTACAACTGGATTCAAGGTCTTCAATGTACACGGCGACAACAAACTTAAACTAACATTAACAGATTGCCTGCTAAATCTCATTGCATAGCGCCAATCAGTGAATTGTCGTTCTCGATCTTCTGTTGCTCGTATGTTCCATTCTGTCACTTACCTTTGTTGTCGTTTTTCACAGACTCTATTGGCTCAACTGGTACAACACTACCACCGATTTCAACAAGTGATGACCCAAAGTCCGTACAAAACAATGCCTGTGCGTAACCAGCTGGTCAATATTCATCACATCATGAACGAGATCAAGAAGTGTAAGACCTCATTCTGATCCTCGAGTCTACGAAGGACGAGGCATGCCAGGGACACTGGCGTTCCGTTTCACGATGCATTCCGAATTGTAACTGTGATATGTTGTTGTGCTGTTACTGTGGTGTCCGCAACCGAAGCGTTTGTTTGGATTGCCTTGTGTGTGTAATGATGTGTTTTTATTTTGTACTCGTATGCTTTGGCCTATCCAATATACACACACGAATGTTAATGACAACTTTTCTTAGTATCTGCCGATCTAACCCTTTGCCACACGTACGTTTACGGTCTGGGCTTCGTGATGATTGGATGTCTACGTGACCGCCAACTTTATGAATGTTTCACTCACTAGTTAACTTGTTCACCAGGTCAAACACGAGGTCCACGTTGATTGTTACGTTTTTAACACGATCAAATCCACATTGGGCTAACAAACCCCATCAGGGTGAGACTGGACCTTGGCTTGGTGTGACGGCTTGCGCATCTCGATGACCTTTTGGACTAAACTGGGCCGTTTGGTGACCACACCATCGGCGGGGGGGCCTCGCGATTCACAGAGTCGGTGGCTAGAGACTTCAGATGAGATGGCGGCTAACTGGGCTCAGTGACGTGAATGTCGTTGTTTGGCCGAGTTGTCTGTGAAGTGAGTGCACTCAACGAGGTGAGGCAGTGGAAACCGTAGGGAAGCTGTTTTGCTGATGACGCCTTACTCTCACTTGCAGTTCGGTTGTTTGTTTGCGAAGTGTAGGCATCTTGATGTTGAATGTCTGAATATGGACGTAGCCATTTTTGATAATTAGGTCCCTTCCCGTCCGCTTTCTTTTTTCATTCTCTCTTCCTCTATATAGAGTTTGTTTTTTCTTCATGGCTGTGTGGCAACTAAGCATTAGTGTGAACCACTAATGTATTGCTGTCTATGATCATGATGATGGGTTAACAAACCGTGATTCGTAATTTGTCTAGTAGAAATTACCACTATTACACGCCTTCCACTGTTGGTTGCTCCGGACTGGCTCATTGTTTGAGTCCGTGTAAGGTTACACTGTGGCCATGGGCAAATAGTTTAGCGAACACGAAATAAAACTGTTAAGGACCGGGAGTGGAACTCCATAGATGAGCTGGTGCTTGCCTAAGCACTTCCAACAGTTTTTACAGTCCAGCTAATATCCGATGCATTGTTTTACTTCTTTGTAGTTGACGCCATTGAAACCGATAGAAAAATTCCGAAAGCTCTTTGCATATTCAGACCGCCTCCGGCGAGTCTCATCGGTCTATTACTGAGGTTGTGTTGCGACAGTGTCGCGGTTTAAAGCAGTTCGTTCCCTTATCGAATTTGAATAAGACAATGAGAAGACGCAAATCATGTGATGTTCTCCAGACTATTTTGTGTTGACGTTGCGGTTGTCTTGGTATTCAGCATCTCTATATGCTTGCTTATCATTTTCGTGTCTGACTGTCTAATCCTTTAAATCATGACTTCCGGTCTATTGAAACTCATCTCAATGGTTAAAATTGCTCACATTTCCATGTGTGGTCAGAGTATACGAAATGTTCCTCCGGAGTACATCACATGATTTGCATCTCCTCTTTGTCCTATTCAAGGTCGCGATTGTTGTCGTGGACAACCTGAAGGAAGGAAGTGTGCTTTCAAGGCGGTTTATCTGCTAACCACTACTTGATGGTAGTAATGATATCAGTGTACTTCCCGTCGCTAAAGAGCTACTTTTGTACACATCTGGCATCTGAAAGAAATGCCATCGAAACAATGAGACAGTAAGAATGCGATACGTAAAAGAGTAGCAATAGAAACGCTAACCGACAAGAACGGAACTACGTTAAGACTAATGCAATCACATTTGAAATTTCGACTAATATAAATGTGCAAAATTCCAAAAAGCTGAATTCTAGCAGGGTTAGGGGTACTACTCCAAAAAGCAAAGGAGAGGATCGTCCATCAGTTGGATAAGTTGACTGAAGACAATGCTGAACTAAAGGGCCACGCCAAATCTTGAACAAATTCCGACTAGATCTACCTTAGTGTGATACTAAGAATTGGGGACTTCGAATAGCCCTAGGAATCGTACTTGAATTGAAACCTCCCACGCAAGTAATAAGGAGAAGACCTGGTACTGGAAGCAGTAAGCAATTGTTATTCATGAATTGAGACGCCGAATTTACGGATGTACAACAGTATTGAAGAAGTCACAGCCTGTCATTGGCTGATCTCATTAGCACATGCAACATCATAAACGCTATGTTAATTGGTGGAATACGGAACAGATGAATTGGCGAATAACGGAAGGCACAACACTGAGACGGTTCGTCCAATCCTGATGTTGTATCTTTAACGCGATATTTGGATTGGCCGTTTGTCAGACCTTCTGTTGTGTCGGGGTTTGGATAATCGGTGAATCGACATTTCCGCCACACTAAGTTGACTCTCTGTTGTTTCTGTTTTTTTTTTGGATGAGAATGTTGTTAGTATGTAGTTAGTTGGTCATCGAGCACTTGCTCATTTTGGTATGTAATTCACCAAAAACCCTCGCTATATGAAAGTGCTGAAATAAAGAAAGTTTGCTATATAATGACGTGGTGCTTATGAACTTGTACGGCCGTCTCTCATAATTGTCTAGAAGCGGTGTTGGGATAGGCTTATGAAAATGTACTTTCTGAAGTTTGTGAATTTCAAGATAGCGTGCAAGTTCCATTAGAAGGGTTTGTTACTTGTTGATCTGTTGCCACTGTCCACTTTACTGCACCTTGTTTGAGCTTTACAACTAGCTAAATTATTTCGGTCATGCGCTTGCAACGCTCATCAGAATGTACCGGCGTCTGATCTAGCAGTTGCTTCATTAGATTACATAGACTCACATCCGGCGCATTTTCGGCGTGCACCACATTAGTGTGGCAATGCTTTTTGTTGTGTCAATGTTCGTTCAGTCGCCATAAGATGGATTCGTTTGCTTCTTCGAATATCAGAGCTAATTGTTTCAGTTGTATTTCACAGACCAAACGTGCGAACAATGAGTTTGTGAGGTGCGGGTAAGGTTTTGAACAGATCGTGGCTGCATTGATTACGTCTTCGCGCTCCGTTGGAACTGCCATTAATATGGAGGGCCGATAATTGTTGTCTTCTCGGGCATCAAATGGGAGTCCTTCACTTCAATTTGTGGCGTTACATTTCGAAGCTGTCTACTACTACGACGGGGTTGCCGAGCTCCTTATTTTGTGAATACTCAAACGGTATCACCGACAACTCGAGGCGTCCCTGACGCATTACAGGTTTCTGTTTGTCAATCTTGTACTGCCTTTCCCTCCGAATACTTCATGATGTCAAGGTTCGTTGAACCTCGTGTATGCAGACATCCATGCTATTAAGCAGTTGAATATAGTGGGAAAGTTAAACCTTTGCAGGATTTCTGATAATTTTACTAATCGTACGGCGAAAGTGTGGATGGCGCTTGTCGCTTTCTTTTGCCGGCTTTTTCCAGTGTTTCTTTGAGGGATCCAGTATGCAGCGTAAAAGCGGTCCTGTACGGCTTCAAAACCCGACCAGCCGGTTTTGAAAATGTTTTGAGATATTTATGGTCACTAGTGTTTCTGAACCATTAAGCATATGGCAGGAATATCACTCCATCAATGGCGATGTTCACTGGCACATTTTCGGATTGCTTGTCCTATTTGACGAGTTTTGTTGATTTATGACGCCCTACGTGCGTCAATCCATCAGCGTTCTGTTCTCCTTCTCTCAGTTAGGCTGTTAGCTGCAGTGCGGTAGTCGGTGGATGACTTGGATTCTGAATATGAATACTTTGCAACCAAGGCACTTGCTTGCCTGGAGTTCAACCGACAACGGACATCGTCGGTTGGCAATACCGTCAGACGTGGTGGGAAATCGTGGTTAGTGGTGCTCGTGTGGTTCGTTGTGCTTCACTGCCTATTTCTTTTTCACTCATTGATTGCCTCCCTGTGTGTTCCTTCTCACGTTCAGTGTAGCTTCTCACCATCATTTTCGCCGTGACGCTGATACAAACTATGTTTATTTATACATTTGAACTCTGCGCCCGAGACACAATCGTGTTCTAAGGAACCTACTGAGATTACAGAATGGATTAGATACAGTGCCTTCCGATTATCGCCTGCTTTTTCGGAAAGCTGTTCTCTTGAGCCGATCAAATGTGGCTCAGGATGAAGTCTCTCCAGAATCCGGCCGAATGTTCGCGTTCGCTTCATGATCCGTATTCCTTTTTTGTTCGAAAACGCTTTTGACTACTGGACCTAACGGTGTCAAGTCGATCGATGGTCAGTGTGACTTCCAAATTTACGCCGAGCTATTATACTACTGAATCATGCGGGGTAGTATATTTTCGCTGGCAAATGGCGGGCGTCTATCGCATGCTACCAACTTTTATATGGTTTTCGGAAAACAGCGACATTCAAACCTGTCGAGTGTTATATTTTGCAGTCTCCATTTTTAAGAGTCGCCGCTGTCACATTGAACTTTTGCATATCCAGACAAATGTTCTAAATTTTCCCAACTGCTTGGTGTTATGACGGTGGGCTCGAGTCAATTTTGTATGTGTATACTCTAAT
Source organism: Paragonimus westermani (assembly GCA_008508345.1). Classification (NCBI taxonomy): domain Eukaryota; kingdom Metazoa; phylum Platyhelminthes; class Trematoda; order Plagiorchiida; family Troglotrematidae; genus Paragonimus; species Paragonimus westermani. The sequence goes on from QNGE01000898.1 coordinate 5,809, forward strand.
CTGCCTGCGGAGTTTTGCTCGGATACACTGACCAGATTATGCATAAGGCTAGATTGCTAGAATACGCGGTTTGACTTCAATGATGCTTTAAAAACCACAAGGGCATGCGTTTCAAAATAACTTGATTAAAAGTTTGCAACAGGAAGCTTAGAGTGCGGTAAACGGTGGTGACGCATCATCTCCCACTCCCTCTGTGTGAAGAGGTAGTCTGACAATTTCATCACACGGTGTAGTGAGGAGTGAAAGGGAAATCAGTATGTACCAACAGCTGTCACACACTCGACTCGTAGTAACAAAAATGATTTGTTTACACTTGATAGGTGGATTGTTCGGCTAGTATTCTCCTGCAGTAGTCCGAAAGCGCGTTTGTATGTAGAATCGCGCACACAATTGTGCGACATAGCTTACCAGTATGGCTGGAAGTGATCTGTTGCAGGAGGCGAGATGTTTCGTATGTTATCTTTGGTCACATGCATTAGGCGATGTATGATATATATATATATATATATATATATAAAAGGGTCGCATGCTACGTATCCATTTCACTTCCTATCTGGTTTTTATATCCACACATCAAATGTAGGGTTCCTACTGCTGAGGCCTCGTTCTGTGTAGAATCCTCTAGTTGTTTTCGTGTAACCAGCTATGTTGGCCGCACAACCGGAAGTTTATCTGAACGGGTTCGTAAATATTACCTTGATTGACTCAATGGTGGAATAATGTAACCAATCAATTTCGTCATACCCTCATATCTAGTAGGTTCTCATCACTTTGTCAACGTGATGGAGACCTTTCACTGAACCTCTCGGGTTAAGGCCATCCAATATAGAGCAATGGTGTGTAGGATTCTGTTCACAAATATGGTCATCGGAATTTTCCCCTACGATCTTCCCCTATGTGCTCGAAGTCGTTTCCTCTAGGCGTCAACCACCCCACTCGCAGTATGTTAGCGTGGTAAGACTTATTGTTCAGGTGACATCTTGATTACAGATTAACATTGAGTTGACTGACCTGTCAACTCACCCGTTCTTTGCTTATATCATTAAGGATTTCTTTGTGAATCGATTAAATGACTGTGATGTATCTAGCCTGATAGTGAATATCTGTAATCGAGCTAGTTTGTCACGCTGTTTTTCATAACGGGCAGGACTGTTTTGTTATTAAGTGCTTTTCACGTTGAAATCCTCGTTTCACTCATTTAATTCCATGCGATTTCTCGACTTTCCTCATTCAGAGCCCTTAACACTTCTTCCGAACGTGAATGCAACGGTAGACCACAGGATGTTTTCGAACTGAATTTTACCTACACGGGCTCACCATTATTTTGTCATGTCCAGTTGGCGGTGGGATTGTGTGCGCCGTGTAACACACCAATTACAGTTCATTGGATTCGTCACTGACTGGCAACTGTAATTAAGCCTCTGCCAGATCAAGGTTCGCGAAACACTTTTTACCATTCAGCTTCGTGTAAAGTTCTTCGGATATTGGGAGGGGTTACTGATGTGTCTCGAGGGTGTCATTTAGACCTGTAAAATGGTCTGGACAGAGCCGCATTGTTTCATTTGCCTTTTTGGTTACGACGATCGAGGTCGCCCGTGCTAATTGGTTCGCCAGTTTAATCACTGCAGCTTTTGGGGACATCGCAGTTCGTGTTCGGTGGTTTTCAGCGCAGTGTATAGGACTGGTCGCCTAAGTAGGAGTGCAGGCTTTGTTCAAGGTCGAAATGAGTAAAAGTAGTTTGGTATAACAGCTGAGTTCATCTGTAAGAATGGTCGAGTGTTTGCTTGAGAACGTCTGTGAACTGAAGGTAGACTAACCGGGACACCGTGTGCTTTCACTGAGTTTGAGTTCGGTTGTATATTCGTGTTAATAGTCTCATATAGGTGCATTTGATTTATCCAATCCAGTCTAAGAGAGCCTAGACCAGGGTTGTGAGCCACATAGCAGGTTCCCCTGATTGACGACCCGATTAGGACTACAGTGCACTGGACTTCGCCAATGATAGGCAACTGACCACCAGTAGATCTTCGAGCAAGCGTCGTTGTGGGGAGCATTGTAGGCTTGCCAATCATATGTAACGTGAGGTCAGACATCAAGGTAGTGTGGGATACTGCGTCGAGCTGTAGTCTGACTGACTTGTCGTTGATGGAGACGGATATGTAATTCCTGCGTGTTACGTGGTCGTCTTTCTTCACTGTGGGAACGATATCCGTTGGAAAGCGGGGCTTGCCTGGCTCGCGATAGTTCCATTGAGGCTGGTCCTGACCCTTCTTGAAACCGCGATGGTCCTCCCTGTGGCTCCGCGGGGGGCAGTGAGCACATCGACGCTGTTTGAATAGACAATAGTGAACACACCGACACACCACATTACCCACATGCTGTGGGAGGTTTCGATGGGTTATCGCGTTCCGACTTTGGTGTAGCATCGGCTGGGGCATGTGAAGATACCATGTGGACGTTTGAGTGACTGCTATGTCGGATCATAGCGGTTTCCTGCTTCAGGTTCACCAGGCGCTGACATTCGGCAATGATATCCTGTTGGATGATGTCGGAACACTATTCTACGTCAAAATCCGTGCTCTGACATCTGCTTTCTATGATGAAAGGAGTCCACAAGCGAAAACCAGACGTTTAATCGTTGTACGAAGCTTAAACCGTTCGCACCCCCGACTGTCTGTTCCAACGTACGTCACCCAGTCATAATCTTCTGACTTCGCGAGCTTCGGGCACTAGCAGCGAATGTTAAACAAGGATGACTGGTAGCCAAAGATTTGTGATAACGTCTGGGTAGTTTCGTCGAAGCTAAAATCCCTTAGGTTCTTCGGTCAGATAAGGTTGGCGTATCGTTCGTGATCCGAGTTATCCAGTTTACAAAACAGTTGCTTCACTTTCCGAGCATCGTCAGAGTCTGACAGTTCAACCTCGAAATCACCCTCATACTTTTTGAACCAAGGATCGAAAGTAACACCACTTAGGGGTTCGAAATAGAACTAACTGATTTAGTTGATTAGAGATTCCGCTGCAGGCTTGAAAGATTTTTCTGAGCCCGATATCGGTTGCAAACTCAGGTTCTGCGTTAGTGTTTTAATCAGTTTTACCTGTGTCTGCTCAAGCCGATTCTGCTGCTGTTAAAGAAGGGTTTGTGTCTGCTCGAACGTATGTAAACGTAGGTTCTTCCGTCGCCTGTTGTAAATCCTTGAAAAGACCGGCCGGATCGACGAAGATATGGAAATGCATTTGACAGGATTTGAATTATCCGCTTTGTGATAAACAAGACGATAAACGTTGACTCTGAGAATAACGTGATTGCCCTCACTAACTGCTCCCAAGTCGGATCAAACGACGAGTGGGAAAAGCCACTTTGTTCCGTCCCAAGATGTGTGCAATAGAGAAGAATACGGAGTATTTGTATGGTGCATAGCGCACTGCAAACGTTCTAGAAGAGCAGTCATTAAAAATAGTAGTTAGGGTCACTTAGACACCAATGAACATAGGGGAATACAGGTCGAGCAATTGGAGTGTCTTGTGGGTTTCTTTTCATTCTGATTGGTCAAAATAGTTTTCTTGAGGAAGGAGACGGTTTTGGATGGGAAACGGGGTTCCCCCAACAAATGTGCACGACTTTCATCAAATGACTATGCCTTGAACCTGATTTGACAGACCGGTCGGTTAACATCTTGCTCAGATTTGTCTCTGCAATTCAGTCGGCTACATATCACTTGGAACATACACTGCGCGCAATCTCGTAAAACGCCTGCGTAAACCCAAGGGAGACTTGGATGGCATTGTCAGTGGAATTCTGGCACGAACGTTTGGGTGCTTCATCTTACCTAGAATGAATGTCATTGCCGAGGTGCACTGGACCGGATGAAATTGGTGCACGGGCAGATAACCAGGTTGCACGTGTTCAATGTCTTAGCAATGAACTGTGGGACCGTAACACGTTTACGCGTTACAAATTCCCTACTCAGTAGTCTTTCACGGAATTTGAAACTGTTCTTGTTGCACTGTTTATTGTAAGTGAGTGGGAGCTTACAAATTACCCATTTATCGTTTGAAACCGAACATCCTTTTATATTACCAGCGAAGCACTTCATTACTAATTTGATCACTCAGCAGTTACACGAAAATAGCGGTCATTTGGGTCAGTATTGCGTTCTCCCTCGTACGTCAGAAGTTTTCTGTTTTCATTTTTAACACGGATATAAAATGCGTTCTCGAGAATTAACGTCACCGAAACCACTTCACGCTGCCTTGTTGGTAAGTCATGTCTTCACTGTTCACAAATAAGTCTGAGACTAATACGGGTCTATTCACAGTAAATGGAGTCAACTATGCACTGAGGACTAAACCACACGTATTGTTACGTATGGTTTTGACTAGATCTTCAACCGACCAAAGGCAAACCGTCTAAAGGGTGCATGGGAAAAGATTATTTGATATATAAGAACGATCCTAATGGCACCGTTGGAAAGAAGTCAGTTCCGGGTGACGTGTTTCGTGCGAAGCTGGAAAAGATTGGAAAAGTCTTAACGATAGGCTGTTAAGTAGACAGACAGATAATCTCGACGATCAATCTGTCATGACTCCATGCCATAGACTTTCGCCGAATTTGGACACCGTTTAGGGGTACCGTTTCGACCGAAGACGGCTGTGGGTTACTTATCTTACAGATGTGTTTTTGGATAGGGCGGATGCAGTCATATTCAGACAATTTGCCGACAAACGATGAAGTCCAACCTATCGAAAGGATGTCGTATTACTTACTGATTTGAGTACACCCAAAGGATACTGTCCGACAACTGTTCTTAAGAAGTCAAAGAAGGCGAACTAGTTGGGGAAGCTGTTGTGCGAACAGCCACTGTGAGCATTTGTAAGACAGAAGTGATCAAGTCTAGTTTCTCTGCAAGACTGTCGTGAGCACAGATTCGTCTCGCAGATGTGAGCAGCGTACTTACTGGTACTCGCTTATGTTGGATCGGCGTGAAACTACTGAAGTTTAGGTATTGGCCGGACAACGTGGATTTCCTATAGAGAGATCTTCTCATCGAGCTATCTTCTCGGCGACTTATGAGTATGTCCAGAAATGGCAGACAGTTGTTGGCATCAAATTCACACGCAACCTTCAGGTTAGAGAGACAACTATTTAGGTGTTGTACCAGGTTGTCTATTACCTGTTTGGGTCGACTGAATATCAATGTGTCGTGGACGTAACGCAACGTACAGTTAGATTCAATTGTACGTTGCAACTAGAAGCGTCGGCCGTAGGTCTTGATTGGATACGGCTGAACTCCGTGTACTCTCTCAGACCCAAAAGATACCATTGCCTTCAGTCAAAGGGGACTGACCTATCGATGCCACATCACATTGCGTTCACCAATTTACATGTAACTGCGGAGAACGTTACATAGACAGAACCGGAAGATGCTTGATCTCTAGTGTGGAGGAACACTTGCCCCAATGGGTGCAAAATTCCGTGTTACTGGGGAACGGCAATGTTGTGGAAACACGTAAACAGACAGTTTGATCAGTCGCTAAACACTTTCTGAACACTCGTCACACTATCGATCCAGCTTGTGCATTCAGAATCCTGTTGCGTCATGCCAAATCAAGATTCCTGGGGTCCGCTGAAGCGGTAGCAATCAATCGCTTCAACCCAGTTCTCTGGGTTCAGGAACAACTGTTTGTGAACATGACCCTTCCCTGGACGTAGCGACTTATCTTAAACCCGCTTACTGATTACTAACCCCCTGAATTGTTCGCTATAACCGATCCATGTTATTGTAAATTTGGTGCTGATGAGTCAATAGGAAATGCTTGTATCTACCAGTTTTCGTTTTCTAACTCCTGTTCGAATTGTGAAGGATGTGGTATTTAAGATATCCGCACCAAATTTAGTGCGAATGAATTTGAATAGTTTGGGCGTCGTGTTTAACATGTTATTCATAAACAGATTGGGAATAACACAACGTTACGAGCAAATTGTAATACTCTACGTTTCAACCACCTCGGGTGGCCTTCCTCAGGAGTGTTGTAATCGAAATCGATTACAACACTCCTGAGGAAGTCCACCCGAGGTGGTTGAAACGTAGAGTATTACAATTTGCTCGTAACGTTGTGTTATTTCCAATCTGTTTATCGATTTGGTATTCATATTATTTTATTTCCTCAAAATTCTTAGGTATGTCGTGAATTAACATAATAATGTTCCTGCTAAAGATGGTCTACAGAAGTAATAGCTTTTTGTTTGCATCCAAAAGGTTTCTCAAATATTCCGCAATATCATGTTACAAGCTGATCTATGTGTGCATGCAGTGCGTGGAGACTAACAGCTGAAAAACATGATCGTCTCAATGAAATTCAGTTAGAACTATTCTGCCAACTGTGTGAAGAAACGACTGCGCGACAAACGTCTTCTCAATTAAGTTTGGAATTCAGTTAAAAAAGACTGATATCTGAAAGTTGACGGCGTTAACCAGTTTGCATCCATCTTGGTGCCTCAGTGTGTTCACGTCACGGTTGTGCATTGAGGACAGCAATCTAAAAAAAATCAATCAAAAAGTCACTTTATGCAAAAATTTCTCACTATCCACGAAACCATTTCTGAGTTGTAGCATGCCAGACGGTTATAGACAGCAGATCATCATTCTGGTTTCCCAAGAGGCATTATATATGACGGAATTAAGTCTGTATTCTTCCGACCTAGTCATAAATTGTGGTTGTTGTGTTAAGCCTGCATATTATTTCGCTAACCTGTTGTATTCCGTGATCGTTTCGAGTATTTCGACATCAAAGCTCATTCAAAGTAAGGTTGAGTTGTCGTTGTTCTAATCCGAAAGCATATCTGGAAATTATGTAGTGTGTGGCTATGCCCGTTTTAAACACAGATCGAAAGTTTATTTTTTTGATACCAGTCAGATCACATTGACAACAAATCAGGACAATTATGTTTGTCAGTGAAATTTACTCGTGCACTGAGTTGGTTTGTGATCTTGCTAATTGTTATTCAAAATAACACATTTGTCCGGAATCTCGTGCTCACAAAAAACCCAACGCTTCAGATATAATTACACATACGCGTTCCCATGACGACCAGTCCGTGGCTCACTTCAGTTCCAAAATCATTTGCTCTGTCCAATGCTTCACTGCTTATCGGACAGAAAATGTCCACAAAATGATACAGTCTCTATGAATTATCGTCCACCTATACTTCTCCCAAACTCTGTCAATAGTAAACTATTGGTAAGCTATCTGATTAACTGATAACTCAGGTGCTTTACGACTTGCCAAACGCTGTTAAACTGTGCTATGTTTTTCTGTCTGTCAGGACGTTTTATCGGTCAGCTAACGATCTTAAAAGCAGAAGCAAGTGTGCTTTCAGCAGACACAAGAAATCACAATTATCGTTTGCCTGTTATTGTTACCGATTATCAGTAGCGAAGCTCAAGTGTCAGGAGTTGTACATCATTAATGGTTAAACGTTTACTGTCCTGTCAACTTTGTGAGGATAAACCAGGCAGAACTTTAACTCAATGTCAGGAGTCCATCAGTAATAAATAACTGTATCGGTTATCAAATCATTTGCGTCATCATTCTCTCTAATACCTCGGAACAATTAATCCCGGAATGATTTATCCTCAGGCAATAGGTTCCGAGACAACTTATTCAGAGAAAAATATGGTAGCTGCTAGTAAAAACGAAGTCTGGCTAGTCCTACGAACCACGTATATGAGCAAAAACTTTTCTTGACACAATGTTCCGGAACAAAGAGCTCTGTCTAGCTTTATGCTGTTCACGTTTCGGAGAATCTTTCAAACGGTTTATTTACTGGTTCACAAGGCCAACGCAAATGCGACTGTATCGTACTGACTACAAATTTATTCACTGACACTGAATAACTTTGCAACAGCAATTTTTCGAAGTGATGATTTCCGATCTCAATAAAGTAATGCATTAGAATGGCTTACGTCTTAAAAAAAGTGTTCTAAAATGAATTGTCCATGGATGAAATTGACAGGTTTGAGTGAATTAGGTGGCTTCTAGACTACTTTAACCTTATGAGCACATCTAATCGGTGATGCATCACGTCATCAGTATTGAAAACTATTCGCAGTAAATGCATTGCAATTAAAGGTTGCAAATTGACCAAGTGCTCAAATGGAATAAATAGAACGGTTGTTGAATCACTTCCTTTAATGTGAGCATTACCGTGACAATTTTAATGAAAAGTTTTGGTTTGAGAATGAAACCTTATTTAAGTGGTTGTAACACACAGATTTCATAACCGTGAGGGCGAGTGTTCAGTTTCCACCTGGGTTTGGGCTGGCTCTAGCAAGTGTGAATTCTAAGTTCTACTCCTCTTTTAAGATGAGTCAATCAAACAAGTCATACAAATAAGAGTGCGGTAATCAAACTCAGCTTGTAGTCCAAATGTTGATCATTCTTCAAAAAGGAATGTTCATACCTGAGTGATACACTGTTCGGGCTGTCTAGTTTATCACACTTTTCATACATTGTGCTCCGACTGTACAGATTATTTTTTTCTCCAATCTTGAACAACCTTCGTTTATGTCCACTCAGTTTCAGAACTGTAGCGAAAGCAATAGTAACATTCCTGAAGAATATTCAACAGGTGTTCAGTAATGTTTTCATCTACTGAGTATCTTGGTTGAGCGGTGAGCATGTGTATGTCTGTCTGTACATCCAACTAAGTTGGTCGGTTCGAGGAGGTAAATTGCTTACCGAGTTGGACGCAGTGACGGAAGTCTGTAAAATATACGTTGAGCGTACTCGGACGGGGATTTTTGGACTAATCGTTGTATCTTCTCTGGATACGGTGGAAAGACTCAGAAATACTTAAAAACGGTTGTGGGTGAAAGTTTTCATGTGATTACCAGGTCATGCCTAGTTTGAGCTACTGGTCCCCACAACATTCACTTAAGGCTGGAGTTTAATTATCCGCTAAGGAAACGGTTGGTACTACTGTATACCTAAAAGTGAAGCCAATCAACTTTTAGAAACAATGCAAAAGCCTGGAAATAAACGACTGGAACGTCATCGCGAATTGAGGGCTTATCATGCAATCACAATGCGGTGGCAACCTCAGTAAACATTCACCATATGATTTAGTATTCCCATTCCTTGGTACAATATTTTTAAATAAATAACAACGTTCCGCATTATTTCATTGCTTTGGATTGGGTCACTTGAAAAACAACTTTTGAAAATAAACATCGACGCCTGAATCGATAGTCATCGATCTTGATTTGTCTTGGATGTCTTTAGTGAGCTTGAATATATATATATATATATATATATATATATATATATACGGGTATATATATATATATAAGTAGTAGTTGTGAAGTTCGAGTTGAATCAGAGGATCAGGAGCAAACTTATTGAAGATAGACAGTGCAATGTACAAGCGTATGTCAAATGGGATATGAAGTTTAAATACGGATTGTCAAGAGAATTTAGTCAAGAAATTATGCTTGCAAAAAGAACGGGCTACATTCGAGGGTGACTGTGATGAGCCGATTGTGCTTGGGACCTACGTTGTACTGGCTAAAACACTCTTCAGCCTGTGTACATTGCAACAAAGCTTCGAAAATAAGATTCGATGCGTCTGACATTAATCGTTCTCATTGACCAAAGTTTCGCATCCCAGTAAATGACCAAAACAGCTTGAGCTTAGTGCTCAACGGTGGTCACGTGTCGAAGTGTTTTTGTGTTGAAAAATGAACCTTTGTATCGCTCAGACCTTTTCATTTGTTTGGAGCGGAATATGGTCACCATGCTTTGAGACTCCCACTCGAAGTAGGCTCGATATTTGAATACTAGATAGGTGAGAAGTGCGGAGAGAGTGGGACTACGTGGTAGATCTACTCAAATTGAACGTCTCAATCCAGTGTTTCACCGGTGATCGTATTAGGTCCATTATTTTTTCTAAAATTTTGACGCACACTCAGTTTGTAAACAAAATAAAATCAAACCGCTTTCTGGTGCTTAAATTTGACGAACCAATCAAGACTTCAATCCCGATCCTAAAAGTTGTTACCAACTGTGAATAGTTGTCAACCTGTAGTAGTCATTCATAGTTAACTGTGATTTCAATAAGTCGTTCTGTCCACTACGCAAAGGCTAGGTCACATTGACTATGATGCACGCATTTTTACGTGGCATTTTGCATTTAACAGGTAAGCACAAAGTTGGAAAAAGTTCCAACTGTGAGATACTGCCAGGTTGTGAGATTTTTTATCTTCCATAGCAGACTAGATGCATAGCGGTTTTATTAAGCTTAGCGTGCGAGTCCTTTTGTTGTTGTTGTTGTTGTTGTTGTTGTTGTTGTTGTGTTTAATTCTTCCAAATTGCTTAAGTGGTGGTAAATTAGGTGGACACTGTAACAGTATGCTGAATACTGGTGCGCACCAATGCATTCAAGTGGTCTTCCTACTCTAAATGAATTTTTGTTAGTAGCAATTGTTTATCTGTTTTGACCGCCGAACCTGAAGGAATTTTGGCAGAAAATTTTAAATTATCAAGGTCACGGACAGAATTCCCCATTTTTACTTGATTTTATTTATATCGGAATATAAGGATACTGAGAAGAGGCAATATGCATCAAAGTTGTCATCGCTGTTTAGTCAGATCAACAAAATAATGACATCAGTAACCTGGTTACGGAGTTAAGGGCGTGCAAAACGTGGCTTTGAATATTCGGTTTTGCAGTCAATCACATCGCATGTATTCCTGTCACTTTTAGGACCACAAAAGCACACTTGTTCGCCACTTCTCCTGATTCCTTCAGCAGTGTTTTACGATGATGTGAATATTAATGCAAACAACAAACCCATCCATATAAGAAGTATGTAGATTTTCATGAATTTTGTATTCTTTTGAGAGTCTAAACAGTCGAATGCAAGAAATAATTAGGTAATCACTTATTTTTAATTACTAGCAAATGTTTGAAAATCATTTCTGTGTCGTTTAACAGTGAAGTTCATTTTTCAAATTCCACCCATGTGAACCCTGATACCAATTGGTTAAATATGGGTATAGTGAATCCCGTGGTCTTCGGGGTTAACACCTAGCTACGTTTATTTAAAATAGCAACTATCCGGACATTTAACCGCTGCTTATCAAAGAAACAGCGGAACACTGTACAAAATTTGCACAGTGAAGCCGATACTCTTTATTCCTTACAATCAGTGTACGCTAGCATGCACTCCAATATAAATCGGTACAGGCAAATCACCAACGAACAGAACCTTACTGTTATGTGTATGCCACACAAGTTCCGTAACCAATAAGATGCGGTTATTAGAAAGCCGTGTTCTAATTCAGTGTTTTCAATAGAATGAGATTTACACATAAGAAAATTAGCTATGCTAAAATTATGCGATTTCTCGAGATTGATGTGAGGTCATCAGATTGAAACAGTGGACCACACTCAACCGGGCATTTGGATATCAAACCGCTTCAGTCGATGTCAAAACGACACGTGGTTAACCTAAGGTTTGCAGTGTATCGTGGTGTCAGACATGTATGACATTACCCATGACTGTCATAAAAGTTGGATCGGGTCAGGTGTGTTTACATTTATCTTGCTAGCTAGTCATGATATGACATGACAAACGCATTCTAACTCTCGATATTTCAGTCCCCTCATCTACGACTGGACTAATGTCGCCAATACAAAGATGCTATGACTTTAAGTTCTAACAAAGAAAAGTGTCAACCAAATTTTCAAATTACTTGTTGCTTCAGAAGAGAACAAAACAGAAGTTTACGCGATGTATTCGATATAATTTTGACCAAAACATACTTGACGGTGTTTTGAACTCGCCCAAGTAACGGTCAGCAACTATTCAGCTTCAGTCCAGTGCACTGTAAACAGAGAACCGGGAGCTGTGAATACAGGTGTTTCATTTCACCTACAGACATTCACGGAGTTAGTCATTAATCTCATCTCTTGTTATACACCATCCACATACCTGTTGTGTTCAGTATGTCTACAGACTACTAGTCACGTGTTTTGATAAGTACACTCAATCGACCCTTGTGCGCATATCCGTTTTGCATACAGACAGTGGTTACTATCGTGGACTAACTGTGGTAACATCCGTTTCTACGTACGCTAGAAGAACCGCAGTCAGTGGAATTATCAAGTTGGTCCAGTTGGAGTCATACCTGTCCTGACAACGCTTCGACACTTTGGGATATCAGTTTTCGGTGGTCAAACTGCCAGTTAACACTAGACCTTTGCAACCTTAAGCATAAGAGGTGGAGCTATAAGTCAACTGACTGAAATTGCACGACAGTATACTGTTAGGGTTGGCTGCAATATTGGTCAAGTCAAAGCAAACGGCGGCCAATGACGGCGAAGGAAGACAAAGCCACCAGCGTGGACTCTCACCCCATGAACAGTGTTTGCATGTGTATGTTGGATACTACTAGTGTCTAGTCGCTCGTCCGATAAGTATATGACCTTACGGTGAAAATGAGTCGCCCATCAAAATTATGCACATTCACACCGATGCACGTTAACGATAATTAGATCCGGGTTAAGTGGTGTTGACCTCAGTGGAAAAGCTGACGAAAAATACCTGTTTGATGATTTTGAAGTGGTTTTAATAGCCCATGTTTTCTGTTGTGAGGCCTTTGAGTGAAAAAAACTGTACTCCTCAAAATGATTTCACCAAAGGAGACGTACCGCTAGGAATGTAGAGCATCATGGTGTTCTGTTAACCGGTAGGTCGGAGTTCTTCATTCTAAGACAAAATGAACAGAAACGTACTTCAATCCACATGAATGCCCATATCAGCGTGGTACAAATGTTACACGAACGAAAGTGTGTTTTTCTTTGAGACTGTTCACTTTACTTACAATGGCCTTCCGCAGTTGTATATATATATATGATCTTTATACTGATCTATTCCACAATTTTCTCACTACCATATTTAGTTATTGAATCAGATGGCCTTGCACACATTCGGTTGATTTTTGAAAAACAGATCAAACACTTTTGTACAAAACTTACTAGACACACTTTTTCCTTGTTGTTTTTTCCACAACAGTGATGTCGGGTTTTTGTTACAACAACAAATTGTTGGAATTTTGTTTCAGCTGCATTGTTTCACAACATCAATCATATTCGGAACACTTTCTGTTTCCCATTAACATGTAATACTTTTTGGATACTGTTTATTCCTAATGAGCCTGTTCATTTATCTCGCGAGTTATTCGCTCTCCAGGCCCAATGTAGTGAATTATTTTCCATTGAAATTCGACGAACTCGATCTGAGTCTTTCTTGTCATATATCTGTATACAGTATATACATATATATAGACTATATATAACATATCTGCATGTAGTATTTTCGAATGGTCACAGCCTGCTGTTGACCAACACGACAAAGATAGCACTCAATCGTCCAGTAGCATTCGATCTTGAATATTTGTTATTTCTAATCCTGATTGCGTTTTAATAAGGCAGAAGTTGGAAGTGAGATTCAGTTAATATACTGATATGTGATTCAGTGTATTTCAAAGGAGACTTCGAAAGAAGTCCGTGACTTTACCCATGAAACTACGAGTATCCACGTTAAACCTTAAGAGATGTATTGGCAAATAGAATTGGACTACCGGAACAGAGAAAACCAGTCAGACTGTTTTTCGGTATCGAGCTAGAGGGTCGTAAACCTTAACAACTACTTCGATTAACATGACGGTTAGTTGGACCGCCCAAGACGGATGATTTCATTTTTTGACAGTTCTGGTTAAAACAAATCGTCTTCCAAATGTGTACAGAACAGTAAAAGTTTCTATTTCCAGCGCACACTTTATTTACTTCAGTATGTTTCTGTTTTCTCTTGGAGCTTGATAACTTGATTGGTTTGGAAGACCTATGTTGGTTCACCAAGGTGACTACCTTTTTTTCCAATGAAATCCGTCTGGCTTAAATTAAAACAGTCCATTACTTTCATCCTAAGAGGCGACCACTCTTCTATTCACTCTTCTGTCTAATTTTTTTAATTATTACCGTATATTTTCAATTGTCGAAATAATATTTTAACATTCTCTAAACTGTCAGTTTATGAAGGATTGCAATTATCGACTACTATAGTTACACACCTGTTTAGACAACAAAGGAACACGGTTCTGTGTAGTAGGTGGACATCCCACAAATATATGTACCTTCTTGCTAACTGAAATCATCTTGTACTAAGCTTGCACCAATGGATTGCGCCGTATAAAACTTTTGTCCCTCAGAGTGATTCACTAAGTAACCAGTTACTACAACGTTTTCACTGTTGCGCTCTATCAATCTTTTTGGCTTGCTTTTAATGGAATATATCAGAAAGGATATATTCGTCTCACAGCCAATGCTCTATGAGCACTCTGTTCAACTCAAGTATTTTCGTAGATACTTTAACTAAAAATTTTCATCTTCCAAGAGTAATAAGCTGAACAAATGAACACAAGTTTTAAAATTTAGATGAAGGAATGTTGTCTAAATGGAATTTTTTTGGAAGCCATTCACTTTTACCAAAACCGCCCCGCATAGTTATTTGCATCTGCTGGTGTATGTAAACGCCAGAAGTGAGTCTTCAAAAAGTGACTGTGATTTGTTCGTTATTAAGTTTATTGGTAGGCACATTTTAAAAACACTGTGGTTTTTTGACGATTGTTTAGCTGCAAACTAACCGACTGACAATTGGACCCAGGAGTAATTGGGTTAATGCAATAAACGGTTCCGTCTGACCTCTGCCATAATAAGTCCTCTTAGCAATTATCTTCTCAGTTAAACATAATATAACATAACATAACTGCATTAGATTTAGTCTACCAAAAACGATCTGACCAACTGCAGCAACTAAATCTTCGCAATATCAAGGCAAATGTAGCCTGAAGGTTTTTTGCTGTGTAACGTTTCTCTAGGCGACTAGCACTAAAATTTTCTGCCACGAGTGCACTACCGTTCGTGGAAGAGTCCTTACTCCACGAGTACCGTTACCTCCTACTCAGGTTACCATCCAACGGTTGTCCGCTGGGGAACAGGCACATATTGATTGTGTATGTCAATACTCCCCATGTTTTCGCTTTCGCAGATGTATCATGGCTCTACAGAACTAAGTGACCACAGACGAATAGTTGCAGGTTTCAGTTGGACTACTGTTGGACTATCACAGACTGCTCCAGTATTAACATTCATATAATGACTGGTCCAAAATGAACTTGGAGACAGCCCAACTGCTGTTTGTCTAGTCACACATGTGAGTGAGCGCAACGTGAGACAGAGATACAACAGTATTGTCATATCAGTGTTATTGATAATCTGCCAAGTGCAGAAACAACCGCAAGATGTTTCACTCAAAGATGTGTTCAACAGAGATCAAAACGTTCGTCAGCTGTAATGCGTTTGTTGATGGAATTTGAATGAACAGTGCATTCTTGACCGAAAAACTAGTGGTCGATCACGGATAGCTACCGATGAAACAATATTCTCATTCCAGCATTTACGAACAAAAGGAAATTCTAACATAAGCACTGGTGCTCTCTAAGTTGAAAACCATTCGTTCAGAGGACTTCTAGTTCAGCCGCTCATCCACGATGACTGATCGCGATCGCAAAATCTACACTTTGTAACTAGATAGAATCAGTAAACGTGAGACCGGTCAAACAACATTTCACCTCAAGTGAATCTACGTAAAACCATGTTGGTAGTTTTCTTAATCCGAGACAATTTAAGATGAACCAAAATCAGTCTAGTTCAAACGTCATCCTATAGGCTGGAGCTTCAACAGGTAAGATTGTCTGATCAAACGTGTTTGACAAGAATGTTCCTGACGATTTGCAACGAGATTGTCTAACAGGGCGACGTTGGGTTTTACTTTCTTTAAATATATTGAATATTACTTTCGTTTTTAATGGAGGTCTTTTCTTCAGACTGTTTACACGCATGATTTAAACAAGAAAACGTTTCAACTCATTGTACATCTAAATTTTCCCCGACATTTACATAGTCGTTTTCTGCCGATTCATTCAGAAAAATGCTGGACTTTAGTTTCATTATTTCCTGAACCTCTTTGTAGGATAAAGCTTGACCGGCATAATTTTTAACACAGTTCTGTTCCCTTCTTGAGAGTCTTTCAAATTGTGTGCATTCTTCATGCTTATATCTCAGTTTCTTTATGTGAACGGTTTTAGCAACGGTACTCTGAAACGCTTGAACCTTAGAGGCAATGGATTGACCGGAAAGCAATTATAGGTAGATCCAGTTATCTCCCGCCTACCTACAGACACACACACACACACATTCAAGAATGAAATGCAGAAGGGTGATATCAGAAAGACACCTTAAGGGCAAATTTGATTCGTGAACTATACCAAGGTCAACAGTATACACAATTATTCTTAATCAAAATGGCCATATTAACGATAGCTAATTCGGACGGACAAGTTCGGTGAATGAAAACGAAAATCAGCTAGCAACTACACTAGAGCTTAAACTTGTTCAGATTCCTATAGACTGAGAGAAACTGAACAGTAACCAGTTCCGGAGTATCAGCAACGATGGCTGTTGATTATGCTGTTGTTTGTTTGCATGACGTCAACTTGTGGAAGTTTGTTGCGCATTTATTATCGGTAGTCCGTGTGTTTGTTGAATCTTGCGTGTTTTCAGGCCCCTCTGATTATCAGTTGCACATGTCCCTTCATCAATCACAGATTCACCTGTCCCATATTTTGTCTAGCCGATTTTCCCATCAATACTGTTGAATTATCGTGTGCTTCTGTTCAAAACGATAATTTCTTTGTTGTCAGGCAGTTTCATTCGTATTGTACAACTGGTGTACACACTTGGGCTAATTGCTTAGACCCAACATGTATACCGGTACCCTTTTGAGTGGTGACTTTCTATTCAGTATTGTTTTTTCACATCAATGTCTTTTTCTTATTGGCTGAGAAAGTGAGGTTACTTTTTCACAGTTCACTGACTGTCCTCCGAGCATCTAGAGCCATCTATCGTCCCCTATTGGCTCACTGAACAGTTCATTTAATCAACGAGCCATTCGTTCCTCTTCAGTTTGCTTCATTTTGGTCTCTAATTCGTGGGCCTTTTAAAATGCCTGCGAGACATCATTCCTCTCACATAGTAATCGTGTTTTCGCTCCAAATCTTCCACTGTTTCAGACTACGTTGGTTGCGTTATCCAGTGTTCATTCGATATCATTCACAATTCATTCTACTGATTCCACGTAACTGAGGTTTCGACGAAAAGTCACAGTTGAGGTTGTTTATAACCACAGTTATCTGATCTGAACAGACTTCTGTATCCGGATTGAAAAGTTACAAGTAGACCGAAAGTATGGGTACTCAGTTGGTGTCAAACATATTCAGATTAATAGCAAATGCTTATTATTACTGTATTTACTGTTCTGTCGAACCTATTTTTCACTGTCGTCCCCAACCTTTGATATCTATGCAAATAAATTTATTAATGCCATTCTAGTTGTTCCTCATTAACCACTGGTTACATCCAGATCGATCTGTTGTGTGGTGTTATGTGGTCCTATCGAGTACAAGTTACCAATCGATTTTGAGGTATCAAAAAACCACAATTGACGATCTTATAGATGTGGCAGTGCACTAAAACATTCGGCAGTCCACGGTAGGCCAAAGCAGAAAACTAACTCAACTGAACTTACCAGCAACGACAGGAAACACAGTTTGGAAAGTTCCCATGCAGAAACATTCAAGGTCGGGTTAAACATGCTGAGCGAAGTGATACCAAACCCAAGTCCATGTGCCATTTAGACTCAGTTTCGGATGAGTGTTGATTTGTGTTTCGTCCGGATTTCGGCAATTAAGTCTATAGACTGTAGTAATGTTCAAAGGATCAAAGGTTTTAAGTTATCCATTCACGATTTTTGCTATCGCTGTCCACAATCAGGTGTGACGGATTGTGTCCATATTAGCAGAAGATCGTCATTGGCATCATGAGTTTACCAAACGAGAGCTATTTAGAACAAAAATGGGAAGCCTCACATCCTCACTGCTTGCCTAGTGATGCTTCCAATAAGTGGGATACGACAACATGCCATTTCCTTTCAAACGGTAGTTTCGTGCACAGTTCTTTATCCGCAACGTGCATATTTTCGTTGCTTAGTGTTAGACCAAGTCTTCATTGAATAAGCTTACAATAATTAGACGTACAGTTGGAAACATTGTATTACATGTCGCACCCAGGGCTGAAAGATCCTTCAAACACATCGGAGGTCGCGGTGGGTCTAATTGGCAATCGTTCCAGCGATCGACTGTGGGTGCATATTAGATTGCGTGTCTTCTGTGTGTGGCTGTTGAGACATATCGAATCAAATCACAGATCCTACAGTGAAGAGTGTATGAATGTGGTTACCTGATGGACCTTTGATGATAAGCGTTGTGGGACTTGCGCAATCGACATCCTTTGGTCGATAGATTTAAAATGGGTTATTGGAAACTTTTTGGCTACTTAGAAAGCATCGGTAGGCATCGGTCTGGAGTTATATGAAATTAGTCTGGTGCTGTGCTGCGCATTGTCTCCAATTAGTTTGGGCAAACATCTGGTCAGCCGATCCGCACAGTTAGTTGATCACTGAGGTCTAATTTCAACAAGAGGGTGCCGTTGTCCTCAGTAGTTAAGCCTCCGATTCTGATGAACCTGACGGTAGCTTCCCTTTTTCACATCATGATCTTTTATTGGCAGTTAGCTTTCTTGTTCTCATTGACGACTGGATCTTGTGTATTTGAACAAACATATTTAAAACTTATAAAGCCTGTGGAACGTTGAACTATAAGTTGCTTTCACAAGATTTACGTAGATGGATGCAATCCATCTCGAAGTGCCATTGTGCATTAGATTTGGTTGCAAAGCAAACTGAGTTTGTAATGACTCTTGATGTCCGACCTTAAACCGATACTCCACGACCGATTTCCTCCTTGTCTGAGCATGACAGGTGGAGATAGTCTGAGTGGTGGATCGAACCCACAACATTTTGCGTTGCAAGCCAGAACTTTGGTCCTCTCGGCCATCAGTTCTGGGGGCATTTTTTGCTTTCATCCCGCATAAACGGAGTGAGAAAGGCGATGTTCAAGAGCGATGCATATAGAACTGGTTCGTAAAGCAAAAGACTGCGGTTCGATCCCCCAATCAAATTATCTGCACCCGAAGAGTCAAACCAAGAACGAACTCGGCCGTGGAACGTCGGTTTCACAGCAGGTTTCAAGAGTCATTACTAACTCGATTTTTACCATTGCACGGTATCAATTAACTTTAATTCATGGTCAGTCAAGAAAATTTCCGCTGATCTGATGATGAGACAACAAACTAGGCGGTGTTTAGTTTTGAAGAGTAAGCTGTGTATTCTTTTTCTCCAGGCTGAAGCTGGTTAATTAACGTAAATAATTGGTGTAGGTTCTTGCACCTCGGACGTGCATGACTCAGGTGATTAATTGAAAGGTGTAGGGGCTACCAGACGACGCTTGCTGGCCGACCGCGGATTCGTGTTCACAGTGTGCGTAGTGTTGTTGAGGCCAAATAAGGTCTAGCCAGTTGTACTGTGCTTTGTCGTTGATCACTGAGACAAGTAAACTTTTAGTTCGTTAGGCGTACTGATGAATAACAGGTGTTTGTCTTCGAAACTTCCTGATTTTGTTCATTTGTTCCTCGCCACGGTCTCCTTATGCAGCAGTGCCTGTCATTTATATGTGGGCATTCATATCCTTGGAATCCATATCCGCGAATTAAACATTACGTTAAATTTCGCCTCCAAGGTCAGAGTTTCACCTATATTTAGAGGTCGCGATGTACACTCTATTCATGTTAACGCTGACTGATTCTCATTGGGCAGAATGTTTCTAGAAGTTAACTACTGTTCTGGCAAACGCAATAAAAACGGTACAGACAAATAAGACAGTTGAACCACAACCGATAATAACGACGGAAATTCAGTGGGCAGTGCAGTCCCTCCACCCCAATTTGAAGGTCTTACGTGAGCCAGAAGAAAGTGGCAATTTATGTTGTAAGTTTTTTGACTCGTACTAGACGGAAGATATGCCATCACGTTTATCACAAACAAATAGAGATGTGTGATTAGGTGCACTTCAACTACTCTTAGACGACTATAGTGGAAACACTTTTTCACGGAACTTACAATTCAGAATTGTGGGGAAAAGTTTTAACCATTTTATTTTGGTTCTGGCGTCTTCTGCCACCCTGGGGGTGGTATTGGGATATGCTCATTATGTCGGTTCCGAAGGCAGTGCCCATTAGAATTTCGCTACTCTCATACGGAGATATGAGGGAAAGAGTGAAGTGGAGCATTAGGATAAGAGGCACTCAGCACGTTATAGAGCATATTGTGTTACTGACTGTATATGTGCCACCCTCTGAGTGCACAACGGGTTTGTTTGAAAATTCAAATACTGTCGTCTTCTGGAAAAACTCCAAACTCTCCAGGCTTAATTGTGACCGAAAGCGTGAATAAATTTGTGTCCACCTACTAAATGTAAAATCACTCTAAATCAGACACTACGCTGTTATTTGAGTATTCCGCGGGCTGTGCAATCCTCTGATTTCTAAATAAATCAGATGTTTTAATCATTGGGTCTTGGTTGGGTTTATCAAGTGAAACCTACCGTCTGTCTTCGCGTGGCTCTGAATTTCGAGTCTGAGGTTCCGGTTGGGATGCATCGTTAACCACCTGCCACGATCATTCAGTGTCCGAATCTATCATTTTCCAAATATCTTGTTAACTAAACACTCACCCCGGTGCTTTCAGCAAGTAAGCGATGAACAAATTAAAGGAAACTAACCAATAATGAGAGTGGCTTAGAGGGTGTACTGTCACTCAACTGAAGTGAACAGGCCATCGATCTAAAGAAGTGATTGATACATAGCGGACTACAGTATGTGGTTGCTTGCCTTACCCGTTCGAATATGACCCAAGCATTATTTAGTCGCAGTCCACTCTGTTAAGTTGCTTACATGAACACTTTCGGTGAGATACATTTAGTTCAGCGACCTGTTGCTGACAGCAGCTAGTTCGATTAGTGCCTAAGTAGGGTGCTATTGAAATATTTTTCTTGAGGTTGATGATAAATTTAATTGAAAACAGTAAGGTCACTTTTAAAATCGATACTATCTACAAAAAGGCCCAATTAACCAGTGTATCAAGTGCTCTCAAGAAACATGATTTTCTAACGTCTGTGTGGGCTTGTCCAGTTGTTGCACCGTGAATCAAGACGGAAGACAGAGGTAATGAATGCAAACTAGCGTGTATGAAATCTGCCCAGTAAACATGCACAAAAGACATTAAATCAGTGAACGAGTTAGAACTAAACCAATCAGTCGCGATGTATCAGGCAAGCGTTGGTAGCCAATCAGATACGAGGTAAAAATTCTGGCCTTGAAAAGGATATACCCCCCCCACACACACACAACGTCACTCCCTTTCGGTCCACTTCGAATCAGGCGTAGATAAAACGGTCGACCGAGTTCGGAGCCCGCGATGATCGACGAGGATTTCAAGGGTTTGCAAAGAGTTGCTCCGTACATGAAGGTTAACTCACACCCGGGGTTAATCATCCAGAAAATAATTGACGTTAGGTGATTTTCTTTTTGTTATCCAACTTGTATGTACCGGGTCCGAGGGTACGCTTTATGGAGGTCGGGAATGAAAATCTTTTTGCAGACAAATGTTCCGGGTGCCAGAATTTTTGTTGAATTAGCATAGGTCTTTTGTTAAGTCTCCCTCCGAAGCAGCTCGGTGTGTTTGTGTTCATTCGCAGGTTGGTGAGCTGCGTTAAGTTTCGTACACACAGCTCTCACGAACATAGGTTCAGCCGGCGTTTTTCTGGTCGCTCTATGGTGGCTGGTGTGATAAGTGAATAGCGCTTGAAGCACAGAATCCTCCCACGTTTCTCCTTGTAATGTCTGTATATACCCCTTCAAAGAGCGATTCAAATGTTTCACCATACCATTACTTGACAGATTGTCAGGAACAGTTTGCGAATGCTTTATTCCCTGCTAACGTACAAATTCCTCAAACTCACGACTAACAAACTGAGACCCGTTGTCGGTGACAATCTCTTCAGGAATCCCGAAGCGGGCAGTAAGGTGTTTCATCCAGTGAATTACTGTAGTTGACGTGACATCTCCACAACTATCTACCTCAGGCCAGTTACTGTAGTAGCAGTTGGCGACCAGTGTGTTACGTTTGTTTAAAGGAACTGCTGCCAATGGATGTACACACACACACACAACATCAGTTAGACACAGTGAAGGTGTGCAGATCAGTTTCTCGGAAAAATTCAAGCCACGTAAACTTGTGCGTTTTAAACCTACTTGAGAGTGAGATTTAGAACGAAAACAACTAAGACACAATTCAGTTTCCCTGTATGTTTCGGTTCAGAACAGTTTAACAATCTGGATATCCCATGAAGTTTTTGCTCCTCAGTTTACTGAGTTAGAATGGTCGCTTTGTTCTGCGAATAACGTTATTCGGTTGTATGCCGCCTGGAAATTACGTGTTTAGGAAGCAAGTCAGGTTATGTGTCACTTAATGAATGAGCAAAGTCAGCCACTTATCAGCAGTGGTAGTTGAGGCATACCTCTAACCAATTTTGTTGTAGAAACCGAGGACGACAGTTGAAGGCAGAGTAGCAGAACGCTACAGTTTGACAATTCTTCATATATGCCAATATTTAGCTACATCTTTGCTTGTTCACTTAAAAAGCACACCAGACTGGAGTTTCGTTCTTGTCAGAGCACTTCGGCAGTGCAAATCTTTATCATGACCGGGATTAGGAGTCCGATCAGGTTTCTTATGGGTTACCTATGTTGACCACTGCTCCGCTGACCTCATATTAAACACACCCGAATAGTCGTATTCGATTGTACAGCCACAATGATTTTCGGTGGTTTTTTTGTCCGATCACCTAGGGAGAATTGCTCTGCTTTTTCACACTCTGATGGCGTTTCGGATAGAATTCCACTTCAATTGTGGCTAACAGTCGCTTGTGAGATTGTAGTGGCTGCTTGCTTTTTTAAGGGAAAACAAATAGACGTGGGATACCAAATGAACGCATGTTTGCCTACTTACGACATGAGCAGTCGCTGCACATGCCCCAGAGCAGATTTTCTTGACGCTCTCTGTCACACTCCATTCGGTCGATCATTCACTTAACAACAACGTTTAGGATATTTCCAGATCTGCAACCACTCTGCGTTCATAGTCCACACATCAATTAAAACGTAAACAATCATCGAAATACACTGTAAATACTGGCAACCTCCTTGCCCATTTGGTTGGCTCAGTTTTCATCAGCTGTTCGACCCCGAATGAAGTTGATATCCCATGATAACTCAACTTGACCTGTGCCTTTGGACGAGTGTACTGAATCATGGGATTAAAGAAGACCAATATTTCTGTGACAGTCGGACTGAGTGATAGGTCTACCCAGAGCAAGTGTCCCGGCCCGGTATCTAATCCACGGTTATACGTCACTTATCTATTTCCGGGAATACCTATAGGTTTCGGAAATGTGAAGGTTTGGTTCGGTATGTTTCCATTCTGACATTTCATGTAAATTGAAAACCACCTACAGTTGATCACAGCTGTCACATATACATGGACTTTCTATACGGCCCCTTTCGATAGGAAGCACTAAACTCGAGTTTCATTCTTGTTGGAGCTGGTCACCGCCACCGCTGGGCACGAGAACCTCCAACAGCAATCTGTTTTCTTTCGTCTGTTCATTGTGGGATTATTTGTAGCACGTCAGCTTCGTGTTCGTACAGACAAAATCCTTGAAGACAAGCATTTCAACAGTCAAACATCATAGTGTCGGAGAAAAAGCACGTAATTTTAAAGGAAGATAACATTCTTGAATTGAAGCAAAATGATTAGTAGGCTGCAGTTTTATCCAAATAAATTCTTTTTGACATTAAACCTTCGTGGGTTTCTCTATTGGAATGTGTTGAGCAGTCTATGCTTCAAAGTACTACACCGTGAACAAGTAGTTTGTACTGACTGACCCCTCATTAAGAGTAAAACGAAGACTGCACGATGAATTATGGTGAATACAAAAATGTGTCATTCATCCAACATGCTTACTTTCATTAACTGGTCGTTTGCTGGTTCCATTGGCTGAAGGGCCGTTTGTCCTCCGTTGATTTTGCAATCAATGCTGTCGATCGATATCCTGATTGTCTCTCGCGAGCTGATTGGTTACGCGGCCCTGCTCAGCTTGTTTGTTCGTACAAATCAACGCACAGCATCGCTCGACCATCATGCTGCTGGGTTATTGATGCAAGTGTCTAACTTTTCTGACTGAATTGATTTTGTGTCTACTGCAAACGCCATTAGTATAAACATTGCTCCTCCTAAAACTGATCCTCTGATGCAGGAAACAAACGAGGCACCCAATCATTCCAGCGGAATTGATGGAAATATATTTACTCTTTCCTTCCTGACAGGCACGGTTAGCCTATAACATTGACATCGGTCTTTCAAGCATCCACTGGTTAGACTGCCACTCATAAATCCCTTCTACAATGCACCGCGCTAACTTAACGAACACCCTTCAGAAAACGAGCACACACACTCACCGGCAACATGCATGTATGTTACCATAATCTTAATATGTTCCTGCCTCACATCATTACCATCCCCACGATAGTCAGTCAAGTAAACAGAAAACATTGTGGTGTTTGAGGCCCTACATCAACAATCAGTCTATTCCCGTTCAGATTTACAGGCTTCGGTCACCCTGAGCTCTCTCACGAACTCATCTTGACCCCACTGACAACATCCTAAACCCTACATCTCGTACTTGCATCCTACCATACCCACTACAATATTTGACTGCTTATGCGGACAGTATCTCAAGAATGTTAATTATAGGGTATTGAAAAGCTACTCTTCATTATGACAAACAAAAACGCAGCATGCCTTATTGTAGTGAACTGCGTTCAGTTGAAATGTACAAACAAAGAGGCCCAGTCCCAACTATGAACGTTATAAACACCTTACGCCTCACGCACACTTGATTCATCCGCCCAATAACAGTTAGCCGCCTGCACAGACAAAACCCTGTCAACAACCATCACAGAATTCTGTACTGTCACCTTCAATACGAAACTTGTTTCTAGCACATCTTATCTTTGCGTCGCTTGAACGTCCGGAACTGACAGCCCGACCCAATCATTACAGCCAAGCAATAAGAAACATTCTCTCAAACTTTGGTTTTCATTTGCAATGAAAAGTACCGCACACAACCTGTAACTCTACTGGCACAAACACAAAAGAGTGGCCGTCACATGTCTATTAGTAACTTCCCAGAAAAATTACAAGAAACTTATTTATGGCAGCCAACGAGCTCTTTTAGGCACTGTTAGAACACAAATGAAAAACTGTCTACAAACTGAATAACCGTGTGACCTGCACGTGAATAGGAAGTCAGCAGTCGTTGCAGGCGAAAACGTTTAAGGACGTCTTCCAGAAAGGGTTTTCGCAAAAAATTTCTCAGCAGTATGGTAACATCAACGACAGCGAGGACCTAATTACCGTGTATGACTTCAGACACTGAGAGCAAAATACAACCAGAGATATCGAGAAGACGTAGCCTGCACACTCCTAAATGAACCAAAGAGGAATGTGCACCTGAGCAATGAGGTTCAAATCGGTTACTTGGACGACTAATGTGCGGTTATTCTGTAAAGTCAATTCGCAGCCTTCAGCTACTCATTTCTGACAGGTTTCCCAGTCAAAGGGGCTATGGTATCCTCCGGCAACTTTAGCGATATGAGCAGAGGCAGCAAAAGCTTAACATGTTCAGTAGTTTGACCGTTTGAATTATACGGAGAAAATATCGTTCGAAAGAATATCCTCAAACAAAAATACTGAAAAGTTGCAAGATATCACCTGACCTCCAGGTCCGTTCCCGTTAACCCCTTTCGTGCAATGGGACTTTTGGTGTCAACACTTCAGGCTGTAAGCGTTATTTTCACCTTCACAGTAACTAAATCCCAAGTTCCCAGCTCAAATTTCGTCATATTTTGGTTGGATTGCTGGGCCGCACGTAATACTTAAAGTGTGTGCTCTTCATATGTTATGGATGAAAGAACTTTCCCATGACGTCGATCATACGATAACACGTTCATCCAGTGCGAAGTGCTTGACATTTTCTACACCGACGCTGGTTACGCGCGTTTAAAATGTGCACTTATGTACGATACTTTCTGTTTGTGTTGCATGTATGAAGGGATAGCCCTCTGCTTACAGCCAACTCACTTCACAGTTTTCTCTCCAAAACATCTAACCAGAGTTAACACACCAAACTATGGAGTTATCACAGTTTGTTCTGCACTCGTATGTTCACGTCTGCCATGAGCTGCCGTCTATTTGTGTTCCCAGTATACTGACTGGTGGATGCTCCGTGACGAGTGTTCAATCAGAACCCCTCTATAGAACAGATAACTGAATGCACCTGCTCGAGTATATGATAGCGTCTCCGCACATTTCTCCTCCATAGCATTCTGCATGTTCGTTTTCAACCAGTGATCAACAAATGATTACCTGTGTGTCAAACCTTGAAGTGGCATTCGTAATCTTATTTTGTGCTTGGAAACGTCGTATGTTGCCGTTTCCGTCAATAACCTCAAGGTTAGACAAACAGATGGATTGGCATGAAGTCCCAATATCTAGGTGAAGAACGCCCCTGCGATTGTGTACACAGTTGACCGCACCAAAAATAATGACTAAGACTTAGAGGAACTAACCGACTTAGTCTGAATGGAATTAAAGGTGACTGACTGACTTCAGTTTCTTAGTCAGACGGATCTGCTCAAATTACACTTGTATGAGAACTAAAAATAGCAAATAAGAATTGTTTTCTGTGTTTGAACATCAAGCTAATTACGACAAAGTAAATATGAAAACAGTGACTAGGGTGAGTCAGAAAAACGGTCAATATCGATTATGGACGGCGTGTTTGGTATCAATTACCAATTCCAAAACCGTGGACTTGATTGATTGTGAACCAAGGAAGGTTAAGTGTCCGCACGAACTTCTGAGTGCAGAGGTCAGGGTTGAGCAAGCGGATACTGATGACCTCTACAGCGGTCAGTACTCGGAATCTTACCATCTTTGATCGATTTTTGGACACTCTGTAGACAATCTGGAAAGCATCCTTCTTGCTGGCATAGTGATTAGAGTCAGCCAAACGAGCAACAGTCGCGCTTAAAACCGTTTTAATCACACCACTGTTCAGTCAGGCAGGAGGATGTTCACGCATTCCGTTGTAGTACGATCAATATATGGTGCTTCACACGAGCAGACAAATGAGTACACACAACAGTTGGTTGTAGATTGTGAAAATTTGTCTTTGGGCAGTGACAGGATAACGGGGGTTGAGCGGAAACTCATATAAGTTGTTTCGATTGACTTTTTGAGCTTTCTTGAGATAACTTCGGCCACGGGACCTCCCTTGAAAGGAAGACTAATAAACGCAAGTTTCTTGTTCACAGAGGGTGGCATAAGTTTCAACACTATTGCCTGCATCGTCTTCTGAATGAAACGCATTGGGTAGACATTCTGCATGAACACTTTTTGTAGAAAGTCCAGCTCAGCTTGTAAAGTGTCAGAGGTGCAGATCTTCAACGCTTTAACCGTCAGGCATCGTATGAGGTTTCGCTTTTGATTTAACGAAACAATACTGTCGAAATGAATGTGCTGGATACTCCAACTCTGCTTTCTGTGCACACAGTCCTTCACTATTAAGCAGTACATAACTGATTAGTAGCGCTCAGCGAATTTTATTTAGTAAGTTGAAGACCATTTAAATTCTACTACTAGGTTCAGTAACCTGTGTATTCTGCTAGGCTTGTGGTGACATTCTACAACCCTTGGGGTGTTACTTTTAAGGCCTACCTGTGCAACTTCCATCCAAAAACTCATAGCATCACACTTCTCCTAGGAGTCAGAATACAGCTGAGCAAAGTTGAATGGCCGGACTCCATTGCCACAATCAGCCTCGATGATCACTGGCAACTCATAGTTGAAGAAATCTCCGATAGCGTTAGCAACCATCTTCCAGTAATGAATACCCGACCTAGTAGAGAGCCCGAACGTCTACACAGTAGGAGCAAACGTCTGATTGCATTGAAACGCTCAGTCTGAAATGCGTATCAACTAGAACAACCCAAACTTACGTTTGTTGAACATGCCACATGGTGCAATCGTGCCACGGTTGCTAACAGAGTGAATCGACTTGGATATCAACGCGGTCTTGTCCAGAAGCTGGAGGTGAATCCTAAGCTTTTCTGCAGCGAAATCACAACACACATAAAAAGTAGAGTTAGCATTGACAATCAAAAAACTTCAAGGGGATCATCGCAACAGATGCAGAGATGACCAAAACTCTGGATAAACATTACATAAATAAGCAAAACTGATGATGATGATGAGGAGGAGGAGGAGATACATATTTTGTTCAACCCAAGAACCCCCGTGCCACGTGCTACAGGACCGGCTTCCCGAATGTCCTGTGAGATTTGAGTCCAGCTACGAGTGACTTCTGATCCCAAAAACAACAACTTAACTGTACTACCCCAATCCTCGGTGTCTCAAGTAAAAAAACAACTCATAGAAAATACCTGCCAACAAATCACGCGGTCCAGACTTGATATCCCCTACTTTCGTGAATAATCATTCCATCGAGTCGGCAGAACCGCTTACTGCACTCTTCAAGAGTTCTCAATCACACCTATCTTCACAGATGAATGGTTCAACAAACTATCGACGAGTAGCGTTGCTTTCAGTTGTGTCTACAGTAATAGAGAGCTTGCCAGATGGCTCTTTCTGAGTCAAGGTAGAAGAGATCCAACTCATCACCAAGGAGCAACATGGCTTTCACAGGGGGACACTATCACGTCACAGATTTGTTTATTACTCATAATGTTTGGATGAGGGCTGCCGACGCAAGACTAGCCATATACGTGGTTTATCTTAGCTTCCCCAAAGCTTTTGGGAGGGTTGATTATTCAATCTCGCTGCGAGAACAGAATAGTTATGGTCTTGGTGAGCGCTTGCTTATGCGGTTTGAGAATTGTCTTACTGAACGTAAGCCCAATGTCTTAGTGAGTGTATAGCTGTCAGGATGATCTCTAGGCTACAAAGACGTTAGGCAAGGGTCGATCTTAGGACCACTGTTATCCATTTTTGGTATATGAACTTCTCAGTCTAGTCAAATCACCGACATTGCCTAACATCATTGACAAAGCGTTGGTGAGGAGTAGATATTCCGGAGGTTGTGGTAATCTCACAAAACGGGTTAAAATACCTAAACTAGTGGCCCATAGAAAATGACTTGCTGTTCAATGTCAACAAGTGTAGTCATACCTGTCCGCCATCAAAATTGTACTGACTGTTATCTTGGCGACACAAAGCTGCACGTGTAAGTATGTGAATGAGACGTACGGACCAGAGTGGCAGGCAGTTTGAGTTTGTCCACAAACTGTGAAGTCGCGGTTGAAAAAAATGGGCAATTAACACTTAAGCTTCTAAGAAGAATTTATGGACTAATCCACCCTGAAGTGTTTCTCATTATGTTCACTTTCATTATCTGCTCACACTTGGAAAAGAACATACAGGCCTTCCATCCGTATCTCAAGAAAGACTTGGTACTCACTGAATAATCAGAGACGGTTCACTGAGAAAATTATGTGGCTCAGGAAAAACCCGTACTCAGAAAAACTGACAGAATGAGGTGAATTCTCAGTCAAATACAGGCAACTCAAGGAATACTTGATTCTCACCTACCGGGTCATCCACTGACACATCTCATACCAAATAATGATGAGAGTTTAAGAGGTCAGTCACTAGAATTCCGCAGTGCATGAAGGTACTGTGAAGACAGAACTATCTCACAACTAGGATCTTTCCACACTGGAACGAATTGCCCAAGTCTGTGGTCAGGGGTGAATCGACTGGAAACTTTAAAATACTACTCAATCATTACAAACGTAATAGACAGCTGGCATTACAGGTTACCTAACCGATATACTAGCTTAGCTTCACAGATCACTCAAATGCGCATGTCTAGCTGAATGGTGTCTCAACCAGCCTCAGTGTTCATTGTTGAAATGATTGCAACTGGCAGTTCCATCTAATTCCCCTTTTATTCAGTTCCATTCACTTTTTCTTCATACCTACCAACCATCCAAAACAATTTTTCACCTACCAGGACAGAAATAGAAACGTACAGCCAAGGATCTTTCTCTCTCTTGAAACGAATCTTCTGTGCGAATCTGGGAACACTAAATTACGTTTGATCACTCGATACTGTATCCCGTGTCAGCTTTTATCGTCCCAGATTGACTTATTCAAAACTTTTGCGAAACTTCAAATTCGGCCAGTCAGGTATAATGTTTAAGGATCATGGGTTGTAGTGCACTCTTCTTCCGGCCTCATTTCGTATCGTGACATAAATCCTAACTATTAGAGAAAATTTTAAGTAGTGTGTTCTGGTCGGTTTGTTAAGGGCTTCGTAATCTTTGTACCAGCTGAAAGTACCTAAAAATTTAACTTATCCTTTCGAACATGACACGAATTATTGCCGCATATGCTTAAGGTGGCTGCCACTAGCCGCGGATCCCATTGCATTTTTGCTTCCAGAAATTCATATTGAAATTTTTGTTTGTTTTTGAGTCCCTTGGTCCACAAAGTTTTCATGTCCAATTCTGTTTTGTAATATAGTAGAATAAAGTAGTGAATTAAACCCAAAACTTCCCGAACACAAATTGAACATTGCTGTTGTCTGATCACAAGTTTGAATTAAGGTAGGCGTTTCAGTTGAATTCTTTCGATACCAAGCCATCGACTCCAGTTTCAGTTTTACTGCAACCTGCGTTGAAACCCGTTTGACGTACTCATGAACTCACGATGCTGACCACTACACCACCGAGTTAATATTAGCCAAAAACCAAATTATCATATGCAAACGCTTGTGAGTACCACTGTGCTTGTCCAACCTGCTCGACAATAAGGACAGTAACCATCCTGTGGACTCCAGTATATGACCCCACGAATAAGATTTCTAACCACAATGAAACAACAGAAACCAGCAAACTTGCATACCGGTAGCTGTACTGCTGATACTTAGTAGGGCATTTTGGTTTATATGTTCTGTGTCTACGAATTTAAAGAAGCGGCGGGTAACACGATTATCTAATGACAACATTGCTAACGCTTGAACCCTGGTCGTCGCATTGACGTACACTACCGTCGAGCTCAAAAAGAGGTGCAGCCCATCTACAGCAATTTTCGAAAAAGAGTTTGACCGAAAGCCTCTGCAAATAAAAAAAGCAATCGGTTTTGAGTGCTCGTTGTGTGTTTGTCACAAATACATTGTGACTGAGCTCTGTTTTATGAGTGTCTCGCAGTGTACCTTATGCAGGCTTTTCACTGAAGTGAACGCCTTAAATTTTGACTACTTAAATATGTTCTTTACGTGTCACCACATAACTACTCTCTTTCTAGTATAGCCTTTACCATAATTATCAGTTTTATGACTCACGCACTCGAGAAAATGTCGGCTACTATTAACGAATTCACAGAGTTGAAGCAATACCCTGTTCATCATAAAATTGTATGCTGGTAACAGTAATAACGAAAACTATTTTTTCAGGAGCACACCGAACAATAAAAGAGCAGAAATCGGCGTTTTTCACCCAAAAAATCACAAGTAATGCAGGCATAATGACTACCCCTATAGATTTCCAGTTATTACTGATGAATAATTAAGGAACCTGGACTAATGCACTTTGCTCGCCTATATTGTATTTAGATGTGATACTCCGAGCAAATAGCTTTTCAGTAACTATCAGGAGTTTGTCAGTACACGTTTATTTTCTGTTATATAGCAAACGTTTACGTTGTGACGGGAAATTTCTTTGGAGTTCTGGTGTAGACTTCGATCGGTTATGGAGCTGATTTACTCTCGAGAGTTAACGACACACATTACACTCATCTGCCAAAATTGTTATCTTCTCTCTAGAGAGCGTCTGTGTGTTCTTCTCGAACCAGACATCACACTGATTAAAGAAGTTGGGCTCGTTTTTAATCCGAAAAGTGTGGTTGCTTCAATTGTTGAAAATACTGACGTTCAATTCCGGTTCACTTCGGGTACAACAGTGAAAGGAAACTTAGCCTGGGATGAACTCTTGACCGACGTAAGCCATTCGAAGGCAATTTACTTGAAAGTGTACTGAAAGTTCAACCACTTAAACTAATTTTCCACGTGCACCATACCAAATGACCCTGAAAGTCGAAATGGCACTGGCTATATGTTGATGAAGAACGGTGATTTATTGAGTGCGCTGATTCCACAATTGACGAGCATAACACCTGTTCCGAATAAATAGCTCCTTCACTGGAGGTAGCACGTATACAACACAAGCAGGCAAAGATTGTGAAAGTGAAGTCCATCAATTCACCCAAGCCACGGAACTTCGCAGTGCATACATAGACATTACAGTACATTTGCATCTACTGACATTAAACATTTTGAGGATCACATACATAGTGGTTTCAGAGCTCTCTGTGAGATCTCCGACACCCACTGCAGAGCGTTGTTTACCCTCAAACTAAGAAAACTCCTTCCCTGTAATTGTAGCCCTTATATTTGCCGAACAATCTGAGTTCCAGTTAGCACATCATATTCGCCGTTATTTCAATTTTTCTCATACACGCTCTTGTTCTTGTCCAGGCTGATCCGTGAGAACTATTTCCACTCTATGGCTAACCTGTTTCATTCAGAATTTGTTAATTTTATCTAATGAGATTATCGTCACGAAAGACTCATTGCCGTTTGCTAAGAGTTCACTGAATGCTACTGTCGAATTATAGGATCTATCTTGCTTACAATCTGATGATCTGTTTTGAAGTTAATTATAGCTCATTAAAGATCGTTACAGTTGGTGCCATACCACATTCACTGTTTGTGTACCAAGATTGTTACTAATAGTAACGGCATCCTGTTTCCGTGTAACACTAGGACATATCGAACGCAGAAGTGACTCGGTTGTGGTTTTTCCGAAACATTCTTGTCTTCTTGGAACACAATTACCGAAACAAGCTTCAACATAAAAAATAACCTCGTTCTCACTTGATAAAAAACAACGTGAATTGTCAGTGCATCATATTTATTCTTATTCACAAGCCAATCACTCTCTCAGCAGAGTTGATATTGATTAGTTTAGTCCAATCACCAAATCTTTCTCGATCCAGATTGTCCTCTAAAACTAAACCAGACGAACTTTTGATTTAAAAACAGATTTACATTTTTTGGTGTTTTGCTTTCCGTGATTTTTTCCTATTTCTTTTGCTCAGTTTGCAAAACGTGTAATTCGTCCTATAAGGTAACATGCAGTCAACAGAGAACAACCTATTCTGTCAGTTTCTTTGAAATAGTTTGTCAAAATTCATCTCAAGTCATCTTAACATTGATTCCCATTTGTTCTTGTTCCGTTTCCGAAGTGACCACCTGAAACAGTTTCATATTCCTCACTCTCAGAATGATAGCTTTATGCATACCGTCCCTTCCAAACAAAGCTGGGAATCAGGTACATTTTTCTATTCCGTGTCATTTCTCGGTCTCCAAATGCTAATAAGCTTGCTCAATTGCTTTTTGATATTCCTCCCTCAATGACATGATAAATGACAAGTTTGAGTGGTTTCAATTTCGAGTAGCTCTAAAACTCGAACGAAAACGATTTCGGCATTTTGTAATGCACTGAAAAGATTTACTGCTATGTAGAAAAGTTTTGGAAACGGCCTGCTGAAACTGACTCTCAAAACAAGACTAATTGACTGGTTTGTCCTGGTTTGAACTTGTGAGGTAATTTTGAAACGGTCAACAAATCCCAAAGTGCAAAGTGTTACTTGATAAACTCGGATTGAGTATACCATTACAAATTTAGGTGCAGAATGTTACCATTAAGTAATTCACTTAGTAGAGGTCGTTTGTGCGCTATAGTTTTGTGTATTCAACCTGGTACGAAACACCTGCCGAGAAACTTCAGGAGGAAAACACAGTTCCTAAATATACTTGATGAAATAGACCAACCTAAGCTATAACCATTCGTCCGTTTTGTTGTAGATCTTTGAATCGGCATTCGTGTTCGCATGTTGCCTGAGTCCAGATGCCTGTTGGAGTTCCGTTTAGAGTTTGTCGGATTCTTTTTTCATTCATACACCAGTTTTTAAATAATTGTTTTAATTTTTTAAATACTTTTCTATTCCCTTCTATTCTGTTTTATTTACGGGTCGTATGTTTTTTGGCAGTGGTCAAGGCTATTGGCCTAATGGACAAGCCTGATTCTAGCCAGTGGAGTGAATCTTTTGCCAAACATCTCATCGGCTAACATCCAGCATATTTGCGTATGAGAATTATATAAGTTAACCTCCAAACAAGCCATGGACGGAAAATTAAAGGCCGTCCGCGGAGTGTGGTTAATGTTCATATTAACACAATAATCGGTGTGCTCTTGACAGAATGCACGGTATTTAAAGTACACACAAATCATTATATGATTCTGTTAGCAACATTAGTGACGTCAGATGATTTGTATTTCTCTGTGTGTATGTGTGTGTGATCGTTAAGCGGCCTATGTAGCAAATGGATTCTACTCAATTATGAACACTCACATTCTGCTTCGTTTCACATAAGCTCTCAAACCAACAAGGTACACTGAACAAAAATGCTTTCTCATGTCACGATATTATACCGTTTTGTGGACTTTTGTCCAAATTGATGACAACAATATGTCTGCGAAACCACATCAGCATCTGTTATTATTAACAATAAAAATAATGATACTAAATAATGGGACCGGTTATTTTAACACTTTGACGGTCTATCTTGAACAAAGACAAACGTAACATACAAATCGATAGATCATTCCAGACGATAGTTTCACACTTATCTGTTTACAAGCTCACTTATAATCGTTGCACGTGACCAGCCAAATTCTTCGAACTTTTCAGATTGTCAGTGGGAATTAGAAACAGCGATAAAGTTAAATCCTTGAACATTCGTGTTAAACTGAAGTGATAATGGTTTTCTGTCTGAAAGCATAGACCACAAGGCGGATTAACTACGACAGTATTCACATTTCAAAAATGGCTTTTTTCAATCAGCCTGGACAATTTTCGTACTTGACAGGCTTTGAAAAAAGCTTAGTCGTAATAAGCTGCTGGTCAACTATTACCTCACATGCTTACACAAGCACGCTGACCGTGTAACATGATAACTGTACACTGAAACTGGCATCTCAGGAGGTGCCATCGTTCAGGGTTTACATGAGCATAGTCATAAAGGTGATGGTATCACATTAATTATAGTCATGGAATAACCAAGCTCTACAAGTTAGGTTGTTACTATTCTGTGAGCATTTCCTGGCATGTGCACGCAACAGTAGATGGTTATCATTCTCTCATCTCACGTAGTTTTGTTTTGCGCCCTTTAAATGCGACCATATTTTAATGTTGCCGTTTGTTTCTGTTCTGTACACCTTTCTGTTTATAAGGAGCATACGCTTCTCTATCAGCCAGTCATGTAAGTGATTAATACCGGGTGTTAACCTAACCTAACCTTTGGTCTTTGTTTCGTGTTTATTCTCCTCATATGGCTTGTAGTTTTGTTCAAATCTACACCTTGTATTTTTTGTGTTCTCCGGACGACTCCAGTTTTTCACACTCTTTCTTTATTGTTACACTATCAGTTTTTAGCTCTTTGTTAAGTGCGTTTATTTCGATGTGGTTATGGCTAAGGCACAAAGGGACTGTCTGTGCACCACAAACTTAATGCTCTATGGATGGCCTCTTTCAAGAGCTTGCTGTTTCTTCAACCACATAACACATAATTGAGCTCGTAGGCTACCCTTTCTAAGGAAATCTAGTCGGCTGTACTTGATGCACTTGCATAAGAAAACGCTGTTTCTCCTCGACAGATTAATGCACGCATGCTCTTACCTGTAACAATGTTTGATTAATTATTTATTCAACTTCAATTAATTTGATGTTTCCATTGATCTACCAGTAGACGTGATGAGCACACGAATGAACAGATTAAAAATTCTTTCTGATCGGGAAGAATCAACACAAACTCTCCAATGTCGGTTGAAAGATGACGGTT
Organism: Paragonimus westermani; assembly: GCA_008508345.1. Lineage (NCBI taxonomy): Eukaryota > Metazoa > Platyhelminthes > Trematoda > Plagiorchiida > Troglotrematidae > Paragonimus > Paragonimus westermani. The sequence goes on from QNGE01000898.1 coordinate 42,052, forward strand.
GAACAGATACATATTGCATTTACCAAGAATTTTATTCGTTTTATTTCGTTTTTCTGACGTTTTTCAAAAATATTTAAAAAGAACGACCAGCTGTGAGTAATTCCAGGTTTGTTAAAATAACCACGTTTTACACTGACTCTTATGCTGTATGATTAAAGCAGCTGGTTGCGATTCAACAGAGTCTCGCCAGGATTTTCAACAATTAGTTTTCAAATTATCTTGCTGAGTCTTAAAATCATGCTCAAGAAACAATCGATAAGACAAAAAACAATACTGCGTACATTTCGTGGGCTAGTTGTTGTGAAAAACCGATATGTCAAACAGTTCAAAGTAGTTACAGAATCATTTCCACAACCTTCAAAAATACATCTTTCATCAAAACGTAGATAAACGTGAAACAATATCTACTTCCAATAAGTCCAAAGCTCGGGTGGTATGACTAGGCCAGACGATTCAGATATGCACGATTTATAAACAGTTCATGTCAAATAGACAAAATCCAAACCGTTACTTTACACCAATTAACAGTAGCTCGTTAAAAACGCAGAATACCAAGGAATGTTAAATACGTAGATTCCACAAATACATTATCAAAACGCATGCATGACATGTATGCGAAAAACTCAAAAAGATGGTGTTTCATTACCTTTGGCCCGTCACAAGCTCGTTCGATGTCTTGACGACCTTCTCGATTCTGTTCATCAACGTTTGGCTAAACACCGCACGAAAACTCTACTATACTTACCAGTACCTAGAGTGACCTCTTGGCGGATCAGAAAGCAACGCATTATACCAATGTTACACTCGTAATAATTGATGCACTACCACATGAGGCAATTACGCTTTTAATATTCTCATTTCTATCTTTCCAGGTTAAATTAGAGTTAAATTAGGAGATCCTTTTTGCCCCAACATCATGGGATAATTTTTTTGGAAAGATTGAACTTTCATTCGTTCACATCAACGGTTTAGCGGTATTGTCAAGCAGAATAAAACACAGTCTTGTGTGTGCGGTCCTGTTAACGAAACAAGGCAAACAGTTCTGTCTGGAACACACACAAGTTCAGCTCATCAGATTACATTGGTTGTTACTTTTTGGGACACCATTTTCATTCCTTCAGACGTGTTTTTTCATCCCGGTTAATGTGCAAGTCCAGATTCATTTTTTGTAAGAAGCCGACGGCATAGAATTGAAATGATAAAGTACCATAGTATCCGGCTTTTTGTTGTTCACAAATGGTCACAATGACTACACCCGTTGAAGATGACCATTCAAAGGAGTTTACTCACATGCGCAAAATAATGAAAACCAGGTGTATTAAACCACAAACCGTTGGCAGGTATAGTGCGCATAGATAGATGCCTTTGCAAGCAACGGCCCTAATGAAAACACAATCCAGCTATAACGTATGAACTAATTACATTTATGTCGCAGCTAGTTTACACGTTCAGTTTGTTTTCATACCATTTTTGCGCACCCAGTTGTCTCACTTCGTAACCACCGTTTCAATTCAGCCTAGACAGTCAGCTGTATGAGCCGCACACCAGTACGAATACCTAAACTTATCTGGGTGACCATCCGATGTAACTGATTCGAGGGTCTATAGAAGCCGTTATCCTTTTGACTAACCTAAACCGTCCGATAGACTCGACTGAATCGTTCCCGCCGACTTATCAAGCTCTTAGGCTACACTCGGTGCGCGGTTTTGTCGTCATGTGCTGAAAGTAGCAGGCGCTATTGCAATATGAGCAACTGTGATTCACTGAGCACTCACAACTGTCCTACTGAGACAGATAATCGATTCTGGTTGTGTATTCTCGCCACGGCCGTAAATATTGCCTGAATGTGATAGTTGTTTCATAAGGATTGTATTGCCTATTTCATTATCATTACAAACTAAGCTTCGTAAGTACAATCGAAGTGGTTAGAGTAACCGACTCCTCGTTGCTGTACCCATTTATTTTTTGTCACAGTTGATGTTGCCCATAAATGCATTGTCTGTAAACCGAGGATGAAAAACTGAACATGGAATTGTTCAATGCGTATTTCTTTACATATTCCTTTTAACAGTTTCTGTCCCACTTCTCAGAAATAGGGTGATTTTAACAGAATTTAAAAATTTGGTATTTTCAGCTATTGCCTTTCGGGTAGATTAGTTATGTTTACCAGAATTGGTTCCTCTCTCTCTCAGAATAAACAGTACACACCATATTTACCCACGGTCTTACTTAGGATTGAAGTCGAAATTGGTTAATCACATAACGCACAGTTTTCGAACTGACAGCCATTTCGTAGCACTCCGATAGGCCGCTATGTTCCATAGAGTGTTGTTGCGCGCTTGTCCAAAACACTTGAGCAATAAAACCGGTTTTCAGCCAAGCAACTCATTGTACTCGTCAAGCGAAGCGTGTAAACACTGGGAAAATGTTCTGGTGAAATAAACTGTTCTATAGCCTGATTTAGTGACTGAAATACTTCGTTTTTCACGCCAAGAGTACAATTGTAGCTTCTTAACTTGCAATCCAATTTGTCCAGAATGTTCGCCTGCTTCTTCGTTGACCTCCAAAATCCTCAGTACGGAGAATTAGGAGACAGAAGTTTCATCATAACTTTCTTTATTAGCCATACTTTCAAATAAAGTAATTTTCCCTCAGCATGCATACTTTACGGTAACGGTATAAAATATACTCGAAAAATGGTTAAAAAAATTGCACGTCATTTGTTTAAAAGATCATAGTTCTTTTCAGTGCATGTTGTTAACAACACTCCAATATGTAAAGACGTACATACTTGCATATTCAGAGTTAAATGGTACCGAGGACACCGGGAACCGACCTGCTATTGGCAATACTTCCCGGTTTGAGTGATAAATCAATAAGTATAAATAAGCAAATAAACGAGTAACTAAGAAAAACGCAAATCGATCGGCGTATGTACGATCGCAGCTTTCGCAGTCCGATAGACATTTTGGCGAAAACTACTTAGGAAGGAATTAATGGATTCGAATTTCGCTTCTGTTAGAGCTGGTCAGCAGTACATATCCTTTCCACGGCCGGGAATGGAATTTCGGCTATGTTTCCATAGGGCTATATGATTGAATACAACGGTACTGACCTTACCCCCAGATAAGTATGTATGTGGACGTCCAATCAATTTGTTTTGCGAGTAGTTCTCAGGTTCCATTATCTTTTCGATGAAAGACCCATTTACTGTCTGTTAACTCCAGTTAACAATCTTACGATCAGGACTTCTGGCCATACTTCGGGCGAGATTAGTGATATAATGATCAAAATGGTTGCCTCATGAAAGAGTGGTGGGAGTTCGAATCCTGATGCCGTCCATGACCCAGGTATGTACGACTGACGAACTGTAACAAAATTGACATTAGAGTGCAAGGTTTCTTTTCAGAAGATGCTGGCTGGTATGTAGACCGATACCAGAAATTCGTGAACAGGCTCACGGTTGAAGGCTCATTTTTAGTTGTGACACACTGTCATGCCCGAAAGCGTTAGCAGTGAGCGAAGTGAACAGTTACACACTCCGCTAACCCGACAAACACAGCCCACCAGCATTATGCGGCACGAAGGCTAAATTTTCTGCAGCTTGAGACCACGTTATCGTTGTGCCGCTCTATATTTTCTTCCAGTCACCAACAGCCGAATTCTATAACGTGTGACTCTTCAAACGCTTACATCATATGCAGAATCCATGACCAATAAGTATAGAATGTGCCTTTTCACTGTTTAGGATAGTGGTGCCAAATATGAAAAGTTTCTTGTTGATATCTAGCGGAACATCGCTTCGATCATACGGGATATCGCCCAGTAATCGCTGCAGACCGTTTACAATGATGGTAGATTTAACTGAGAAAACTGACATAAGTACATACCAGTACTCAAAGAACAGCGGTACCTTAGTTGGCAGGGAAGTAGAAAGCTGTACCCGATACACACGCTGTAGTGATGGATGGTGAGGATCAAGCTCACTGCTTGTCACTGGCTTGTCCAAGACTGTCGACATGATGCAAATTACAGCATCTAGCTGTTGTGAGGTTCATTTACCAATCTGCTAGCCAACCTATCTATTGTAGTGCTGAGTTCAAGTTTTATATAACGGTCTAATTTCTGCATGTTAGTCGAGCGATAAGATTGCGTGATTGACATGACTGATGAACGTCAGTAAGCAAAGTTAACTGTATTGAATTCGTCTGACGTGAACTCGCGTTAATTTCTTTGAACTGAAGAATGTATATAGAGTGAGCAATGCTCTCTATCCATGTCTGCCTGTCACCTTCTGATTAAGAATCAGTTGTGCATTTCAAGGGTGTATTCGAAAACCGTCACACATTACTACAGTAAATTATCTCATTCAAAAAACTGGAGGTGAAAATGAGCGTGATCTCCAGTCATCTATCCTTTGAAGGGGCTGCAGAAACCGTTCGAAGGTTACTTCCTAGAGGAAATCTATAGAATAAGGTGGTGTACATCCTGTTAGATAACAGATCCTACGTGGCTATTTTTAAAAGTGAACTCTCTAGGCAACTGTGGTTGACTGGACCAGGAACAACTTTGCTGTTGCACACCGCCAATGGCGTGTTATCGACCCACGTTATACAGACTAATTTGTGAGGATCACAGTGGTGAAATGTCGAGTGTTTCTACACAACTTTTGCCCGACTTGGACACGTGCAGCTAGATCACACGCACATATATGTATATCAACCTCTTTCTCGACAGTCGGACGTCTGCACGCTGTTGCAAATGACGAAGATTAGCAGACTCACTGGACGTCCTTGCTACTCGCAGGAACAACGCGTTCATAAATCTACGGCGGCCAGGTAGGTGACCGGCCTGATTTTGGTGTGCTGTTTTCTCTGTGTTTCAAATGCAACCAGATCATGAGACACCTGAAGATCCTGCATGTGATATCCACGAGATCAGTGATCTTATGGTCTACAAGTTGAACTTTTTAATTCTTCCATATTGAATGAAAGGTTGAGACTAATTCGAACGACAATATTACTAACACTTTCGAAGAACATCAAAGTAAACATTAGCGTGTTGATCCCTATGACCATTCCATGTTTTACTCTTCAAATTCACTGTGGATTCGGATGTAGGATCGTCAGGAACGGCGTAAATACCGCTACAATCTTCGTCATCTCTGGCAGAATGAGCAGGTTCATGCCAATTGAACTGTTCCTGAAAGTCCATCCATCAAGCTGCCGTGATAAATCACGTTTTTAAGCCGTTGTTTTTACTTCCAGCCTCGGTTTTAGGGTCACCGGCCACCATGACCCCGTGGTCCACCGATTATTCACGGGTCATGGGCTCCATTCTTCGGTGTGAATGGTGCCGGTCAGACCCAGCCAGGTGGAAACAGCTGTCCACTAGTTTGCTGGTGGTAGCTATGGCAAACTGTCTTCAACATCCGCTGTGAGCTCTTTTCGGGGCCGTGGTGGATGACTGCTCGTTTGCAGGCCTACCATAGCATAACTTATGGACCTCTGTCTGTGGGCAAAAGGAAACGCAACAGCTATGGAAACTAAGCGATACGTTTTTGCACATTTTTGCACATATTCTGGCTAAGATCTTTCCGAACGTCAGTGTAGCCTGAATTCAGAATAGAACTCTCGTTTCTTCTATGATAAAAATGCTTTCTCCATCTCATTAGCTTGCTCTGCCAAACACCCCTCGTGGTCGTCATGATGACTTTCTAAATTTGCATCTCAGATCACGGTTGTCATTGCCGTGTTCAGATGTAGGAAGAATCAGTGGGCGTTTAGTAATATACTCTGTGAAATCGACAACACTCTAGCTCTGTCGCATTCGCTAGGCTTTTTAAAACAGATAAATTTTCAGTAGATTTTCCGGGTCACACATTTGGAATATGCCACTGCTGTGACTTAGGCAGTTTGCATTTCAGTGTAGTCTGATTAGCTTTTTGTACAGTCCTGTCATCACACTTTTAATTGCTCATTCACAATTTGAGATCGGAAGCTCTCTGAGAGACCGAACGAACGAAGTGAGCCCGGATAATAGCACTGTTTGAGTCCAGGTGGTTACTGTTGTATATACAAAACGTTAAGGGGTGAACATTATAAAACTACGTAACAAGTTTTTAGTAACCTGAGCGACAGAGGATATCGTTTCAGCGAAGCACACCGTTCGCATATTCCATTCGAATCGAGGAAGAGCAACCACATTAAATATCTATGCCTGTAGTGAGTCAACAAATTAGCTTCATCTAATGTTGGAATTAAGCAGAAGCAAGCTTACAAGAACCACAGAGAAGGATTGGTTAAAATGTTGGTCTCGATACCAGGTGAATTGAATTACAACTAGTTACACGGAGGATAAATTGTATTTGGTGTGTGTAACGCAAATTCATTTGTCGCTTCCCAATATTTCACCAAAGTGCATTCAAAAACAAACCTGTATTTTGCTCAATTTTTCGTGCGCTCAAAATGTGTCAGACATTTACCTACACGGCAGGGAGAATAATATCAAACTAAATCCGAAATTGACAGCTTTAGCCTTCTGGAACTCTCCTTTCCGTCTTTAAATCGATTGGTTGGTTCCTATGCAGACCGGTTTTCAAGGAAGCCTGGGTTCAGTTCACAGTCTGATCCAGTTTGTCTGATAGTCATTAGGCTAGATAACAAAACTGGCTCACGTGTGAGCTGTGTGTGATTTGCCAGTTTATTTTCAAAATATACCGCTTTTCGTAATCACTGATCGACGTAAGTCATAGGATGTGCAAACCAATCTGACGACGTAAAACACATTCGGCGAAGTAATTCTATGCCAACTAGGAAATGGGTTTGGTGGCTGTAAATTGATTAAGAACATAAAATTCTATATTAATCCCAGATTGGATGATGGCAAGCTACATAAACGATTGGTCACATATAATTAAGTAGTGGCTATCCTCATTCGTCTTGTGCCAATTTTATCCATATCACGTACCCGGCAATCCCTAATTTAAACTGCCATAGCCGTTCCTTATTCAAGTGAGTTGGACTGGATTTCACTAATCACTTCCGACACGAACTTCACTGGCCACCGAACATTGCACTAAATATATGGAATTGATAAGTGTGACTCACTATATTAATTCAAATAACTACTCACGAGTGTTACAGGTGAATACGAGGCAGCCGAGTTAAGCAATCGGTCCTGTCCATCACTCACAGGCGCACTAATAAGTATTATGGCATATTTATGACTTTAGATGAGACCCAACTGTGAACAATCAGGGTTTCTGCTGGATTCGAACCAGCGACAGACGCAGCATGCCTCAACGTGGTAAGCGCCCCGCCTGCTGAGCTACAAAGCCACACCGGGAGCTCGGGAATTTCACATTTGGAATTTGTTACCCACCATTCCCATTGTCTCAAATGGAATCCACCAAATGATCCAGGGGATCGACTGCGCCGGCAGGATTTCTCAAACAGTTCACGATGGAATCCACCGACGCCACTGCTAAGCACAGAAGATAAATCGTAATTTTGCCACGCTACATGTTAGTAATACGATTTCTGTGCGCAGCAATGACGTTGGTGGATTCCATCGTGAACTGTTTGGTAAATCCTGCCGGCGCAGTCAATTCTCTGTATCATTTGGTGGATTCCATATGAGACAGTGAGACGGGTGGGTAACAGAGTCCAAATGTGAAATTTCCGAGCTCCCGGTGTGGCTTTGTAGCTCGGCTGGTGGGGCGCTTACCACGTTGAGGCATGCTGTGTCTGTCGCTGGTTCTATTCCAGCCGAAGCCCTGACTTTTCACAGTTGGGTCTCAGTACTCACAGTCTGACTTGTATACCGTGACAACTAATACCCATGACTTAAAGGTTTGTTCGCGGTTTCATCAGGAAGGTTATAATCTTGCCAAGCTGCTTGTCTGAATCACAATGACTGCATTTGGATACTTGTGTCCAAACAAAAAATCGTAATGTGAGGTTCCCTTTTTCGTTCTACTTGTACACAATCAAGCATTCTCATTTTGTAATAGTTCAATGGGCAGAAGTGGTCGTTTCTTAATTTTTCCGTCAAATCAGAATTAACGATGTGACGTAAACGTGTTTCCGCTAGTTCATTCTCAAGCCAAAACAGTTACCTGTGTTTCATCAAGACTTTCCGTGAGATAGACTGTTGTAACTGTATCAACGGCCAACGAGCACGTAAACAGATAGTGAAGAAACGGTTAAGGAAACAGCGTACAACGGAACGACGATCAACGGTAATGGACTACAGAGTATGCACGACTAGTTCGTAAACTTCCCGCCAACCTACCCACCCACCTGAGGCTAACGCATGAACACAGAAAAACTGGCCTCCGGATAGAGCTCATTTATGTCACTCACTCCGAAGACAACATCGTCACAAACCAGATCATATTTAAAGAGTTTGTAACCAACACGAAGATCAACTCAAAGGTGGACCAAATGAAAATCCAAACAATACAGTGATGCGTGTAATCGGGATGTAGGCATGTGATCGTTGAGCCACGTAGGTGGGGCGCCAGAGATTTGGCACAACTATGAAGGTCACTCGTAAGTGCACTTTGTTAGTCTTCACCACACTTCACCACGAATTCCCCGACACAGACTACCAAACTGGAAGTGACCGTCAGCAAGTGACAATAAGGGTACTTACTAAACCTTTTCCAGTTTGTGTTATTTCGATGTCAATGTAAGATGCCCCGGCTAACTGGATCTGTGTGGGTTTACTTGCTTTATTCTCTGTAAACGACAGGGCCGCTTCCTGTCACACTGTAAGAGATAATCAACCACTGTTTTTCAGACTGCCGGTGCGCACATTAACCGTGTGATCTCGTTCGCCGCTAAAATCCAGCTAACCTACTTGAGACACTCTAAATACACACCGAGACATCTTAAGCTGGAAAACGTACAGACTACACACACAAAAATTGGTCAGACCCGAACCGGACGTTGACTGTGAGGTTAATTCTCACAGTCATGGTCAAACGTCTGATTTTGGTTCGAACGGTTAGAATGTGACCACGGAAGTTGCAAAAATTGAACAAATTTCATTTTAGAGCAAGGTTTAGGTTTGCGTAATCTGATTACAACTGATTGTCACTTGCTAACACTCACTTCCTGGTTTTATGGTGTGTCTCATGACACATCTTAAGGGAACCCATGTAACTGTATTGGTTTGGGGGAAATGATCAAAAATGAGTATTTGTCTAATCGTCACAAATAATTTTTCTTTGTAAAGGAACAGTTAAAAGACGCTATGTATTCATTTCGCACATCCTCGCCAATCATAACTGTGTAATAACAACTGGATTTGAGTGAATTGTTAAAAGCACACATCGGGCTGGATTGTGAGTGAAACTCACAGCTTAGATTGGTTGACAATGGGCAGACATTATTTTCATTCGTGAATGAACTAAATCGTTACAAACAGCATGATGATGATATTTCTTGCTTGGACAGAGCACGGAACAATATGAAAAAGCATTTCAAGTTTTTAACTCTGTTCACCCAAGTTTCTCAATAATGTTTCAGTAGGAAAGAAAGAACAGGATATTCTTTGCGGACCCTCTGGTTGGACGTCTATCGTAAGAATCAGTTGTACGTTCAACGTACTTAAGCAAAGTAGACGGGTCCACCGCTTTACACAACTTCAAAAATGTGTTCCGGGGATAGACTACAAGCTGAGCAAACATTGTTGCATGAGGTGTTTCATGTCAACAATTTCCCAGAGCGTTTCATTCAGAAATAAAGTCAATGTGTTTATTTTAAGAAGGTGTAATTACGGAAGTCTCTTAGAAAGCTGCCTATATCGGCCTCGCTTTTAAAGGTGACAGTCTGGCGAACACTTCTGGAAAGATAACGAGCGTCACACCGAAACTTGTGCATAATGGAGAAATGCTTGTTCTGTCCCCACAAACGGCAGCCATCTCTGAGTCCGGTCAAAATGCAGTCATATTTTCTAACAACAATCGTATCTATAAGTTTTCTTGAATTTGCGGGAGCATTTACGTGGAGAGAACAGAAGAAACGTCTGAAACCATGGCCAAAAGGCATGTTCCAAAGTAGGTGTGGCTTGCATTATCTCGTCGGCTGGTGAGTAACATTCAGCAGGAGCGAAACGCCGCCTCATCTATTGCAAGATACTTACCGACCACAGGTTGCAGCGCCAATGTCACCTGATGAATGATCAAAACTCCCAATTTCTCAGGTATGTCAAATTCTGATTGAATAATCCTCGGCAGCCTGTTCCATGTGTACAAAACAACTGGCTGTTAATCGTTGCTTGCTGTGAGTTTAGCTGTGAGTTTCACCTCACCAAGCAGCTAGCTTTGCACCTTCAACCACACCATTCAAATTTCGTACAGCCCTGTTTTCCTGCTGGTTAGTTAGTGTCTTGATTTGGTCTCTTGATTATTCTATTCACGTGACTCAAAGAAGCTGACTGTTTCAATTTTTTTTATTGTGCTGATTTCAAGAATAAACTTTACTACCAGTGTCAAGCACGTACAGCTGACCTGAACAAGGTTGACATGTAACTCACTATTTTGCACTTGATTCATTCCAACTTTGTGGAAAGAACACACACAAGGACGGGCATATCAGCCGGCAGGTGCCGACTATCTTGTGTACACTGTAACCTGTTTTGAGATTTTCTTAATACCTTTGAATGAGATCTTGCAACTCGAAGTGTACTTCATCCACTTGAGTCAACGGAATGACTGGAGTCACGTACGACTAATCTAACTTACTATTTTTCAAGAGATGCTCTTAATGGACTGATGGTCTTGTCTAGTCTTCTAAACGTCGGCTACTTGCTCCTCTGTATTCGTGTTGATTTCTTCCAACCGGATAACCCACGTCAGATCCGCCCAGGATAATCGACCTAGAGGTGGATCATCAGGAGAATTGCGTTAGCCTTTGTAAACCATCAACTCTAGTCAAACTGAAACAAACCAAACAGGCAAACGGATTTCTTCCTTGGCAATGTGTTTCTACTACAGAGAACAAATGTGCGCAGTACTGAGCACAGTTCAGTGAGCTGCAGCTGGTTTCTTTTCATCTACTGCTTACATAGTCTTGTACACCGTCACGAATCATTATTCTAGTTAGATTCAGAAGGCGATATTTTCTCGCCAATTTTTACAAACTTCCACCGGGTTATTTCCAACTCAGTTACGAAATGATACTTACAGAAGTGTAAACCAAGCTGACTGGTTTCGAACTAAGGTGATGTTGATTGAACCAGTAGTTTGGATTGAAAACAGCTATAAATTTTATTGCCTAAAAAATTACTTCATACAGGATGCCTTACTCACGGGAATTTTTCCGCTGGAAACAATGATCAGAGTGAATTGGGCGATTACCCGGTCATTCAGTGAGCCACTGCGGTATATCAAAAGACCACGATCAAAAAAGATCAGGGCGTTGTCAGGGTGGATCTCAAAAGTATTCTGTATTGTCAGTTGTTTGAAAAATAGAGACTATATGTTTGTTTATCGTGTGATCATATTCAGTAAGGTAAACGAAAACGCCATTCTGCCACAGTTTGTAAGGAGAACAAGGTTAATGCTAGGAGATTAACGGTTCTGAGAGCAGCTCACTGTTGTAACCTATGCCGTTTTTTATTACATGATTTTTAAACGAATAAACTTGTTGATTAAATCGTTGCTACAGAAAATTGCTAATTTGTTTCTTGCAAGCGGGGTCGTTCGTTTTCCTTGGAATTATGAATCTCACCTTAATGCCATCTTCTTTTCTGACTTCCGTTGTCACAAAGGCACATGAGGGTAATACATCCGTATATGCCAAACATTCAGGTAATTTGTGAACGGGAGTGTAACTGAAGTTGAGTGATTTATCAAAAATGAAAGTTCCAGATTGCGTGGTGGGTTTGTAGTGAGCTGACGTGTACTAGTACCACGGTAACACATCATCAGAAGTTCGTTTCAAAATCACAGGACATTTTTTGGTTTGGTGTTGGTATTGTGAATGTGATTTCACAACTTCATGGAAAGAGAATCTTACATTTGATTGCGTTTTCAGTTCTTAACAAATCGGCAGTAATTGAGCCCTCTAATTGTTATCAAAAGCTTGCGACGAGGAAGGATCATTCTTCGGTTAACCTAATGTTTCCTAGATTGCCTAAGTCGTAAGGATTTTGTTGAGTGATGTGAAACATATTTCATTTTACACGTCGAGCGGTGACAGTTAGGAGTGGTGACCATGATTGTAAATGAATCCAAAAAGGGAATCACAGAGGAAAAGTACCGAAAACTACCGGCCTATTGAATACGAACTTGTTTCTTCACACGATGGTTACCGTTTCTGATCTCGTTTAAAGTAACTTTCAGAAGGTGCATCTCTTGGTAAAACATGCAAAACAAAGCGTACAGCATTGTCTGTTCCCCAGTCAGAGGCATCAAGATTTCTTATATTCTGCAAATTTACAGGTAGAATCAAATGTCGCCTACCGGAAGTGGAGCCGCTATATTTCAATCTGCCCTTACTGGGGTAGATTCATTTTCTGGTGAATATTTTGGTTTTATACCCATTTACTAGTCGGATTACAGGTATGTAATCAGACGTCTGCACTTTCCAACCGTATCTGAACACCACTTTCTTGGTGATTTGCTGTCATCCTCATGACCCGATTTGTTCAAATGTCATAACTGTGATGTATAGGTATTGCGGCAGGTTTGTATTCCGTCGTGGCTGTCCTATACGGTAATTGCTCCTTATGTATATATTTCAAACTTCTGTGGTGTAGTTTTAAGTTTTTCCAGACAAAAGTTTGACGTTCATATCTACTCTTTCTCTCTTTGGAAATCATGCAGTTCAATCAGATAAGTGACGGTAAGTGATATGAGCAAGTAGTTGATGACGGGAACGGTAATTGTAGTCGTGGGCAATACTAAGGAAACCGTGGATCGGCAGGCACATCAAATTCGCCGGGTGATTGAAGGCCATATATGTTAGCTAACCTCTACGTAATGTATTCATGCAGAGACGAAACAGGTCTCACCAGCTTGAATACGAGTGTTAAAGACAGAGACGTTATTTTTAAGAAATTCAACTCTAGCGGTTGTCTCGAGTGCCACTCGGTGAAGCAGTGAACCGTGCTCACCGAATCAATGAAAACTTTCTCAACGTCGTAAAGTATTCTTGACCCAGCCAATGCCCAACAAAGACGCGGTCTGTTGGCCAAGGGTTGAGGCAACCTATCAAAGGAGTGAGGGGTTGAACTCTGTTTCGTATTTCTCTATCTGGTCTTTTCAAGCCCAACAGACAGTGCTCATAGTGGGTTGCCAGTCTGAGAGATAACATGTTGGAACATTATATAAAAATTAGCCTCGTTCCCTTAAGTGACTGTCCTCTTGTTGCAACGTTGAGTGCAGTTCTGTTTAACACAGTTTCCTTCTAGACTGGTTATCTTGAACTCAGGGTTGAAAATTACACAACCTATTTCATTTATTAGAGAGAAATAGTGGAGCAAAGAATCTCTGTTATTCGACCCGGACCCCTCGGTTACGTGACGATGGATGAGGTAAGTAAACTGAATACCACTATCGTCGCCTTGTTCGTGGGATTATCATTGTAACTTGCTGATCAATGAACAACTTGCAAAAATTAGTGGCCCGATTAGAACAAGCATCAGGATTGTTGAAGTATGAGGTATGCTTGTAATTCTGCTGCATAAAACGTAGACTTTCAAAATACACAAAGCCACTCGTTACACACAGAATCTTCCTCTGCCTTCTTGCAGGAGTTCGCTGGTTATGTAGATTGTTCACACGGCCTGGGTTCGAACTCCGGTCACATTTTCACGAAGCAACCTTGTTGATCACGGCACCTTCTATCTGACAATGGACAAAAACGGAGTCTTTTCGAATAACGTTGAATAAGAACTCTAACTGGATGTGCAGGCTGGTGTGAAACGTTAGTGGCGATCAATTTGTAACAATTGAAATCACCCACTCCTCATCAGTGGACAAATTTTTGCTTAACAACTTCAATGATTTCGGTGATTTCAAGCTGGAAAGAGGTCTTATTCGTGAGACCAATCGATCAGAATTAAGATGGCGTTTAATGTGTCTTTTCTCAAGGCGATCAGCCAATCAGTGCATTGCTCACGAGAGTATGTGGTTGGGTGTTTAGGAGTTGTTAATTGGTCTTGCTTAATGTGAGACCGATGGTTCTGTGGTCAACGTGTTTACCTCAAGAAAATGTGACCGTAATTCGTTTCCCGGTCTTGGCAAATATGGGCTCTACTGATGAGATCTAACAGGAGCAGAACTCCACTTCAGTGTTGATTCTGATTGGAGCGTTTGTCCGAAGACAAAAACTGCGGTTAGATGCGAATGAAATTTCAATTAGAATCAACCAACTCCCACACTACTTATCAGTAACTAAAGATTTCTCTTGTCGGATAGTCGACTTTTATTCCAATATTCTGATTTTTTTAAAATTTATTTAAATTTATTAAATGTGTAATTTACGCCTGTTGATTTAGTGTTCCCATTAGCAACCGTAATTGGGCGGTTAGGAGATATTTTTCAACGTTATGGCATGGTCTAACGGGTCTATCTTACGCAAAATCAGTAGGACCCACGTAATTTTAGTCGTTATTTCATCTAACAACAAATTTGAGAGAGTTTGTATACACATTTCATCACTTGAAATTAATTTATACCTGGAGGGCTTCAGTACAGTCTACTCAATCCTGATGATAGCGGGTTCATTTTCGAAGAACTTGAAAGAGACGATGGTCAGTTTGATGGTTTCTGTCCTAATTGGCAGTCAGTTCACATTTGCCTATAGGTAGCACATGTACGTTGTTTACAATGTTTCAAATCGCAGAGGACTGATATATCAGACTTCGGGTGTTGTAAATGTCACATTTGTGCTTCGGTAGATTTCAATTCCATTGCATCTACAAACACATCGTTTGAGATAGATGTGTCAGCAATTCTAATCAGTTTAAATTCTATGCGAATAACGTATAGAGAAAGCAAATGTAGTGCATTGCTTACAGAAGGAAATGTTAGCAAGGATGAACATGATTCTGTTGAATACATTTGTCACCAGGAAGCAATTTTTACGGCATTCCGTAGTCTTTTTTGTTCAAAGTGCGGAAGCTGTCAAGCACGGATAATTCCACTGTATGCACGTGAGCTGCTTACCAAACCAAATTAGGACAAGATCGGAGTTTAGATGTGTGCACCTTTGTTGTATAATGAATCATGAAGTCAGTGCTCTATGCCCTGAAAATATGGTCACAGAGCAGGATTATGTGAAGATGATGCTCTTTATGGGCTAAAAACGATAGCTAAAAATATACCGAAAAAGTTTACGAGGGATTCGCGGTGCCTTCAATCAACTGGAAATCAATGTGTAGCTGGTGTTTCTTATGAAATTACCTGATCGCCCCAAGACACCTGAGACAATACTTAGGGGCTGATTTAGGAGAGCTTATCATGCAACTATGAGGAGAAGTCGGATATGTAACAACAAACATCATCCAAAGGCATCGAGGTAACCCGAGTCAACAACAATTATGAAAATATAAAACGAGAAGACAAGATGATAAGTATGACGATATGTAAGCATTTCGTAAATTCCCATTAGTCGGTCACGTATAACACTCAAGTATACAGGTTATATGCACAGTAGTAAAACAGTTCATCCGCAGATGCCGCAAGATATAGATTGGCATACCGGACCTAGTATTTGACAGAAAAAATGACGAAAATGTGACAAACAAAGACGACGACCTTGACGTCCGTACAAGAATCCAGCATCATTGATCTCGAAACATTCAAATGCAACAGGTTACTCGTCTGACGCGATCACGTTGTTGATGGTCCTCTTATGCAATCGTATCCTTATGATGTTGGTGGCTTCTGAAGCTATACCGATGTGGTATCACAGTCTGACTGTCTGTTCCCAGAGTGTGCCAATGCAATTACTAGCCTTCCCGTGAGAGTGAAATCGTCTAACACGCCGTAACCTCCACATATATATGAGATCTGTTCATTTCATGTTATTGCTACCATTCTTTTGAGTTCACGTCTTAAGTACATGATCGATGAGAATAAACGAAATGGTTTGCACTTGCAGCCTGCGTCCTTTTACCACCTTGTTGAATTTACTAATGGAAACTCAGCATTTTAAACGCCTCAAGAGAAGAATGTAGGCAGCACGCCCACAAAGATCTTGGATACCATTTTAAACCTAAACTTGTCATTTCGTTCTAATTCTGGTAAACGTCAGAAATTTGGTAGGTAACAAACCGGCAGTTCACTTACAACATATGTGCTTAAGTTGCTCAGCCTGGTAAATGCGACAGTAAGACAAAATGCATAAAGAAACTGTTTGAACGCATATGAAATTTGACGGATTATTTGCATAGTGAAAAATTTACATACTACGGCATGAATGAAATCAAGCTGTGTATTATCTCGGTGGCTATGCATTTTAACCTTACGGGAATTATTCCATTTCCAGTCCGGTTCCCGTCAGTTTGGTTTGTATGCCAGCATGATTTGCCGTCATGCACAGCAATCAGTTATGTTTTCATGATTATAATGGAACCGTCGTAATTCGACTACGCGACAGATTTCCCAGTTTTTCGTGCGCAGCTTAGTTTTTCCCGTTACTGTCTGTAATGGTTGAGGTGTATGCAAATGGGCACATACAGATTTTTTATACGAAAAACGTTGCTGACAGCAAGCAGTAATTTGGCCGACTAACTCGTAACCCACACACTTTTACTAAAAAAGTTCATGGTAAAATACTCTGTTCTATTACACTGCACAGTCACTGAGAATTCCGCAACTGCAGTCTGAACGCACATTGTCTCATTACCATTTTGAATTTACATCAGAGTAGTACAACTCAGTAAACCTTTGACAAGAATTTAGCTATCCGATAGACTACTCAACAAACCGTTAGCCCAAAAAATCCTGATTAATCCGGAGTACTAGTTCGGTCTCGTGTTTGGAATAAGGAGCATACAACTTCCTTGAAGAACTTTGACTAACGTAATTTGTGTGATGTTTTCTCATCAGGATTTCTCACAATCTAAACACAAAATTACACGTTGATACGTCGTTATATAAACACACCGAGGGACAGTGAAGTCTGTGACACCTGTGTGCACATAAGTTAGTGCCTACCACCAGTTCTACGCAGTTTTAACGTAGGGCTCACGAACATCAAAATCTGGGCAGACCAGTTTGCATGATGATATGTGAGCGAGCTGGCAGATAGAGCTGTTTATATTACGGCATCACAACCAGAAAGCGATGGTGGCGTCAGCCTTGCGGTCTGTCTGGAGCATGCGCTTTACGATTGAAGCGGAAGGGTCTTGTCCTTTAGGACAGCTGGTTTCATCATAACTACCTGTACGTTCTTCCGACGAACGCTGAGTGACGCCCGTGTAGCCAGCAACGGTAAATATCAGAGCCAAATCAAGTCACTAGAAACCTGGTACTATTGACATAAATAGTACAAAAATTACAAGATACAAACCTCAGCTAATTTGGGTTCGTAGGATAAGATACAATGTTTGGTCGCAACAGGCCGTCAAGGGTCCAAAAGGCACGACTGATGGGCATTGACGAACCGACGAAATGCGATCATATCGGTCTGATGTGTGTCTAAATACCCGATCTTCGGTCAGACGGATTAGCTGTTAACAGTTTTATGGTGGACCGTAGGAGGGTCGAATTCACAGGGCTAGGGAGGGTGAGATTGACAGATAATGAGTGTGTGGGGAGGTGAATGAGATTCAATGACTGAGGGAGGCGGGCTGGATGAATTAGTACTTTTAGGCAAGGTTGTAAGAATAACAACATATATGTGTGTATCAACGATCGAAGGAATATTTGGCCAGAAGAACACTGCACAAACCACATCTTTGATTTTCCTGATACAAAGTTATTGTTTTCAGTAAGATGTGCAATGAACTGATCGTTATTACATCTGTATATAACACGTCTGGGGGGTTGGGTCGAAACAACCCTACATCATCATTATCATCACCTTCACAGACAGTAATACATCAGTGATTTACACGGATGCTCAACTGCAGCACAACCATGAAGAAGAAGAAAGAGCAAATCCTGTATAGAAAAGGAGAAGAAAACAGGAAAGGGACGGAGAGAGACTCAACTACCAAAAATAACTACATGGTAGCTACAGTGGTACAATGGATTTTACTACCTCACATACGTTTTTTCTCCAGTGACTCTTTAGAATGATTCAATTTGCTCTACCAGCATTTTCAGAAATATCACAAACATAACTTAGTAATATACTTGACACATAAGGAGACACAAAGCGATGCAGAGAGGCTATCCAGCATTATATACTTGAGAGTGCTCCTCCACGCGGCCACATCAACTCTAACTGGAAACAAACATGCTATGTCAAAAATGATTGCCCCACGGTGACGGGAAGGGATCTAACTACCAAAAATAGCTTCGTCCATATTCAAACATTCAATATCAAGATGCCTACACTTCGCAAACAAACAACCGAGCTGCAAGTCAGAGTAAGGCGTCATCAGCAAAACAGCTTACCTACGGCTTCCACTGCCTCACCTCGTTAAGTGCACTCACTTCACAGACAACTCGGCTAAACAACGACATTCACGCCACTGAACCTAGTTAGCCGCCATCTCATCTGAAATCTCTAGCCACCGACTCCGTGAGTCACGAGAGCCCTAGCCTGGGAGACGAAACCGATCTACAGTGACCAACCCCTTCGGAAACGATTTCATTCGTCTACGCCACGTCATCATCTGTCTACCTCGCACCTCACGCCAGTCGACCGCAGCGTCGGCAAAATGCGCTTGGTATAGCAGACGAATAGCCGACAGCTTCAGTGTATGGATTAACCGTTTAAATCTATGCAGAGGTAAGTACTGAACAAAAGAACTCGTTTGACACTCAATGCCAAACACACGTTTCCTAACTTTCTCGTTGCTTACTAGCTGGTGCCACCTGATGCCATCGACCAATCGAAGATATCAGTAGTCAAGTCCCTGAGGACGGTTGATACCCATCACACTGAGTGGCCATGTTTCTCTGCCGTAAAGTAGTACGTGACCCTAAAGCATTAGACAGATACCTCTCTGTCGCCATAGGTGCCCCAGATTGGCGAATACCGCTCCAGCCTTAGAGATACGAGCGCCTATTTCATTCCCTACACCTCCGCCGCCACCGCCGCTGATGCAGCTTCCCAGGTGTACAAACCGGTCAAAATCTTCTACGTTATCACAGCAGAATGACAGATGCACCTCGCATTTTGAGGTTGAAAAGCGCATTCCGGTGTACTTCGCACAACGCGAAATAGCGTTTAGCGTTGCTTGTGCTGTTTGAATGTTGTCAAACAGCAACGTCATCAGCATAATCAAGACCAGTCAATCTCTCATCAGATAGAAGGTCCACTCCTATAGCTTGTGAGTACCGCAGACAATCCTCCATTGTTTCGCGGTCGAAAAAATTATACTCAAATGGTGAGTGTGGATAGACTTGGCGTGCGCCACTTCCGATGCTCAAAATGTTAGACAGTTCACCGTAAAGCCTAGCCTGAGCTGAACTATGTGGGTAAGATGCCGACAGTATGTTCACATACTTGGCCGGTGCACCCGTATGTTTGAGCGACTGTAAAATTCTACATCTATCAACCAAATCGAACGGCAAATGTTGATCGGCGATATGCATGGCGCTTCTCTGAAATTTGACGAGGAATAAAAATGAGATCTATACATCCCCGCCCATGGGGAATCCCTACCCATTCTTCTCTAATATTTACTTCTTGGACTGCGGTGAGTCAACGAATTATAGTGGATGTCAGAACCCTAGTAATGACTGGGGTCAAACTAATTCCCCTATGGTTTTCGCAAGAGCCCCAGATACAAGTTTGTGGCGGCAACACAATAGAATAAGCAGACCGACTAAACTGACCGTCAGTGTTCCGTCCACCGTTTTATCTTCTGGAATTTTATCACAGGTGAGTGTGCCGTTGGTCTCGTTGATAGCTTCACTGGCAGATGGTCGCCTGCGACCAGTGACACGGATCAACTTATAGAGTTCGCCGGTGTTCCCTGAAGCAGAAGCGGTCTCCTTAACTTTTCGTTAACTTTTCCAATAACGAAGCCTCACTATTAGCCTTTAGACTACGTCTCAGTTTCCTACAGATATCTCTTCTACACTTGTTATGTGAACTACCAGGAAGAATGTTTCGTCTGGTTTCTAACAACTCCAACGATTTCTCCGAGATCCAATGTCTGTTCAATTCATGCACCCCTGTGCCGCATACTACAGTATTTGCTTCCCAAATGGCCTGTGAGATTTGAGTTCAGCAGCCATTAGGATCGTCGGAGTGAAAACTACTAAGGTAGCTTTCTAAGCTGGCTTGGTACTTATGCTTTACCGATGGTAAGACCAGTTTCTCAACAGCCAGTCGCTACTTAGCAAGAATAAGAACAAAAGTACAACGTATTGACGCTCTATCTAAATCCAAGTAGGTGCCCTAACAAGATCGACAGTCTTGAATGGGAACATGCCACCTATAACTAACGCTCATGTGATCTAACTGAGACCAAGTCTGAGTTGAAGAAGGCGGGAGCCAAATATAGCAATGAAGTACATGATGTATGAAAATGGTGCTGACCAAAAATAGTTTGTGCTCAGCGCACAGCCGCAACGATTGTCCGCCGTTATCTGAGTGACGTGATACTATCCCAAACCTGCCACCTAGACAAGGTTTGGCCTCACCTAGGTGGCCGACCTGGGTATTCATATCTAATACCAGAATGACTATCAGAACCCTGCATGGAGCAAAGGAGGGCGGTCAGATCCGAGTAAAACGCTTCCGACAGTTAACAGGAATCCAGACTACTAGTGCGATTGCAGCCGTCCTGCTAATGCCTTTATCCACTCCAACCTGACTCGCAACGTCGGGTGCAGAGTCACCTGAAGTGTATAACCAGTATCGGGCAGACAATGCGGGTGTTGTTGGTTCCAAACGTTGACTATTGTGCTGGATTCCAGTCTCCCAGATACGAAACTCATATTTAACGAGTCTATCATTTACACGAGAGCGGCCTACTCACCTGTCGGTTTTAGAGTATGTACGTTCAAGGCATCTATATTAATTCGCATTTTAGGTCTAAGCAAGGGAGGAGCGAGGCCTAGAGTTGAATGCTAAGAAACAGGGCTGACCGAGTGAATGCTACTGCGATTCGGTTTATCTGTTGCCGGACCTGTGGAGTAATTATCAGAAACGGAGGTCGTGAGCGGCCTGAGAGCTGAATTTGATAGAATAGTAAGAGATGAGTCAGCATGTGTTCGCCTAACCACCTTGCTGTATGCAACAGATATGGCGATCCGGTTTATACTGCTAGACGGCCGATGTAATGTGGAATTACTGGTGTTGTGATTAGTCACAGTTGTATGTGGGCTGAGATACTGCTAGGACACCCAGACCTAGACCGGAGAACGATAGGGTTCTCAATCGAAGCCTTCGGCTCAAAAGGCTGTAACGCAAGGCTGACGATGGGTGTACCAGAACTGGTGCATTTTTTAAAATAGAGACACCAACCTTCTTCCACCCCCGGACATGGGGGAC
The DNA here is from genome assembly GCA_008508345.1 of Paragonimus westermani. Lineage (NCBI taxonomy): Eukaryota > Metazoa > Platyhelminthes > Trematoda > Plagiorchiida > Troglotrematidae > Paragonimus > Paragonimus westermani. The sequence goes on from QNGE01000898.1 coordinate 63,693, forward strand.
CAGGAGACTGTGGTTTGTCGGACATGTCTGGTATGAGTGACTCTGTCGGTGTGTTGACCACACCGTCCAGTTTAGCCCAATAGATGATCGAGATGTACAAGCCTTCACACCTCGTCAAGATCCGGTCTCTTCGTGACAGAGAGAATCCCACAAATAAACCAAGTATTCTGTACCGGCCTACAAAAACCTACTCGTGGTGGTTACTGGCAGGTGAATTCCATATGATAAGTCGGTTGTGTAGATAACTTTGTGCCAGCGTGAAATCGGTGAGCAACTAGAGCACCTAAGTGTGGATATGACGTTTCCGTCGCTGGTGCTAATCCAGGTGTAGCCCGGGTTATTCGCTACGATGTTGCTTCAAGAAGTGACAAGTATACCAAAATTTTTCCTGCCGGAAGTGTTTAGTAAATTGAGGGAAACACGAGTGTGCTGTGCGTTCCACCATCATTGTTAGTGTGTACACACACCTACGTATGCGCATTTGTACATCACCGCTGTCCACCAATCAGAGAACGGCAAATCAGACGTGCTGCAGGTCTGACGGCCTTCGAAGGGTATTAAGGCATATGATCAAAATTGAGTTGTATACTTGGCTTGCTCATAAAATTGTGATTTAGGACGAGGCAATTTAATGGCCGGATGACTGACGCAGTGTGACGTACTGCGATCAGTTTTGAAGCAAAACGGTCTCCATGACTTAGTCGTTTGACACTGTTGTCGTTCTGCTTGTGGTGTGACGTATTCCGCATTCGTGCACTCCAGCCAGTAATGTCGTACTGCAGCGTAAGTTGTTAATCGATTTTCTCACCGTAACAATCGTTGCTTTCACCCTCCTACGCATGTAAACAACAAGACTGTGAGATAATGGCTGTGCGTGGACATATCTTTGTCGTTGTTGAGTGGACGAATGATCTGCGTTACATCGACTACTTATCTTGTCCGGCCTTACTTATGGGACCTTTGGTCGTTTCAAGGGAGCGGTGTGGTGACCAGACGGTGGTTTAGCACTGAATTATCGATTAACTGACAAGGAGAATTACCCTTACAAATGTAACGCGTTTCACTGTAGCGGATCAGTTTATCTGGCTATTGTATGGTCAACTGCATTTCGAACGCGGTTCATGGTGGGACTTTTTTAAATCCTGAACACACGTTAATTTTTCGTCGTTGACTATATACTGCGGGACATTAAGCCTATTCCTGTGTGATATTTTTTGCAAACCAACATATAAATACACATGTCTGTAAGTGCCTACCAACACTATCTAACCGCTGTCCTTTGTTTTTGAATAGTTGTGTCAACACAGCAGTTAGTGCACTGTCAAATATGTCGTCTTCTGCTAAGGGAATTTGACAGTTTCAAGTATGTTGAGTTGAACCGTTTGTCTGAAGAGAAGTTGGCCACTTTCAGCATACTTTATTGCAGAATATGTTTTAATGAGAAACTACCAAATGTGATTAACCGGTCAAGTGTGTTCATATTGCACTTTGATCCTTCAGGTTATAAAGTGTAATTTTATGATTTGCCAGGTTTTCACTTTGTCTCCGTTGTTATCGCATATCGTCTGATACATACGTATCATCAGCCCTGCAAAATTACCAGGCTCCACCGTACTGAACAGGAGTCATAAAAAAGCACGCGAAAGTACAGTGGCCGCTTTGGACCTGATTGTGGGGGTCTGGTCGTCGACTAAGGATTACCGGTCATAATTCCATCTAACCGTGTGAGTAACAAAGCAGTCACTAAGAAAACTAAAATTTTACACCTCACTACACAACCTGAACATTATGTTGTGTAACTGTTTGGAACGTACGTTACACAGGACGTTGTTCAATGCCGATACGACAGATTGAGCGAAAGATAAATAGGTGAACTTCGGCGAAAATCGCACTGTGGCAATACTACGACCGATATATTAAGAACGAGCTGGAATAATCATGTGTCATATAAATATTCGGTACTTTATCAACGAATGAGGTTATACACTTCATAAACACCATCCAAAATTTCCGTTCCCGGAAGCGTTAAATTAAAAACAATATCGAACAATCTACCATGGTCATTTTAACAGCCTGGTGAACGAGATATGTAATATTGGTTCAAATTACCACAGTAAGCCAAGTGATATACGATACAGAGAATCCCTGTCACAACAGATAATGAGGAAAACGATCGTGTTTTTCTTCACAGTGTCTACCTGAGTAAAGCATGAACAGAACTGACATAGTACTGAAGAAAGAAACGTAAATCACACTCTCAAAAGGAATCTATTTCCATTAATCCGGAGTTATCCTAACAGGCTATCTTGCGGATAATTGGTTTTCTCGCTAGACAGTTATCGCAAATCACATAAATTATGTTACCTGGTGATTTATCTTATCTGGTAGACGATTTTGTGGCTGTATACACCACACAAATATATTACACTGTTCAGTTGTTGAGAATATCTGCAGCTCGTGTAATATCATAAGCGAGTGTGGGGGCAAACATCGAATGATGGATATTTGTTATCACGTTTTGAATTCATACTGTGATCCGTTGTCAACCAAATATGCATGAAGTGTTACATGAATGAAAAAATGTCAAAACAAACACCCCTCTAAATATAGTAACATTTACTCGGTTTTACTGAAGGTGACACATTTACAGACAACCACGTGAAGATTCGTTTAAAAATCTGAGTAGGTTTGGAAACAAATTGTTGAACAAAACATGACGTGTAATTGGTGAGACAAACTGTTGCGTATTTTTGGCAGGAAATTTTTACATGTTTGAAGTATTCAAAAAAAGATATTGAACGGCTGAGGTTGTGAAATTTACGTCAAAATGCACCTGTTAGCTCACATGCATATAAAGACCTTCTGTTTAACATTTTCGTCACGTATGCCGATAGAATTTATTATTTTGGTTAAATTGGATAGTATTACAGAAATTACAACTTCGTACTAATTGTCGACGTAAATTTTCTGAGAAACCTTTTAAACATGTGCAATTTAATTCTTGATTTATTTGTATACCACAAAGTTTTTTTTCGAATTTCACGTACTTCCGCAATGAATTGCGTTTGAATTTAACGTGGGGACAATTAATTAGAAGCAAATTTCATTATGTAATTAAGTGCCTGATGTGGTTTTATATGCCTTGGGGGAATTCCCACAGTTTCTGAACGTTAGTACTACAATTCACCGACATAGTTAAACATCTTTTTTTCACTGACTAGTAACCTTACCGTGTTATCAAATGCACGTTTAAATTCGAAGCTGGAGTAATAAATTATTAAAAGATTTTTCAAACAATTAAATTCGAGCCGCTCAGTCCATTGTATTCGAAATCCGAGCTTTTCCCCCCGTAAAATTTCACTGTCGACTGGCCGCAAAACTCTGCGAAATACGGAAAGCGGGTTGTAATAATTCCCTTTTAATCTGTAGGAGAATTTCGATGTACATTGCACAGTTATGACAGCTTCTTCATCCTTTCAGTCTTACTTACATCAACAAATATTCCAACACAAATATTGCGTAAGGAAAGTCGTCGTAGAGCTGCTCGTGTCGCTTTGACCCACTAGGATCATCAGATTTATTCGTAACTAGTTACACTGAGGCATCTTTTTCACACTTTTTTGCAATAAAACTAAGTAGAAAAATGCGCTTTTAAAACAAAAAAAATATATTTCAATGAATAACTTGTAGTCAATTTTAGTAAGTTGTCTGACATATCACCATCACCAACCGGCCTACTCACCTAAGGGCATAGTCGGACTGATAAAACATCACTTTTTTTAAGAGTAAACAGCCAGGTTCACAAAGAAGCACTTCCTGCTACTGACTGCTAGGTCAATCTGGATTTCATATATCAACTGTAATCTTCTTCATCTGCAACTCTGACGGTTATGTAATGTTAGATTTTTGTGGTTAGCACCATTACTCCATCGATTAAACAATGCATTCTTCGTCATGACAGTAATACACATCTGTGCCTTGCATGTTTGGTCCGGTTGGCAAGGATCTAGCTGATTTACCGGGCTGATTCCACCACTGATTTTACCATCTTTTAAGTTGTTTGATAGTGAAGAATGAAGTGGCAAGCTGACTTTTTGGTGGAATGAACTGTAAATCACATATGTTGAACAGTCCTTTTTACTGAACGTATGTTTTAAAAAGCCATCTCTCAATGAAATAGGGTACTAGTTGATGAGTCGACCGTTATAAATGTATAGTTGGCTCGTAACATATCGTGATGGAAGCAAGTGATGTTTGTTTAAGTTACCTGGGATGTCTCTCTTGTCGCACTGAACTGTCCTGCAAAGGCTTCATTTTAACAAAGCGAACAGATCATCTATAACACCTTTGTCACCGACGTCCATCTTGCGCAGGATGGTCTCCAACCACGTCAACGACAAGACTGAATCCTGGTTCGACTAACTCCAGGTTACACTAACTCATTTTGTAGGACCAACAATGAGAGGTTGAGTCCTAAATCAGAAAAAGAACTTGACCGTCCAAAATAACGCTCTTTCACTTGAGTGGTTTCAACAACGTTTGCCCAACAAAAGTCTCCCTAAAAGCAAGTGAGAATTTCGGGCAGGAAAGTGGTTGCCTATAACGACTGGCAGAACACTATATCCATTTGGCTATTTTTGTAGACCGGACCCTCAGCCTCAGTGCGCATAAGTTCCGATGAACAGTAATCATACAAATCGGTTTCCGCGTTTTATGGCACACGTTTGGCTGCCATTCCATTAAGGTATGTGGTATGGCAGCTGCATCTCGCACGATCGCAGTTACTTTGTGTGAAACGGGAGCTGATCGTCGAACCTGACTAGACCTGATCTGACGCGTACAGTCATTAGGGTGTGAATTTGGAAGTGATCAGGAGTGTGGACCACTAACGAGTTGAAAAGCAACACAGATTTAACACATCAATAAAACGAGTTTCAGTATTTTGAGATACACCTTGAGTCTGGGAAACGGCAATCAGGGAAGAATTTCGAGGAAAGATCGACTGTGCTTTAACAATAATGGAACAAACCCACTTATTTTCGAAGATGGCAGTGCTGTTTCGTTTGGGTGGCAGAACCGAGAACTAGGCATCTCAGATGTATTCCACTTTGATTAGAAATTCATGTGATTATAACGTTGAACTCGACCACGAAACATCGCAAGTTATTTATTAACATAGCGAGTCGTGGCTTGCTTGTTGTTGTTTAATCAGGTTTCAGTCTGCGACATCTTAATGGAATGTTCACAGTTTGTAGAATCAGAAACAAGTCCTAGTTTGTGCAGCGTATAACTCATTCATTGGAAGAGTTGGCTCGAACATGGATAGGAGCAGTCCGGATGAATAAGAAACGTGAGTCGGCAATACTTAACTTACGTGTCGTCGAAAATAACATCAACATGTTCTGTAATCCTAACTTTTATTCTTACCAATCACAAGAAGTTCGTTAGCTGTTTTGAGCATTAGCGTCAGATTTCATGAGGCCAAGATAGCCAAACAGGTTTAACTCCCTCATTGACTTTATTATTCATGAGATTCGAACCCTCGGTATGTTGTCACACCTACTTATAACAATGAAATAATTAAAAAAACGTTGAAAGAAGTTCGTCGCCTGTTAAGCACACATGGTGACAGTACAAGTTTTGAAGTCCAGCGTTCACTTTTCCTGATAAGGCTCAACCGTTTCCAACCTTATTACAGTCGTTGAGGTTATTCATTCCAGTTTAACACCAAAGTTGCCAACCGTTTAATCACTCAACTTTTTTCATTCAGTCAACCAGTTTACTCTTCCAATACGGTTAGTTGTTCTTTTTTGGGATGCTATGTTTCTCCCCCATCACTTCAGCTGGATACTCGATTGTGTCGGGGTATAATCAATCATAACACTGAGTCTGGTATTTTGTGGGTAAATTCACTCTATCTACCCCGACAGACACATTTCTGTTCGATTGGTGAGAAAGTCTTAGAAATGGAAACGTAGAGATTCATTTAGTGTTCCATACGAAGCAAGACTAATTAACCGGTTATCTTACGTGTTTGTTCCTAAGGTCGATTAAAATGTTATGATCGGACGCAAGAATAAGCTTGTTCGAGAGATCTAACTTAAATATATATGATAATGTGCAGATTTTGTACTTTTCTTTTGTATACAACATATAATTACAAGCTGATTAAATAGGCGTGCTGTATCGTTCAAAATTACCTAAACACGTTACGTGATTCTTAGTGGTTTCGTTTAAGTTCTGCTCGTAGATGTCAATAACACTGCTCCTACCATTGAAATGTTCTTCCAACCCTAGATGGTAATCATTCCTTATGGTGTTGCTATTTCTGCGATCACTTAGCGAAAGATAGCAGCCGGCTGATGGTATGGTTTTCCATTCAGTAACAACATTGACTTCAATGAAACGGACATAAAAGCCGAATGAATTCAGAATGTACAGTGATGTTGCCCAAACCAGATAAACGGAAGTCATCAGAATAAACCGTTAATAAGTTCAAATATTGTTAATAACGTCGTTTTTGATTGGCCGCACTGGAGATTACGGAGGCAGACATTTGGGATATCGTCACATTGCTACATAGGTTACTTTCAGTGTACGGCTGAGTATATTGTGGGCAGACCAAAGTCCTTGAAAGCGTCAATTTGCCAGTCTCCCGTATGAATAGCAAAATCGTCCGAAGGGGACTTTTATGTGAGGTGGCTAACCGAAAACCGACTACGTTGAAACGACTGATGGAGACCTTTCGTTTCGCTACGTGCGCCAATCGATTAGTTGACAATAAACTTTGTTGTGATATGTAATGAAAATTAAGGTCACACCCTGGGTCAACTGAATGTATGTTCACGGAGGGCTGACAGCTGGAGGCTCAGAGGGGATGATTAACTCGTTGATGCACCACTTTCTGAGGTTGCAATCACCCTGCAACTTCCTTCAAGGCGCATATGTGGAGCTCAGGTATTTTAGTCCACTCTCAACAGTCCCAAGAAGAATTCGTTTTATAATTAATTATAATTAAAATGAGCGGCCAGTACACAACATAGATGAAAGTCATTCTCACGGCAGAACAAGCAAGCGGAATGGGTGCACAAATCATATTGCAGGGCGTCCTAGATCGCTTTAGAGTGTTGCAGAGAGTAGTCAAGGATCCTTGCATGTGTCTTGAGGGGTGGCATTTTCCGCAGAGGTTAAAGAACTGGGGAGTTAAGCGCACCATCCACAGACGAACAAGTTGGTGGAATGGTTCAGTCTTACAACAAACGAATGAGTGGAATGTACAGGCACTAAGTATGGATATAGATTACCACAGGTATTACCCAAATACCACTCGACAAAGCGTGATGTAACACAAAGTTCACCATTTGAGGTTATATTATGGAGAGACAAGGATTCTATCGGACGTCTGTGTATTCGCAGACAAGGAAGAACAACTGCCGGCTTGCTGACAAAATTTTCCGGAACGTCGTGTTATTAAACGGTCAGAAAACACGATATCGAAGTGAACGAAGATATAAACTGTGACATGACACAAAAATGGAGTCCGTTGAAGATTGGAGACCAGATAAAAGTGAGAGGCCGTGGTCGACCAGAGATACAACAAGAGACACGAATTCCGTATATAAAGACATCCGGTAGCCCTAACATCCCTTAGTAAAAATATATGCGGCAAGCACTTGTAACAATCTAGAGGGTAACTCGCTGAAACCACTGAGACACGTGAACAGTACGACTTGCAGATAGCGTTCTTTTAGCATCCTGGCGTGCTCACTTAAACACCACCTATCAGAATATGGCGTAATTTTAAGCCTTGGTATTCTTTCCATTGTTGACCGTCTGAAACTGGAACAATCTCCTAAATGGTCATCTTTTTAGCCGTCCGACGCAGAGTCAGATATTCACAAACATTCCCAGCTTCTTCTAGTGTGTGAATTTCCTATAAATTTTTATTAATTCGGCCCTGCAGTAGATGAAATTAAAAGACAAGTGAGAACACGAGCTTCCGGGTGAAAAGATCACTGGCGCACAACTAACGCTGGCAGAAAAGAAGTGAGTTCTTCAAAGTAGGAAAGGGTGTGATAGGTGACTAAGACAAAGATGCGGTTATTGAAACATTCATTAGAACACCCTGGTGCAGTTGTTAGATATCGTGAAAACCCACGGTGAATGGATCACGGGCAACGTGATAGACCGTGTAAGTCATCAGTTTGAGGAATCGATTCATCAAACAAGAAATAACAAGCAAAAATGTCGACCAAACGCTCACAATCAAAGCGAATTGTACAAGACGTTCAAACAAAGAATTCATCGCACGGTGAACTGAAAGTCCGGTTGGTAGGCGCAAGCGCACGAACAGCGTGAAAATGTGCGATTCATAAAAAAAGATTCTTGTTTCATTGGACTATCTTTCGAAATTATGTGACGGGTGATCTAGTGAACCAACCGGCTAATCTGCAACCCAGACATTCTTATTTCAAACTATTTCATGTTTATGCTTATGAAAAACCATCTTGAATGACCAGTGTTTCATGAAACTTTTTACTGTTTGCTTGGTAATGTTTTATTACGTCTTTATGCAGACAGCCTTTAACGACTTCTACCACAGAAGTGTATGCGAGTGAGGTCGAACGGTTAAATCATAACTTTTCCAGCTGTGATCATAGAATCGCCGCACGAAGTGCATATACATATGTGCGTAATTACTCCATTCTGAAGCGACACAGCTGTCGGATTACGGACAAATGATCACGTCACCTATAGTAGAACTGAATAACTTACCACTATCAGTTGAGGTATGCTGGCTGGGGTAGGTTAGCCACACGCCTTTGATTGGGTCGACGATGAGGGTACGACGGAGGATACAAGACAGATTAAAAGACCAGTTGATAGATCTTAGACTAACGACACACTTTAGAAGAAGCAAACAGATTGGCATCAGCGAGTACAGCTGACGGATTTGATTCAACCGCCAAATTCAAACGAAATGTGTTCGTTTGACCAAGGATAGGACAGACAAATTGATTGCGAGAGAAAATTGTTTGCCTAAGGATTACAGAAGGATGTTCAAGCGCAACGCTCCTTCTTGTTCAACATATCAGGCGTTTGGGACCTGTTGCTATATAGAGGTATTGAGGTATGGATGAAAAATGAAAGGATAAAGACCAGGCGCTACTCTTTCATTGAAGTATGTCCTCTTGTGGAGTACTCCTCACAGTCCACATGGTTGAAGTAATCACTAATAGGCAAGTTAAAAGTTTAATTACTTTGTTTTAACAAATGTTGCTGGCGGGTAAAAGGGAACCTTCGTTTTCACAAAGGTTGAACATCAGAATCGATCGCAGCTCTCACCTCCCATAAACTTTTCGGTCGGCCCCTTTCGAAAACATACAGTAGATGCGATGTTAGTTCTTGTTAGAGTTTGTCAGCAGTGCACATCCATTTCTGAATACCGCTCAACGAGCTAAGGATTTCAACCTGTCGAGCAGTCCTGTTGGAGGGACCATTGATTATAGTTAACAAGGTGATTACTGTGCCTGCTTTCAAGGCGATCGGACAGTTCGATCATTACTCACATGCGCAAGCTATTCCCGCCTATTTCCGCTTCAGGCCCTTAATTTAAAGAAGCTTATTCTTGGCTACCCAAAGTACTTGTTTACACGTCATGATAGGAGAGGGAACTGAAGAGAGCAATGGAAATGAATGCAAAGACGAACCTTTTATCACGGACACTTAACCAGATGCTACCAAATCAGATCACCTGAGGACAAACCAGATAAGTGGTCATCGGTTAGTTTTAGTAAGGGAGTTATCTCTTGAGTCACTCAGGCAGCCTGAGCATTATTCTTAAACGGAAACGGATTAGTTATCAAATGTGATAATCCACTGGAGCCTAATGTGAAGTTACTGGTGCTATTATCAACAGGGTTGTCTCATGAAGGAGAAACCGGAGTTCTATTCCTGGTCGTGGGAAGAATCTGTACTGCTGACGAACCTTAACAAGAGCAAAACTTGAGTCGGAAGAGGCTTGCCGGAAATCTTTGAGAGCACCACAACTGTAATCGGTTGTCGGTGGTTCTCACCTTATATTAACCAAGATCTTCTACCAGGAACCAGCAATAAGCAATGGACCAAACAATTAGCATCTTGTGATGCAGTTCAGATCGCAGTATGTGTCATGAACGTACGTGTTACATTCTGTCGACGGCACTTTAGATGTTGATTTTGAACCAGATCAAAACTTTGACGAATCTGTAGAGTCATCGAACACAAACGGTAGTTCCTCCAGTGACCATTCTTTCATTGTACATTTCGAAAGGTAGCAGAACAAACTTCCATATTCGTGTAATCACTTGCATGAAACTATAACATGTGGTCCGTTTAGCGGGTACAACCGACTTCGAGGATGTTAATAAAAACTTTTCGTAGATACGTCAAAGTGATCTGCACGATTTTCACCATGCCTGGAGATAACCCAATTGTAAAAACTTACGGTTTCTGATAAGTTCGAACCGGAAAGGGAAACGATACGCCCAAACTTGATTAAGAAACCATATTGAGCGCTCAGATATTGCAGTTGTGGGCTCATTTACACAACCAACACTGTGCTTTTCGAACTCAACCAAGTGACCCGAAGGAATGACAAGGCAGGACTGACTTCTCTGTCGGTTCACACTGAAATCCACCGTTACCTGTCTAAAACACTGAGATTGTATTATCAGTAAGTAGTTTGCTCTCTAGTCGTTTCTGGTTGATTTCAAAGCTCCTATCTGTTTAAAAACCACCATGGGTCTGAATCTTGCTGCTTGTTGCGTATGCATCGTCCGACGATGTTTCTGGACCAAGCTTTATAGTAGTTACATTTGACTGCCTTACATTTCTCATTAAGTTGGGTGTAGGCTTAGTATTGTGGAAATGCGCCGTATTCCAACTGTCAGATAATCTTAAAGTGCGATGGAACAAATATGAATGGTTGGGTACACTGTGTGTGTGTGTGTGTTACCGCGAACTCGGTAGGCTGATCTAGTAATGACCTGGCTGGACAGCGCTTGTTATCGATAGACAAAACACGCAAACCCGCGCTGCGCGTGATCCGCGGTGTAAACCGTATTAGTCAAACGTAACATAAAAGTGCTGTTTTCCCCAAATGTCTTACCTGTAAACTGAATTACAAACTCAGTTGAGCATATACTTCTCATGCGAACTACGTACGACCACTGAAATATATTGCATAGATGTTGACAACTGGAAAAACCATGCTGTTTCTGCCGTTGGTTCAAGCCTAACTAAAGTCCGTGTTTTTACAGCTGGACCTCCTCGAAAAAAGGGCGATTCGATTCATGGTATGATAACCTGAACACCATTCATATAACGGTCTGATTGAACGTCAGAAGATAATCATTCCATCAAACCCGTTAGGAGGCTTTCAGTGTTTTGATTAACAGGTTAATTTCACAAATACGGGAGCTGCAGTAAAAAATCCGGTTCGGACAAGGTTGTGCATTACTGTTGCGCTCTGATACGAGCGGAACACCAGTTTAGTTCTTTTGTGAAATGACCCAGCCGGAAGGCTTAGCTGAATGCTAGGACAGTGATAAAGTATGAATAGTGTTTGATTCGGAATATGAAAAATTGATGTACTCCTCTGGTATCCATCAGGGTGTTATTTTAGAAGTCCTTCGAATCATCCAGTTTGCCTGTGTGTAGCAACAAATGTGCATCGGTGAACAACGTCGTCATCCCAACAGAATTCAAACATAGGCCCTCACTGTTTAAATTAATATATTTTTTGAATGAAATTGAATTAACAAATCTAGACAGTAAACAGCGTAAAATATTTTCCAGTTTCATCGCACAGTAACAATAGTATGACCGATAGAGCAGCAACAACATGATGTGGACGAATGGATATTTTCGAGTGTACTACTCTTGTGTATTCCGTAAATCATCCAAAGTTGGTTGTTCTGTTGTGTCCGTATTGCACCTTATTGGTCCGGTTAGATTTTAACGAATTAAGGGAAATTACAAAATATTTGAAACTTCACCATTCCAACAGTCGGTATGATCGCCACTGGGTGCACAGTGTTGGTAGTATTATAGAATAGCGTCAATTTCACGAAGTAGTTCGGTGCTGACCTATCACGCGGTCCTCCTGACCATTACAGAATTAAATGTGGCAACAAATTCAATAGGTGAACCATTAGACTGCTTTAAAGCCACTGAGTCGCATGTTGCACCTGTAATTTGCCATTTCTAACATACAATAACATCTGTACTTAAGTAAACAGGAAATAATTACGACCCATACCTTACAACTGAAAGCAGCCTTCAAACTTCTACCAAAATAATTGAACTAATGAGATAGTTGCAAACAAATTGTCATGAACTTATTGCACCTTGATCCATGGTTCCTAAATTGTAATTGATAACCATTTCAAACGTAGACATGTGAACAAATCTAAAATGGAGTTTAGGTGTAGTACACTCAAGCTTTAACGGTTTGCAACAATTCTGTTTTCTTCAAAACACATTAGCTATACTAACAGTCATCGAAGAATGTCGCTGTATTTGTTCTGCTGTTCGGAAAGGAAATTTAATTATTGCAGCCCGAAAATTGCAGGTACGAATAAAAGCACACCGCCCCAAAACTTTACATTCATCTGCATTGTTGATTTGCTTCAACATTTGTTTGTTGATTTGTAAACATTTAGAGCTTCTCAAGTATTTCTATTTCCAACTGACATCACATGGTTTATCTTTTTGGCTTTAGAGTTATTCTTTACTTCAACATGCGTTTCGTGTTCATTTCCCTTTTGAAACCAACTACTAGCATCACTGAACAACGGGGAATGCTCCTCATATTCTTGAAGTTTTTCTCCTTCTCACCTGGTGATCTGGCCAACACAGTGCTGACTCCTGTCTAAAGGATTCTATCCAGGTCAATTCTTCATATTTTAGTGCTTTCACTCTTCGCTACCGCGTATCCATTCTTATCTCACCGACCTGTTTACTCACGAACTAGGAACGTTGTCTCAAGGACACGGTGTGCGAACTTTTTGTGGTTGCAGTAGTTGTTTTGGGGCTTGAACACCTGCGATCTGATGAACTTGATGTTTAGCCATACTTCCTGAGTTAAATGGCTTGGTTTTACTTAGCCTATGGGCCACCGATTGCATGTTAGTAAGGCAAACAGATTTCGGTTTACCGGACTCTTCTCGGATATCGCTATTCGGGATGATTTATCACACGGTGGTTCCATTCAAATCGACCAGAAGGGAATGGTAGAGGTCATTTGCAAATCACCCTAATCAAGGTGATTCTGTGAACTTTTCAGTTCACCGGATGAAATGTTTTGTCCCCACGAGAAGATAATGGTTCCGTGAATATACTGCAAAAACTGATCCCTTACAGCCCGCCAGATATAACTATCCAAGTTCAGAAACAGGAACTAATTTTATGGACCCCAGGTTTCTCCGACGGTCATCTCGCATATTTGGTACTGCTAACAGGTGTAGCATCACGTCCCCATTCATTTTCGTCTTCGTTTCGGTTAATCACACGTTTTGATGCATTCCACGCGTGTTGTTTTGTGATGATCTCCCGCCGGTTTCCGTCTTATCTGTTTCAAAAGGATAGCCCAAGAGAATCGTTCATCACCAAACTGGCATTTTGATACCAACACAGTTTCCCATTGAACGATGAAAGGTTTCAACTCTTCGTAAGTTCGTTTCATACGAATGTTTTCTCCCATGTCACACCGCCAACTAAATCCCGGAGGACATTATTTCGATGCGAACAATACGCTGGTCCATACCGAAATTAGTAGTGAGTAGTGTGGTGGATCTGATTATTTAGAGGAGAACCAATTGCACAAATCCTAGGTTTCATGTGGGTTCAAACTAACGGGAGGAACGGCGCCCTGTCGGTGAAGATACGAAGTTATACAGAGTATTAGAGAACTTCGTAGGAAATTGGTTTGACTTATTTTGCATTCAGGCTCACATGACTACTAGGCAGCTACCTATGTGTAACACAGAGGCGACCGTCCTAAAGCAGTTTGGAAACAATTATTTCCGAGTTTAATTGAGAGCTCTTGATTATTCAACAATCTACAGCGTACTGGACCTGCCTATATTTGAAATTATAAAGCCGCAATGTTTCTAGGGTCCCCTGTAATGAGCGCAATTTTAGTCAGTATAGGGTTTGTTATCTCTTCGGCTGAAAGCGGTAGAATTGCCTTTTCTGACTGTGAAATCGACAGTTAGGGTCGGAATTACACGTTGCGCAAACACTCTCTCCAAACATTGTCTGATTAAAGTAATTTCATAACTGGAGAGTCCCGTATCCGATTCACTCAGTTAACCCCTTCGGACCAATACTAGAAGTCAAGCAGACGTTTGACGGTTAGAACAAATCATACGTATTTAAGAGTGGGATGAGCTGGTACAGAGAGTTTTAGACCCGTTATGTATGATCTCTGTGCTATAAACTACTCTGCGCATCTGGTCCACTCCTGATAAACCTTGTTGTTTTTACCCAGTCATTTTTATGCGGCAGAGCCGAACCAGATTACAGCACGTCATGTTACCCGAACACACTTCCAAGAACATCACTGTCAGACCGCGGACACTTATAACTCTATACTAGTGGTTATTAGTAGACAACGAGCTCAGAATAGTATGCAACAACATGTATACACTTGTGCCTTCGTCAGGTAACAATTCCTCTCTTGTGGAGTTGACAACTATCAACAAGAATTTCAGTCTAAGTTAGTTAGTTGCAGTTCAAAGGACTTTCTTAATGTGTTGTTTGATTTTCATCTGCTCAGTTCTTGATGCCCGTTGTAGATTTCAACAACGACGCTACTCTCTGTTCTCAATGATTACGGTGGAGATCAGCCGACAACTTTGAACTAGATTTAAAACAATTGGGTCACCGTGCTCTGGTTATTTGTGCTACACACTGAAACTGCTGAAAAGTACCTACAATTTGGTGTTCAGTGACAGGCCTCCTTCGTTCATCGTCCTCAAGAAGACAAAAAGAAGCATACTTTGAGTCGTGAGACTAAGTGTTCCGTTATGTATTTATTTAAACTATTGAACACACAGTCCGTTTCCAATTGTTGTTCTCCAACTAGCATGCGTGTGTAAAATTAGAGCGCAGAAATTTCTGGCAGAAACACAGTTTGTCTACAAGTTCAAATGGTTGGTTCATCAAACCAGGTGTATTTGAATTGTAGACTCTGAATTTTGTAACCTTAAGTTATCTTATCCTACTGGGATTGAATCATCGCTTTTGAATTCTGTATTATCACGGAATGTTGTTCAGTTTTCCATAACATTTACTTCCAAACCGATTGGATTGACTGTCGTTTGGGATAGCCGTAGAAAATGCCGATCAAACTCAATTAAACAACAGTGAGGTATATGGCTGTCAAGTCTTCGGATTTATCTTTCTCCATTTTTGCCGACTGCCATTCCAACTACTCAACTCGCTTCACTTGGGCTGCCGTGATCATTGTAAAACTCACTGGATTTCCGGTTGTCAATTTGGTTGTTACATTGGTGTGCAGATATTTCTTTGTTTCTCCCACAGTTCTAGTTTTTTGGGGTTGCCCGAACAGAGACCACCTTATTCGTGTGTTTTGGACCGGGGAACCGGTAGCGTCTATCCATCTTAACGGATCTACACGTATCGTGCTTCATTTGTAGCTGGTGAAATCTCTATCCCACAAGCTGTTCGTTTCTTGGCTTTCATGGTCTCAGAAGAACGACTGACCGTCCGGACCTTTCATCGGCTGATTTTACGAATACACAGTTTTAAGGTTTGTGTTGGGTTTTGTTTACCATTTAGCAAGGAATGTCGTAGAAACACTAGCAGATTCTTGCTGGTTCTTCACTAACCAGGATCAGGTAAATCTGATTGAAAAATTAGCTATCGACAAGCCTATCTGCTCTCAACTAGTAATGTTTTGTTAAAGGAGCACAGCGCCCGTCTTTCACATTTCCAGTTTTTTTTCAACTAGCGCATAATTCGTTTAATAAGTAACTTCGAATGACTCACAGTGCTCATCCATTTGAGCTAAGTTTGTGACTATCAATCGATACGAAGCTATCCAATTTGTGGACAGACATTGATGCCACAAGCATCACTTGACCGTTAATCCAGCGTGCCCATGTTTTCTGAGTTGTGGAGATATCATTAAAAACGGATCATTCTGATCTACAGGACAGGAAGATGATAATGATGTTCGGAAATGGGTGCGACAATATCTACCTGCATTTAATTATATTCCACACAATTTACAATTAGTTGAAAAATGCTTCACATATTTTATCAAAACTGATTAGGTCAGCTTTATAAATTAATTAGGTACACAATGTGTTCTTACTCACTTCCTATGTTCTCATTTTCGCAGTGATTGTTGATAGATGCAATCCATATTTTTTCGGGATATTTTGCCGTAATCAAGAGAGTACTTGAGATGTCGTGATCGCCGGTAAAGAACTACTCTAAGAATCTATCCAGATTAAAAAGTCATGTTCGACTAGAATTTTTTGCTGGGAGGCTTATCTTATATGTGGAACTGCGAGAAAATGATCCAGCTAAACATCAGTACTTCTAGATTCAATTAAATTACTCGGATCTGCAATTCCAGCGGAAGTGTTATCGAAGGTCATAATTTCGTATCCGTTTGTTTCTGCATTCGTTGATGTTTGATAATTATCTCTCAAAAATATATTGTTCTCATTCACTCCGTGTAAAACTTGATATTTCCTGGGATGGCTCCGCCTGAATTACATCGTTATTGTGTTTGGTCGAAGAAACTTAAGGTATGAACGACACACTCGACAAAAACAGTCGAAGTTTTGTCTTGACGATGATTTCACTCACAGCATATTCAAGCTATACTGTTGTGCTTAACACTAAGGGTAAACGTCATTTTACACTACAACACCTCTTTGCTTCAGTAATCTAATGTTTGTCTGAAGAAACAAGTGTGTAATGCATGTTCGTTTGCGTTCAACCCGTACACTTGCAAGTGGCAGCGATGCACGTGACCTCTAGGGGCATCGCAGGCTATGTCTACATCAGCTCATAAACACTTGTGAGTAGTAGTAGTAGTAGTAGTAGTAGTAGTAGTAGTAGTAGTAGTAGTAGTAGTAGTAGTAGTAGTAGTAGTAGTAG